>PVKZ01001303.1:0-426308 GCA_004027375.1 Macroglossus sobrinus | reverse complement strand
ATCCAAACTGTTTCCTCTCTGGAAGAATGGCGTTTGAAATACTTGACCCCTTGCATGGTTTGGAAATTCCTAACAAGTTTATGAGGAGTTTCGTTGTTGTTGTTTCTTTCTTTCTTTCTTTCTTTCTTTCTTTCTTTCTTTCTTTCTTTCTTTCTTTCTTTCTTTCTTTCTTTCTTTCTTTCTTTCTTTCTTTCTTTCTGATTAATCCCTTATTTTAGAATCCACAGTATGTATTTCAGATCTCTTAATTTCCTTTTCCATTTCCCATATAATTCCTGTATGTCTGGCTTCCCATTATTAAATTATTTAAGTGAGAGGTAGCCTTTGTTTGTAACCTTTATCCTTTGTGTTTCAAAGTCAACCAAGCAAGGTTCATAGGTTTATATGCAGGTTCCACCCTAAATCCCAATCTCTTACTTTTTTCTCTGCACTTTTCCAATTTCAGCAAAATTCTAAGTCTTTCCTAGGTCTAAGATTCTGCTAGTGGTCCTTTCCAATCTCATAACCTAAGGACCTAAAGAACAGTGCTAGACTTGTTTATTCAGTGTGATTGGGATCATTAACTTGTCAGTTAATGTAAAAAAGCTGATGAATCATTTTTTTAAAGAATGCATTAAATGGTATACATTTTATTTTGATTTCAAACATGTAAATCTGCATTTATTCTCCATTTTTAAATAGAAAAAATGTGCTTTGGTTGTTAATGTCATACATTTATGCTACCATTCTTCTCGGGTTTTTTTATTTCAGTTTTATTGATTTAATTGATAGTCCCCATTTTGTAAAGTCAGTATTACATGATAGTCTGAATCTAAATCTGGTCCAACTATTTACCATTTGTGTAACTCCACGGATTAATGAGAATAGACACTTATCAAACAAGTGCTATGTGACAATTTCCTAAGTGTTTTACATATGTTAATTAATTTACTCTTTATAAGAACCCAATCATATTCATTATTTAGGGATGCCTAAACAATTATGACAAACTAAGTGGCTTACACCAATGAAAATTTATTTTTTCAAAGTTCTAAGAACTTTTATTGAACACCCGCTGAATAAAAAGAAGAGAACCTGCTGTACAGGCCTGACACCACCAAAACAAAGCCTTCACTCTGAGCTGCCCTGGGCTTAGCAAATGAATCCAAATTTTCAAGTGCGGATCCTTCTCACCTGCAAATCCTGCGTTTGCACTTGCAGTTTAAGCAATTACGACCAGGGGTTGAATTCCATTGCTGGAAGCCTGTTCCCTCCACAGGAACACTTAAGTTTGCAAAACTGGTATTAAATGGAAAAAAGTAGGGAAATGTCTGGGATCCCAAAATTTGAAAGTTCCCACTGCTGCCTCAAATTTCCAGGAGATATGTGTTCATGAAACTGGGCTGCTTATGACCAACCAAGTCTTAGGACCTCCAACCTTCCTGTACACATATACACATATACACACACACATATACATACATACACCAAAACTCATTGTCATTATCAGAAATGAAAAGAAGTTGGGGTAAAGAAGAGAAAGAGAATTGTGTCCTCACTAAAGCCAATACCCCTAAATCTATTTTTCTTCCTGAAAGAGACTACCATCTACCTAATTCAGAAACCTATGATTTGCCCTAAGTTCTTTCTTCTCCCTCTTCGTATTGATCAGTGATAGTAATTCTAAATTCTCCTTAATGATTCGCATCTGTGCCCTCCTCTCATTTCCCTTCTTCCCCACTCCACCACTGCAAAGGTTCATACCTTATCATGTGAGTTACTACAATGACATTCTAACACATTTGACTGCTTCCATTGTTAACCCTACATAACTCATTCTCTACATTTTTGCTTGCAAATAACCTAAATATTAAATCACATCCTATTACTTATCAGCATAAAATGCTCAATGGTTTCCCAGCATGTTCAAGATGGAATACAAGCACCATAGCTTTGAGGGCAGCTTCTTCCATCCATCCTCATTCTGTCTATGCATCATTCTTACCTATTCGTACCTGCTAGTTCCTTTTTATTTTGAAAACTCAATTTATGGTTCAAGTCCTCCAATAAAAAGCTTTTATTTTCCCTTCATATGCTTCTCTCAGGATCTTTTGAATATTATATTGTAATCACTTGTTAACATGCAGCAAAATTCCTGGTGCATAGTAGGAAATAAAGAAATGTTTATTGAAGAGTAATTTAGTGTCTGAAAAAGTGTAGGACCATGTGTAAAAGTTGATTGATGCAGTCATAGGCACTATTTGAGAACTGGTATAATGAAAGATAAAAAGATGGGACAAAGTAATGAAGATTACTTTGGGGTGAGGACTAGAGAATACTGCCTTTGATCCTTTCTGCACACTACAAGCTTCCTAAGGGAGATGTAAACTGAGAAGAAGAATAATTAGTTGAGGCATTGGCCTCAAACTCCACCACAGAACTTGAGTGAATCTGGCTGAACCCCATGTACTACCTTCACCCCCAAGTTCAGTCTGAGTCTCAGATCTTACCACTACAACATGAAGAAATTTCAGAATAAATCTGTTCACAAGAAGCACAAGGGGAAAAATATGATAGCATGTATCTCTCAATGCTTAGAATATAGCAAGTCGGAGTCACCTCCCACAGGCCTTTCTCAGAAGGGAATTGCCACCCAGGCCTATGACATCTAACAATGTGGCAGTGTCAGAGAGGCCAGAGCCCATGAGCTCTAGACTTTAAGCTGGACAGAGACTTTATCCATAGGCCAAGAGGCACTATCATGCTTCTAACCTTGATCAACCATCGCAACATTTCCTTGTGGCAGTGGATTGGTTGAGGAGTAATGAGTAGAAGGAAAAATAATTGAGAAAAACATTGTGTTTTACCACCACCCCTCCACCTCTGTAAGTTTCATAGGAGAGCATTTTTACCTAGGACCATCTTGTATAACTCTAATAGAGGCAGTGGTCTCACATGCCCACTCTCTGCAGAGACTTACATTCAAAGGAAAAAAAATATCTAAATCCAGAATCCTTGAAAAATAACATTATTTTTACTATAGGTTTTCTTAAAGCAGTGAGGCTTTACAACACACACCTTTGGGTTGTTAGTATTTATAATAGTGCCTGGCACATAGTAATTGCTCAAAATCTGTTGAATAATGAATGAATAAATGAATGAACAAAAACCTCTTTTAAGGTATTTATTACAATACTTCTATCAAATTTTTAAAATATTTTTTTCTTACTTGCCTATGAGCTCTTCAAGTCTATTGAATGTACTTCAAGGTATATGCTAATACCTTCACAGGGCTAGAATATAGCAAGTACTGATTGACTGTTTTATCTGTGAATACTATTCTCAGCTATTGCAAATATGCACATTCACTGAAGTTAAAGAAAAAGTCCTCAAAGTATAAACTCTAAATAGATTTGAAGAAATGAAAATACATATGGAACTTTTTAGGATCAAGTATACAGAGGCAATGTAAAATATAATTTAAAAAAATTATATAAAAGAGAAAACCCAAATGGAAAGACTAATAAATTAGCCAGCTGGTTCTACATTCTCTACTTCTCATTCACTCTGCTGACACCAGATGGCAATATTTTATCATGATCCACTGAGTCCTTGCCATATGTTAATTTATTCAGCAAATGTATAATGGAAGGTTTATGGTAGGCACAAAGAATTCATAAACGAATGATGCATAGAACTTTATATCAAAAGCTTATTGGCAGCGTAGATAGTTATGCAGATAATTTAAAAGTACAATAATATGATAAAAATAAAAGCAAACATTTTTTAAGGAACAAAAGACTCTAAAAGACACGTCACAAGCAAGAATATCCAAATGGACAAAAAAGTTACCAACATTATTATCAGAAAAATGCAAATTAAAAGCTCAGTGAGATACTACTATAATTCCATTAGAATGATTAAAATGAAAAGAACTCAGAAAATCAGTTGATGAAGCTGTGGAGAAAATAAAAATCTTAACACTACTTCAGGTACAATCAATTAGAGAACTACTGGGTATACCTACTAAAGCTAAGCTTATAAATAAATACCCTGTGGCCTAGCAATTCCACTTCTGTATATACCAAAAGATGTGAGTGCTTCTGTGCACCAAAGATATGCACAAGTATGTTCAAAGCATATTATAATAATGAAAAGTGGAAACAATTCAAGTGTCATTGGTAGTACAGTAAAAAGAAATTATGGTATATACACAACATATGCAACAAGTGGAATATCATACAGCAATGAAGAACAAAATACTGCTACTTACAACAATGTGGATGAATCTCACTAAATATAATTTTGATTAAAAGAAGCCAAATCCTAAAAAACATATACTATATGATTATAATTTATGTAAAGTTCAAGAATAAGAAAAATTAATCTATGTTGAGAAAGGTCAGAATATTGATTACTTTGGTGAGAACAGTGAATATTGACAGGAAGGGGAAAAAACAAGACTGTTGTGCTGTAAGTGTTCTATATTTTGATCTAGGGGTTGCTACATAGGTATATACTGATATAAACATTTATTGAGCTATATAAGATTTGTGTACTTCACTACATATTTTATTCCTTAATAAACAAGTAAATAAAAAGAAAGCAAAGTTATCATCAAATCTTTATAGATGCAAGGCATTTTGTCAATTCATATACTATCTCACTTAGTCATCACAATTCTTTTTTGTCCAGTTTTATTGAGATGCAATTAACATATAATATTGAATAAGTTTAAGGTGTACAAGGTTTTATGTATGTATATATTGCAAAATGGTTACTATAATTACATCTATATCATCTCATAGTTATCATATGTGTGTATGTGTGTTTGTGTGTGTGTGTGTGTTGAGAACTTAAAGATCTACTCTCAAGTACACATTACAGTACTGTTAATATAGCCACCATGTTATACATTAGATCTCCAGAACCAATTCCTGTTATATCTGGAAGTTAATACTCCTTTACCGCCTTCGCGCATTTCCCCTCATCTCTGCTCTCCTCCCTGCCCCTGGCAACCACTAATCTGTTCTCTGTTTCTATGAATTCAGGTTTTAAAAAAATATATTCTACATATAAGTGAGACTATACACCATGTATCATTCTCTGTCTGACTTATTGTACTTGGCTTAATGCCTTCAAAGTTCATCCGTGTTGTTGCAACTGGCAATATTTTCTTCTTCTTATGGCTGAATAATATCCACATTTTCTTTACCATTCATTCGCCAACAGACATTTAGGTTGTTTCCATGTCTTGGCTACTGTAAATTATGCTACAATGAACTTGAAAGCACAGATATCTCTTCAATATAGTGATTTCATTGCTATCTCAGAACAGAAGTTGATTTATACCCAGAAGTATAATTGCTGGGTCATATGGTAACTTATTTTTAAATTTTTGAGAAAACTCCATACTCTTTTCCACAGTGGCTATATCAGCTTCATTGTGATTTTGATTTGCATTTCCCTGCTGATTAGAGTCATCACAATAATTCTAAGAGAGTTAACCAATTTTTTCCCTGTTACTATAACCCTTTATTCTCCTTTTAAATTATTCATTTATGAATGGACAACTCATACTATTGTTTTTTCGGTATGATTAAACTGATCAGAAACTATGTTAAACATGTTAAACTGTCTATGGCCATGCTACCCTGAACAAGCCCAATCCCATCTGATCTCGAAAGCTAAGCAGGGTGGGACCTGGCTAGTACTTGGATGGGAGACCACCTAGGAAGACCAAGAGCTGTAGGCATAAAAAATTTTAAAAAATAAAGTATTGTAAGCTGACAAAGTCCTTGCAATCTGTGAGGTCAACCAAGGGATACCTCCCCTAAATAATTAATAATAATAATAATAATAATAATAATAATAACAACATGTTAAACTGATTGGAAACTACATAATTATATGTGTGTGTGTGTGTGTGTGTGTGTGTATTCAGTTTTATATGTGTAAATTGCATGCTAACTAAGCAGTTTCCAGACTGTAATAACACATCTGGGGAACCTATGGTTGACTCTTTTTAAAAAAGATTTTCATTAAAATATAGATAACATACAATATTGTATCAGTTTCAGATATAAACCATAGTTATTCAACATTCATATACCTAAAGAAGTGATCACCATATGTCCAGGAACCATATGACACAATATAATGCTATTATAATATTATTGATTATATTCCCTATGCTATACATCACTTCTCCATGTCTTACTGGTTTTATGCCTAGAAATTTAAACCTCTTATTTTCCTTCAACGTTTCCTCTCTTTTTTTATTTTTCAATTACAGTTGACATCCAAAATTATTTTATATTACTTTCAGGTGTACAGCATAGTGGTTAGACATTTATATAATTTACAAAATGATTGCTTTGACTAGTCTAGTACCCACCTGGCACCACACATAGTTATTACAATATTATTGACTATATTCCTTATGATTATTTCTTAACTATTGATTTGTACTTCTTAATTTCATCACCTTTTTTACCTCTTCCCACTAATCCTCTTCCATCTGGCAAGCATCAGCTTGTTCCCTGCATTTATGAGTCTGTTTCTATTTTGTTTGTTTTGTTCTTCAGATTTCACATGTAAGTGAGATCATGTAGTATTTGTCTTTGTCTGACTTATTTCACTTAGCATAATACCTTCCAGGTCTATCCATGTTGTCACGATTGATAAGTAAGATTTTATTCTTTTCTTTTAAATGGCCAAGTAATATTCCATTGTATATATGGACCACTTCTTCCATTGATCAATGGACATTTAGGTTGCTTCCATATCTTGGCTATTGTAAATATTGCTGCAATGAACATAGGGGTGCGTATATCTTTTCAAATTAGTGTTTTGGTTTTCTTTAGATAAATACCTGGAAGTGGAATTGCTGGGTCACATGGTAGTTCTTTTTTTTTTTTTTGAGGATGTTCCATATTGTTTTCCATAGTTGCTGCACCAATTTGCAAGAAGCATGTCCAATTATTATCTCCAGTATGTGTATCAGGAAACTGAGGATTTTAGAGCTAAGTAGCTTGTCCAGGTGCACATAACATGCATGTGGCAGAGGAAAAACCTAGATTTGTCTGGTTCCAAAGCCAGAGCTCTAGTCCATTATTTGTTTCCCCATTTTTATGAGGCCCGGTAAGAGTGATAGATTCTGTATTATGAAGAAATAGATTTAAACTCAGTACATTAGGAGAGAATGAAGAATTCACAATCAACTGTCTAGGGAGATTGGCATGCTCGCCATCATGTCAAATCAGACCAAAGTCAAATGCAAACAAATTGAGCAGTTAATTAAGAATTGCTGGCCAATTGAATCAACTTTGAGCAGAAAGAAAATAGCATTGGCAAACCACCTAATTTAAACCAAGGGATTGTTTCAAGACTTGAATTTATACCCAGAGGAAGAAAAGTCCAGTTTTAGCAAAGTTCAATTAAGGCATAAAAAAATCCAATTTGGATCAAATTGATAGGCCTGTCTTCACACTGGGGTAAAATGCTAATCTGGCAAGGTGCCACAGCCCAAAGTCAATAGTGTATCCCAGCCTCCTTCTCTCTCTCTACGCCTTCCATCTGCCCTTTCTTCTTCCCCAACAGAAATTCTTACTAGTTTTTCCTACAATTTGTGCAATCCTTGCCCTTTTATCAGTGTTGCATTTTATTTATCAGTGATCTAATATACTAATGATCTTTGTCTTGATATAGTTGGCCTTGTTGATTCTTTTCTGCATTGTATTAGTTTGGCCGCTATTCTATGTCGATTCTATGGCAACTGTAACAAATGACCATTAACTTGGTGGCTTAAAACAACAGCAATTTATACTCTTACAGTTCTGAAGACCAGAAATCCAAAACCAGTATCACTGGGCTAAAATCAATCACTTCCTCTGGGGACTCTCGAGAAGAATCTGTTCCTTGCCTCTTCCACCTTCAGATGGCTGCCTGCATGACATTCCTGGGCTTATGGCTGCATCACTTCAATCTCTGCCTCCATCTTCACAAGGCCTTCTGTGTGTATGTCAACTCCCTTTTCTTCTCTTACAAAGACCTACCAGGATAATCCCAGATAAGCTCTTCATTACAAGATCCTTGATTTAGTTATATCTGTTACCTATAAGGCAGTATTTAGTCTTTTTTCAAATAAAGTAATATGTACAATTTCCAGGGATTAAGACTTGATCTCTTTGGGCAGCTATTATTCAGCTTACTAGTTTTCAAGTTCTAAAACTATAAAAAAAATAGATTTTAAAAAGATAAAACTCTAACAACCCGTAAAAAATATCACCATCATCAAGGAGAAACCCTCTCTTAGATCCTGTTCAGTCTGGCATTTTTCTCACCATCCCTTGAAAACACCCTTGTCTATGTTACCAAATCCAGTGATCATTTTTCAGTTCTCATCTTATTCTGGCAGCATTTGACACAGGAGGGCACTTTCTCCTGGAAATTACTCTCTTCTGCATTTCCCCCTTCTCTATTGGCTACTTCTTTTCAACCTTCTTTCCTAGGTCATCATTTTCTACAACTTCTGAGCATTAGAGTGACTATAGCTCAGTCCTTAGACCTCTTTCTTTCTTTATCTCTTTTTATTCCTTGAGTGATGTAATGCAGTCCCCATGCTTCAAAACCACTGATAATTGCCAAACTCACATCTTCATCCCAGACTTTCTTCTAAACCTTCAGCTTTGATACACATAGCCTACTTGACATCTCCATTTGAATGTCTAACAGGATCTTGATCTTAACATGTCCAAATTGAACTCTTTATTCCATTTCCTGCCCCCAACCTGCCCTTTCCCAGTGTTCCCCTCTCAATAGATGACCATATTTTCCCAGTCACTCAGTACAAAAACTTGGGGGTCATCCATGACTTCTTTCTTTCCCACATATCCTACAGCCAATGTTATCAGTTCTTTCATTTAACAAATTCTGAATCCTCTACTTCTGTCCACCTAGACCACTGTCCACTTGACCATTCCAAGCCACCATCACATCTTTCTCCTGACATAAATCTCACTCTGTATTTCCCATCTCAGAATGTTCCACTAGCTTCTCATTATATTTAAAATAAAATCCAAAGTCCTACCATAGTCTATGAAGCCTCTCCAGTGTCATTTCTTTCTATTTCTGTTCTTGATCCTGGTACTTAAAGCTTGGCTACCTACCCTTCTTCAAATGTGCCATTCTCATTTCTGCCCCAGGGCCTTGCACTTTCTGTTCTCTCTCCTAGACCACTTTTCCCCCCAAATAGTTCCTCAGCTTGCTTCTTGTGTACATCCACATTCCTGTTCAATTGTCATTTCCTTAGGGAGACCTCTTCTGACATTGTGCTTAATGGCATTTCTGTCACTCTCTAACCCCTTACCACAATTTATTTTCTTTAAGATATTTGTCACTACCTAACATTATATTATTTATTAATTTGCCTAATTGATTAACTTCTATTTTCCCCACTAAAATATTGGTTTTCTGAGAGCAAGGACTGTGCTTATTTTTGTTTATCACCAGATCTAGAACAGTGCTGACACAATAGGAACATGTTAGGTATTTTTTGAATGAATGAATGAATGAGTGATTTAAAGATTTAAGAAGGTGGATGGCTGGAATAGAAAAGGTAAAGTTGTAGAAGAGGCTTCCCTTCACTCCCCTGACCACAAACTCAGATAATTGTAGCTGTGCTTCCTCCCAGCATAAATGTGCCCACTTGCCCTATGTGAATGTCCGCTCTCCAGGGACAGCAACTGCCACTACCCCTATCTCAGTTCTCTGACCAGTCTCCAGGGGAAGTAGGCAGACAAGCCATAGGTGAGAAAAGCTACCTAGGAGAGCAGAACTAATAATGGACTGCTTTTCTTGTTTGTTTGTTTGTTTGTTTGTCATAGAAACTGCTGTGACACAAATGCTATGTGTTTTCCTTTTTTTAAAATTAGAGTTACTTATTGAGATTTTCCATAAGTTCTTAACATAAAGAGCTTTATTTCATTCCATCCTTGGGGCAGCAGTTGAAAAAGAGTGCAGCCACAGTACGAATGTTATCCACATTCCTTTTAGGGATCTCTGTAGGTCACAGGCCCAACCATATCCCTTCCTTCTAATTCAGACACTACTCCCACCACAAGCACCACCATCACTCCCAAAGGAAATCAGTATTTTCTTAGTAGCCAGAAGAAATTCACATGAAGAAGAGAATCAGTAAGATAATAATGAACAAACAAAATCTTAGAGGCAAGCCTCAACTTGAATTTCCAATGTATATCGCTAGCTAAATATTCTTGGTTAAGTTGCTTATTGAAACTCAGTTTCCTTATCCATAGAATCAAAATAATGTTTGTCTCTTAACTCTATTCTCAAATTTTCCTTCTTTAATCATTATGGCCTTTGCAGCAGAACTCTTCAGACAGATTCTCCTCCTATTGCAGAGGAGAACTTTTTTGGAGGTGAAATATTAACCACCTGTAAGGTCCATCTGATAATCCCTGTACTTGAGTGGCAGCTAAAGTATCCAAGCAGTGCATTTCCCAGGGTAGGCCTTTGTAGGGCTTCTGATTCCATTTCTATCTTCTGAAGCCCTTGATAAACTTATTGGTGATGTCATATTGCCAAAGCTTTTATAAATTAAAAACAATGGCAAAACAACCCAGAAGCCTTACATCAAAGGCCACATACTTGGAACTGCCTGTCTGTTTCTTTCACCCTTCTATTCCTTCTCCTTCAAACAATTTTTGAAATAGCATCTCTTTTGCTGAGTCCTTCAAACATTGGAATCATTCTGAACCAGGGTTCATATCCTTAGTTGCTCCTCACTAGCGGAGTCATCCCTCTATGCCTGAGTTTCTTCATCTGTAAAATGGAGATAGTAATATTATCTCTCTCATAGGGTTATTGTGAGATTGTGAATTGGTACATGTAAAGCACTTATGTAAATGTCTGGATTAAAGTAAACCTTTAGTAAGCATTGTTTAGTATTATAATTATCAGAAAGATTGACCTCTCCGATTTAAACAGGAATTTACCGTGAGACTCCATCTGCTGTATAATGTGTACTTTTCCCTTTTCCTGTCTATAACTAAGTATATTTTAGTGCATTGCCTAATGTAATCCGCTCCACTGTTAGTTTTCTTTTCTAGTGGCCAATGTCTACCTTAGAGAGAAGCTCCCAGCTGAGTAGGGACCAGACCTTGTTAATTCTCTGAGCCTTACACTCCTCTGACAAATAGAGTGAATCTCATGTGTTTTATATGGCTAAAAGGATTAACCAAAACAGCATCATAGAATAGATAATAGATAATACTGTAACCTTTACTATTTTCTGTGTAAACTGACTAGTATTAGGTTTACAATAAGAAGTCATCTATTTTTATATTTCAAAAAATAGTTCAGTATCAGCAATTTCATATGGCTCAATCTTATAATTATAACTAATAATTATAATAAAATCAGTAACACCCAACATTTATTTAATATTCTTATATGCCAGATACTGTCCTTTTAGGTTCACATGTATTATGCCATTTAATGTCTATGACCCTATGAGGTATGTGCCATTATGATCCACATATAGTAAATGAAGAAACTGAGGCAACTAGAAGTTTAATAAATGACCAGAGTTAACACAGCTAGTGATGGGATACACTAGCTGTGTTAGGAAATTCAATTCTGACCTCACATATCCAACAAATACTCTCTCTACTGCTAGGCTTTCTGAATCCAGGACTGTTATGTTCTTGTCAATCTAGCCTTCAGTCCTCAAGGGTTGACACCTTATCCTTAACACTCAAGCAGTGACTAGGCTTCTGCCTCTTGATGAGAAAATGCCAGGATTCTTTCTTCTCTCTGCTTGTATCCCTGAACATGACTTACTCCTGGTTTCTCTATCATTGTGTTCTGTCTGTCCAAAGAATATTCACCCATTATTCAGGTTGGACCTCCCTGATGGAAAGTGCTTTACTGATTAGCTACCCATAATATATGCTGTCCTGTTAACCATATGTCATGTTCTTTGTACAAGACAATATTTGTTCCTTGTGACCACAGCTAAGTCTGACTCCTTTAATCCCTTTCCCATTTCTAGGAGGCTTCAAATGTTACACTAATGCCCAACTTCTCTGTCCTTTGCTGCTGTCTCAAGCATACCTAGCCCCACTCATGCATATGATGCTATGGGGAAATCCTTGGGGATTCAGAGAGCACTAGAACTGGTTTTTGCATGCAAGGGGCTTACAATCTCATTGGCAGACAGATTATAGAAGAAGAAATGCAAGCAAGTGTATATGAGTAATAACTGAGTGTTACAAACATTTATTATGCAGTAAAGGCCTAGCATTAAGGAAAAAATGAAGAATCATAATCAAGATACCGTCCAAACCATTTCTGCTAATCATCTCACTAAGCCCAGTATCCAAGTATTACAGGGAGCCTAATAGAGGCACAAAGGGGCTCACCTAAGAGTGTCAGGGTGGAGTGTCTCTTCTCCCTCAGCCCACTCCATGCAGAGGTAGTAGTTGGATTTAATTTCTGTGCTTCACTACACATGATCCTAAGCCTTTCATCCATAAATCAGCAATCCAGTGACCATTATTTAAGTTCTCCCCTGGGTCACAGTAAATTACAGTGTGAAAACCTCATTTTTGTTTGTTTGTTAGTTAGTTTGTTTGGACCCATACAAATCATGCATTTTCAGATTTTTTCAGCCTCTTTCTTACTAGCTAAAAAACCTCACTTATTTGTAGCCATTAAGTCTGTCCACAGGCAGGTATCAGGCATGACTAGAAAATCAATCTGAGCCACTGAAACAAGATATTTCCTCCCTCTTTTGCTCATCTAAGCAGAGAAAACTTCCAATGGTGATCAGAGAGCAATCACCTGCTCAGCACCCTTTTCTCTCTCCATGCATGGAAAACACAGACATTATCTTCTGCCAAGAATATGGGCCAAGGATAAACTCAAATAGTTAAATAGTATCAGGAAATTGGTCTAAAATCTCCTTTGCATCTTGGAAGCTATTACAGAATCTTTTCTAGAAAAGGGTTGGGAGTAGAAATGAGAGATTTATTGGGTAGAGATGTATGAAGGGATCAAGTTCTCTATTTCCAGACATAACTATTAACTACCTGCATTTATCTTTAAAAAATTCATAAACCTTTATTTTAAAACCCCATTCTAAAGTCTTGTCTGTTTATGTCAGAACTTCTTTACTATGTCCAGCTTTTATTCGTCTAAGATAATTTATTATTAATGATAGTCTTTTATCCCGAGCCTCTGTTGTTCAATAATATTTTGGAACTTAGCAGTTTTGTGACTAAAGAACAGGGTCTATTCACCATCCCTCGTAGAGTAGACACTGGATACGTTTACGTTTGAGGAGGAAAGTAATAGGTAAGGCAGTCTTCCCATTAAGCTTTGGCTGCTATAACAAAGTACTATAGACCAGGAGGCTTAAACAACATATATTTTTTCCCACTTCTGGAGACTAGAAGTCCAAGATCAAGTTGCCATCATGGTTGGTTTCTTCTGAGATCTCTTGTCTTGAGTAGCAGATGGCCACTTTCTCACTGTCTGCTCACAGACCTCTTCTTTGTGTATGCATAGGGAAAGAGACAGAACATAATGTGGTCTAATGTTTCTTTTTAAAGAGGACACAAATCTTATGAGGGATCCACTTTCATGGCCATTAAACCTATTATCTCCTAAAGTTCCCATCTTCATACATCATCACATTGGGGCTTAGGGACTTCAACATATCAATGAGCAGGGGAAAATCAGGGGAGGCACTACTCAGTCCATAACAGTGTTGTACTATAGATACTGTCTGTGACTATATAAACCATCCCAATCAGGGACAAAAGGGTCCATTAGGTGCAGGACCACATATTCTGTGATGGCTTCTCCTATATTTTCTGTAGGTAGCTATCAGTGTGATGTGAAGTAGTTTCTGTGTTGTGGTATAATCCACATTGTACCTGCAATTAAAAGACAAAGTTTTAATTATCTCACACCCGTTGGGATGGCAACTATCAAAAACACAGAAAATAATAAGTGCTGGCAAGGATGCAGAGAAACTGGAAACCTCATACAGTTATGGTGGGACTGTTAAATGGTGAAATTACTATGGAAAACAATATGGCAGTTCCTCAGAAATTAAAAGTGGAACTATCACTTGGTACAGCAATTTCACTTCTTCATATATATCCAAAAGAATTGAAAGTAGGGTCTCCAAGAGATATTTGTATACCCATGTTCGTGGTCGCACTATTCACAATAGTTAAGAAATGAAAGCAACCTGAATGTTCATTGACAGATGAATGGATAAACAAAATGTTTGTTTGTTCATATATACACAGTGGAATATTATTCATACTTAAAAAGGAAGTGTCACAAGCTATAACACAGATGAAACTTGAAGGCATTAAGCCAGTCACAAAAAGCAAATATTGTATGATTCCATTTTTATGTTCTTAGGTTCCTGGGTTTTGGGTAAAATACAGAGACAGAACATAAGCTCTCTGCTACCCAACCAGACTAAAAAAAAAAGGTTCTTTTTTTTCTTGGTTCTCTTGCTAAAGAACAGTTAAAACCAAAGCCAAGTTCTCCTCTGGACATTTTCAAAATAGTCTAGAAAATACTTTAGAGAAAATATTTGTACTTCTTCATTCATAGACTGTTCCTAAAAGGGAATTGACATAAAATCGGCAGCCTATTCAGACTTGTGCC
Source organism: Macroglossus sobrinus (assembly GCA_004027375.1). Taxonomy (NCBI): domain Eukaryota; kingdom Metazoa; phylum Chordata; class Mammalia; order Chiroptera; family Pteropodidae; genus Macroglossus; species Macroglossus sobrinus. The sequence goes on along the minus strand of PVKZ01001303.1, from coordinate 411,614 downwards.
CACTGTAAGTAAGTCTGTGAGGAGGAATATCATCAATATCTGGCTGGGTCCCAGAATGTTAGAGACAAAAGGATAGTATATCTATAGTGCAGTTAACTCTCACTAATCTTGACAGCATAAGGGAGCAGTGAACAGTGATGGGGCTAACCCCAATGAGTTACATTATTTTTTTAAAGTTGAATTTGACTTGAACATTGCTGTTTCTTTTAGAAAGTCAGTTTGGTAGATACAATTTTTCTCTTTGTTTTGAACCATACATCTTGGTATCTGAGAGGTCCAGCCAAAAGTATTTTTGCTGTTTCTCTAAGAAAGTCTGGGGTTATCATTCCAATTCATATTATCCAGTAATCCTGAGGTAGACACGCAAATGAGGTACCCTGCCAAAATAGGTTACAAACACATCTTAACCACACACCTAGAACTCATCAGGATGTAAGTCCAGTAAGGGAGGCACTTTTATTTGTGGTAGCTTTGGTAGTTAGTCTCCAAATCTGAGCCCCAATAAATCATGCTTCTCAATATCTATAGCTTTGCATAGTCTCCTCCTATTTAGAATCTGATTCAGCCCTGTGACTCACTCTAACTAATAGCACAGAAGTGATGATCTGTCTGCTTTTGGTTTAAGCCTTAGGCGTACCTGGAAGCTTCTTCTTTAGAAGCCCTGAGTTGCCATGTGAGAAGTCTGAGTATTCTGCTGGGGAGATCACATGAAGAATTCATGAACAGAGATAAAAGTCCTGAGAATACACGAAGAATGAGAGGCTCAGCCCTCCCAGTGTCCTAGCCGAGCCATTTTTTAGTCATCTGGCCAAGGCAGACATATGAATGAAGTTATATTGGATATTCCAGCCCCATTTACCCTCTGACTCAGAGGGCAACTACACAAGAGGCCCCAAAGGGAGACATGAGCCCAGATCAATTTACAGAATCGTTAAATATAATAAAATGTTTGCTATTTTAAACTATTAAGTTACAAATGGTGTGTTATGCAGCAAATGATATCTAAAATAGTTGCCAAAGTTAGAAAAAAATGAATCTGAATAGCATCAGACTTCTTAACAACAATCCTGAAACCTTTTAAAGCAATAGCTTTAAAAGCCAGAGTGAAAGTTGGGGGTGCATTATTTTGATCTATAGTTTTACACTAAGTAAAATTAATAATAACAGATAAGGTTGGATTAAAGAGATTTCATACAAGGTCTCAAAAAATTTACGTAACCCTTCTCAGAGAGCTATTGTCAGATGTGAGTCCATAGAATGAAGGATTAAATCACAAGTTCTCAACTAGGGGGAAATCTGCCCTCCAGGGACATTTACCAATGTCTGGAGATATTTGGGTTGTCAAAAGTGGAAGGTAGAGCTACTGGTATCTAGTGGGTTGAGGCCAGGGATGTTGCTAAATACTCTATAATACACAGGACAGCTCTGCAACAAAGAATTATCTGGCTCAAAATGTTGATAGTGCAGATGCTGAGAAAATGGATTAAACCCAGAAAGAAGATATTATATCAGGGAGTAAGATTTCTAACACAATAGATTTGCAAAGGGAAGTCTCAGCACATCAGCTGCATAATAGACTTAGAGAGCAACCAGGACAAATTGGACAAAAATCACAAAACATTCCAGTAGAAATATACCCATAATAAAAGAAAAAAAAAAGTTGGAACTGGAATAAAACCTGATTATTTGAAACTGTGGAAACAGTATTGGGAGAGCAATTTATAGTTTTTTTAAAAAGTAGAAAGATCTACATCTGAACAAAGATGTAGTGAAAATGTAAACAAATTTTAAAATGAGGCAATTATTAACTTCAGAAGAAATAAAAATTGTACAAAAAAGGAAGTATTTCTTTTGGCTCAGCAAGAGAGCTTTAAATAATAGTAATAATGTAATCATTAAATAATAATAACAGTAAATATGATTAAGTCTTGTTATAATACTGTTCTAAGGGCTATACCTGTATTTACTCATTTAACCCTTACAAAAATGTGCAAAGTAGCTACTATTATTACCTCCACCAGAGGCACAGAGTAATTAAGCAATTTGCCTGAGATTGCACACCTACAAGTAGCAGAAGCAGGATTTGAACACAGGACATCTGGCTTAAGAATTTTAGCATTTTTCTACTATTCTAGGCTGTTTACTAACTTTTAAAATAAACAAAACATATGATATTCATCTGACATGCACTGGGATGGCCTTCCAGTCCTCAACTGTTCTGTCATTCTCTAACTGTTACTAAATGTCTAGAATATCACTCCTGGAACTAGAGTGGGAGGACAAAAGGGAAAATTACAGTGTGACTATGCTAAACCCTCATCCACGGTAATAGGAAACTAAGATATATATAAAATTGAGAAATAAAGATGTAGCAGTACAAGTATATTGTTTTGATATATGGAGAAAAATATCAGGAAAAAAAACAGCTAAAAGAGATTAAAATGGTTGCCCTGAAGGGATGGGACTTAGGAGTGGAGAGGAATAAAGCAGGGAAGAATTATTATTATTACAAATCTTGTAGTACAATTTGGCTTTCAAATTATGTATATTCATTACTTTGATAAAAAAAATAAAAGTTAATTTAAACATTTAATAAACTCTCATCAGTTTAGATTGTGGAGCTTATCCTACCTGGAAACAGGGCCATAATCCAATGATACTTAAAGTGGCCTTCTAGGCTAAGGAACATGGAAATAGGAATTTTTAGTCTCAAAGAATAGCCTAAGTCACTTTTCATATGTAAGACAGGAAGATCATTCAGAGTAGAGACACTTGTCTTGAGCCATCTAAGATTCTAAATGGTCCATTTGAGTCTGGAAGCATCCATACTTCCTCTATGTGTGGCACTTCTATGACAGAGTATAAGATATCTGGAGAAACTCCTTTCTGGAAAGAAGCATGGAGTATATAAAGTGGGAAGGAAGAATGTCGATAAACTCCATCCCTGAGTACAAAAGATGAAAGTAAGTAATACCAAAAAAAAGAAAGTTATGTGAGAAAGTCAGGCCTAACTGCACTTATATTTCAAGTGAAGACTAAATAAAACCATTAGAAAACTATTTTTGAGATTTCTTAAAACTATTGACTTATTTTTAAACCTTTTTTTTTTTTTTTTGCTTTTCAATGACCTCAGACACCTCTTCTGCACCACTTAATATTTTCTCAGAAATGTGCACTATAACGACCACCTCTACTAAACTGACCAACTTCGTGCGGGCACAGTTCAGGCCTTGCCCCATGCCTGAGCTGTTACCACTTAGCTCTTGTCCAGGAGTTATCCTGTTGACAATGAGGTGAGAGGCAACTAGACAAGGTGAGCACTTATACATGATCTGTTTAAAAGTATGGAGAAAATTAATCTTGTGTGACAAACTCTGACCAGTGAAAAATGGGCACCAGTTGATAAATTCTTCTCTTTTCTTCCCTCAAAGAAACTATCCTGGAAAAAAAAAATGTGTAACTTGTGAGAATCTGTGAAATCAAGCATCTAGTCCTGCTTTGTCTAGTCCTCCCCTTACTTCCTTTTCCCTCCCACTTCCTGGGATTACACACCCTAACCAAGTAATAATAGTCCATACACTTGGGTCTCAAATTTTGCTTTCTGGAGAACCTAGATTTCAGACTGCAAAAATGTTAAATTCTTCACCTAATTAAAAAATAGATAATCTGAACAGTTCTATAACTATTAAAGAAATCGAATCCATCACTTAAAATCTTCGAAGAAGAAGAAGAAGAAGAAGAAGAAGAAGAAGAAGAAGAAGAAGAAGAAGAAGAAGAAGAAGAAGAAGAAGAAGAAGAAGAAGCAGTAACAGTAGCTCTTCAGGCCCAAATGATTCTACCAAACATTTTAAAAAAGAATTAGTATAAAATTTTGCAATCTCTTTCAGAAACTAGAAGAAAGAAAAGAACTTTCCAACTCATTTTATGAAGCTACTATTATGCTAATACAAAAACCAGACAAATAAAGTAAAAAAAAAAAAAGCCCCAAACATAAAACTTCAAGCTTATATTACTCATGAACTTAGATGTAAAAATACTGTTATAAAATTGCTAGCATGTCAAATCCAACAATATATAAAAATAATTATATATCACAACCAAGTGAGGGTTAAAATTACCAGCTAGGCTGATTCAGCATTTTTTAAATTAATGAATTGATACAAAAAATATTTGAAAAAACTTAGTATTCATTTATGGTAAAAACAGCAAATTAGAAATAGAGGGGAACTTCCTCAAATTAATAAATAGCATCTATAAAAAAACAACAGTTAACTTTCATTTAACAATGAAACACTGCTTTCTTCCTAAGTATAGGAACAAAGCAGGAATGTCGACTCTCACTACTCCTATTCAACATAGCAACGAATGTTCTAGTCAGAATAATAAGGCAAAAAAAATTGGCATATTAACTAGAAAGGAATCAATAAAACTTCCAAATTTGCAGATGACATGATTATTTAGGTAGAAAATCCCCAGGAACTAACAAAAAAGTTCACAGAACTAATGAATGAGTTCAGCAAATTCACAGGACATGTGATCAACCACAAAAATTGACTATATTCCTATATACTAGCAATGAACATGTGGAAAATAAAAACTAAAAACACAATACCAGTTACAATGACTCCTACGAAATGAAATATCTAAATATAAATCTAAAAGAACCCCACAGATCTGTAGGCTGAAAAATACAAAATACTTATGAAGGACATAAAAGAAGATCTAAATAAATGGAGAGACATATCATGTTCAAAGAATGGAAAATTTAATATAGCAAAGATGTTAATTGTTCCCTAATTGATCGATAGATTTAATGAAATTCCTACCAAAATCCAAGCAAGAACTTTTGCAGATACCAACAAGCTTATTCTAAAATATATATTAAAAGGCAAAAGGATAGAACAGCTTAAATAATTTGGGGAAAGAAAAATAAAGTTGGAGGGATCACTATACCTTATGCTAAGACATTATGTAGATACAGCAATCAAGAAAGGTGGTATTGGTGGAAGAATAGTCATATAAGAACAATGAAACAGAATAAAGAATCCAGAATTAAACCAACATACATATGCTCAATTGATTGATGACATAATGCAAGAGCAGCTCAATGAATGAAGAATAGTCTTTACAACAATGGTGATAGAAAAAATTAGATATGTATAGGCAAAAATAATGAACCTTGACAAAATCTTCATACCATATAGAAAAATTAATTCAAAATGTATCACAGATTTAAAAGTATATGAAACTATAAAATTTGTAGAAGAAAACATAGGAGAAAAATCTTTGAGAAAGATTTAGTAAATATGACAAAGCACAATACATTAAAAAATTGATAAATTTGACCACATCAAAATTAAAAACTTGTGTCCCATGCAAAACCTTGTTAAAAGTATGAAAATAATAACTACAGACCAGGAGAAAATATTTGTATATCACATATCTGACAAAGTCCTTATACCTAAACTACATAAAGAACTCTCATAATCCATGTTAATAAAACAAACAGAACAAATATAAAATGTGCAGAAGATATAAGCAGACATCTCATCAAAAAAAAAGATAGGTGGCAAATAAACACATGAAAACATGTTCAACATCATAGCCATTAACAAATTAAAATCACAATGAGATACCATTAGACACCTTTTAGAACAGCTAAAATAAAAAACAGCGGCAACACCAAAGCTGGCAAGAATGTAGAGAAATTGTATTACTCATAGATTACTTGTGGAAGTGAAAATGTTATAGCTGCTATAGAAAACAGTTTGGCAGTTTCTTGTAAACCTAAACAAACATGCAACTACCATTTAACTCAGCCGTTTTACTCATGGGCATTTATCCCAAAGAAATGAAAACTTAAGTTCACACAAAAACCTAAACATAAATGTTCATAGTAGCTTGATTCAAAATAGCAAAATACTGGTAACAACCTCAAAGTCTTCTTTGAATAAATGGCTGAAAAAAATTGTGGTATATTCATGCAATAGAATAGTACTTCTCAATAAAATGAGATGAGCTCTTGATACATGCATCAATCTTGGCAAAATCCGGCATTACTAAAAAAAGAGTCAGTCTCAAAAAGGTTACATACTGACTAATACTATTAACAAAACATTCTAGAAATGACCAAAAAAACCATTCTAGAAATGACCAAAAAAAAAAAAAGGATGAAGAATAGATGAACAGTTGCTAGGGGACAGGGAAGAATGTGGAGTTGCATGGGGGAAGGCATTCATACAAAGATATAGTATGAGAGCGGTTTTTTTGTGGTGATGGAACAGTTATGAATCTTAATCATAGGTGGTTATACAAATCTATACATGGAATAAAATTTCATAGAGCTATACACATACAAACACATAAATGAATGTACATTTTAAAAATAGCGAAACTAAATGAGATCTGTATTCCATTTAACACTAATGTACCAGTGTCAACTTTCTGATTTTGATATTGTACTACAGCTATATATCATCTCACCATTGGAAGCTGGCTTAAAAGTGCACAGGATAATTTGTACTGCTTTTACAACTTCTTATGAGTCTATAGTTGCTTCAAAATAGACATTAAAAAGCAAAATGTGAAAACCTAAAAAATGAAAAATAAAAATGTACTTTAAAAAATGACGTGCCTTTTAAAATTTTTTGAGAAAACACCATATTATTTTTCATAGTGGCTGTACCTATTTACAGTCCCACTAGCAGTGTGTGAGGGTTCCTTTTCCCCCACAACCTTTCCAACACTTATTACTTATATTATTAATTATAACCATTCTAATGAGTGTGAGATGGTATCTCATTGTGGTTTTGATTTGCATTTCCCTAATGGCTAGGGAAGTTGAGCAACTTTTCATGTCTGTTAGCCATTCATATTTCTTCTTGGGGGAAATGTCTCTTCAGGTCCTTTGCTCATTTTTAATTGGAATTTTTTTTATTGTTGAGTTGTATGAGTTCTTTGTATATTTTGGATATTAAGCCTTTATCAAAAGCGTTTTTTGCAAATATCTTCTATTCAGATGATTGCCTCTTTGTTTTGTTGATGGTTTCTTTTGCTGTGCAGAAGCTTCTTAGTTTGATATAGTCTCATTCATTTATTTCTGCTTTTACTTCCCTAGTCTTTATGGTCAAATTCATAAAATCCTCTCTAAATCCAAGGTCCGTGAGTATAGTACCTATGTTTTCTTCTATCCTATTTATTGTTTCAGGTCTTATATTCACGTATTTGGTCCATTTTGAATTAATTTTGGTGTATGATTACAGATAGCAGTCTAGTTTCTTCTTTTTTTTTTTTTTTTTTACTTGAGGCTTTCCAATTTTACCAGCACTATTATTGAAGAGGCTTTCCTTGCTCCATTGCATGTTTTTGGCTCATTGTCAATAATTATTTGCTCACACATGCAAGGGTTTATTTCTGGGCTCTCAATTATGTTCCATTGGTCTACATGTCTGTTTTTCTGCCAATATCATGCTGTTTTGATTATTGTCACTTTGTAGTATAATTTTAAGTCAGGCAAAATGATACTTTTGGCCTTGTTACTTTTTATCAATTGCCTTGACTATTTGAAGTCTTTTGTGTTACTATACAAATCTGATGATTTTTTTGTTCTGCTTCTTTAAAAAAATGCCATTAGGATTTTGATGGGGATCACATTACATCTGTATATTGCTCTGAGTAATAAGGTTATTTTAAATATATCGATTCTTCCAACCTATGAACATGAAATATCTTTCCATTTCTTTTTGTCTTCTTCGATTCTTTTACAAATGTTTTAGAATTTTCAGTGTATAGGTATTTTACATACTTTCTTAAGTTTATTCCTAGATATTTAATTCTATTTTTTGCAATTGCAAAATTAATTATTTATTTATTTTTTTTCTAAAATTTCATTGTTAGAGTACAAGAATGTTATGAATTGTTATAAATTGATTTTGTATACAGAAACTTTACTATATTTGTTTATTGTTTCTCATAGTTTTCAGTGGAGTCTTTAGGGTTTTCTATATAAAAAATCATGTCATATGCAAAAATCAAAAATGGAATTATCATACTATCCAACAATCTCTGTTTTGAGTATCTACCCCAAAATTTTGGAAACATTGAGTCATAAAGATATATGCACCCCAATGTTCATAGCAGCATTATTCACAGAGGCCAACACAACCAAAGTTTCCTTCAATAGATGATTGGTTAAAGAAGATGCGGTACATATATACAATAGGATATTACTCAATCATAAGAAGAGATGAAATACTGCCATTTGCGTCAACATGGATGGATCTTTAGATTATCATGCTAAGTGAAATAAGTCAGATAGAAAAGTTGAGAACCATATGATTCTACTTATATGTAGGATATAAAACTAAAAACAACAAACAAGCATGACAAACAGAGACTCATGGACACAGAAAACAATTTAGTGGTTACCAGAGGAAAACGGGGAAGGGGGACAGGTAAGTAAGGGTAATAGGGGTTAAATATATGATGATGGAAGGAAATTTAACTTTGAGTGGTAAGCACATAATGCAATACACATATGACATATTATTGAATTGTACACTTGGAACCTATATGATTTAATTAACCAATTTTACCCCCAATGAATTTAATAAAAAATAAAATAAAAATAAAAAGTGACTTAGCTTCTCAAAATTAAAGAATTTCAGTCTGCTAAAGCAGAATAAAATAACTGTAAGAGAGACTTTTCTTTATGCTGAAGATAGATATGGTCATGGAAAGAAAGCTCAAAGCAAAGCAGTTACTGAAGCAAACAGAGGCAAGTAGGTCAAATATCTGAAAAATACAGGAGAAGAATAATATGCCTTGAGCAAAGAAGTGCTTCAGAGTTTAAGTTAGAAGGACACTGTTCACTGACACTCCAGCACAGAGAATATCACAGGGACTGACAGGCTGGAGCGAATCTGGGTTTGGGGAGTTGGATTAAGAGGAGAATATCTCTGTGACGGTAGATAGAGTGATGGAAGAAGAAAATCATGCTGGAATGATAACACAGGGTCTACACTTTGGGGACACCAGAAATGAATATTCAGACTTGAGAGCACCAACTGAGATGAAATCAACCCTTTCCTAAAGGAAGGCTGAAGCCCTGGTCTGCCTCTGACATCAGGATCTGTTTGCTCCCTCTGTTCTTTCCTTCACCTAAGCCCCAAGTATATTACTAACAGTCATCATCACAGCCTACATTTGCATAGAACCTTCTGTTTTTTTTAAAAATGTCCCACATCTATGACCTCATTTGAGCTTCCCTGTTCATTTGTAAAGTAGTCAGGGAAGGTGCTTTTTAAAATAAGAGAGTTGAGAAATACATAGAATTCCCTGACTCATGTGGATATGGTGCTACATTTCAGGTCTCTAAGCTGTGACAATCAACTCTGAAATATGAAATTATGCTCACCATTGTTCTATTGGACCATGTCAACTCCCAGTTCATAGACCCTTCTGTAGTATGACGTGAGAAATTCAGAGAGAAAGACTACCAGCAAAATTCAGCCTCATAGAAAAAGCTCTGCTTTTCCAGGAGTCATAATGAGGGAAAACATTTGTTTGTGAGTTTGTTTTTCTCAGCAAAAGAAAAGAAAATATGCAAATTTTATCCTGGTTTTATGTTTTCAGGTAATTCCTGAGTCTTAGTCATGCATGGGTCCTGGATTAATCAGAATTTATTTTTATCTTCTAACCTTCCGGCTGAATCTTAGAGTGCTATTCTTTGCCTGCTGGGTGAGGTTGCCATAGAAACTCCTTCAGGGAAAGCAGTGTCTCTCTTTATAATGTTGTGACTGTTAGCAGGAACTAAAGCAGACCAGCCACCCCCAGAGAAGAATAAGAGTACTCTGGGACTCAGAATATGCTCCATCTCCTCTGCTCCAAGATTTTTTGTGCTCTGAGATATGAAGTGTTTCCCCAGAAGATCAGTGTCCAAGCACACAAAAGAAAATATCTTTTGCCTCCTTAAGTCTGACCTTCCTTAGCCCCACCTTGGAGGATGGCTGGGAAGCCCATATTAGAATTAGAAGCACTAGTAGTGGAAGCACAGTTGTGTGTATTTTTTCCCAAGTCCATGTTCAGAGATATCATGTTGGTAGCTTAAAATTAGCCCTAATGGGGATATTTACTCTACCAAAATTGGTAAGTCCTAGAGAGAAGGGCTTTTCAGTTTTTATCCACTCACTACTGAGAACTTATCTTTCTCAAAAACTCTAAGACACTTTAATATCTAATTCTGAATACTTTGTCTTCCAAATATTCCTGGGTGTTAGGTATCTCTGAGTCCAAAAGAGATAAAGTATTTAACTCAGATTTATATCTGAGACTAGAACCCAGGTCTCATCTCCAACTTGTACCACCCTTGAAACTTTAGGTACCTCTATTATCACATGGTGCAGTTTTATTTTAAATGCACATCACCTTCATTAGACTATATCTCTTCAAGAGCAAAAATTCTTTCTTATATGTCTTTGTATCTGTAGTGCCAAGTATAGTGTCTGATATATAGCAAATGCTCAAAAGATATTTGGCGAATGAGTTATTGAATGAATAAATGAACATTGGAGCTGGGAAGGGCCAAGAAATATTCTAACAGTCATTATACTGATAAGAAATGACTCCTGGGAAAGTAATAGTAAGAACATAATCACTAATAGTAGGACTTAAATGATACCTTTTTTAAATATGCCATGTTGTCACCTAGTTCTAAATGCCCAATACTTGTGACAAGTACCACATTTGACTTACAGCCTCAGCTTTCCTATTACCTCTGAACATTACTTACTACAATTTTGTTACATTAGGTGGCCCTGCACTAGAATTTCTTCATCCTTATCTGGGTGTTTCCACCATCTATATTACCCCATGTTCCTGCCCCAATGAGGCATAACTATAAAGGAAGAAGCTCCAAATCATTTATATCAGAACTATAGTGCTTTACTCTTTGTATTCCTTCCTTCCTTCTCTTCTCTTCTCTTCTCTTCTCTTCTCTTCTCTTCTCTTCTCTTCTCTTCTCTTCTCTTCTCTTCTCTTCTCTTCTCTTCTCTTCTCTTCCTTTCTCTCTCTCTCCTTTTCTCCCCACCAGTAGTCCTAGATAGATTTCTTCATTTGATTTGACCTTTTATAAATCATAGCTTGAGTCTCTTTCCTACAAATCCTTAATGTGAAATTCTAAATCTCATCAATGATTTGGATATAAAAGAGGGATGTCACATACAAAAAAGGGTGAAAAAGAAAATCACATCATAGATTTTTTTAAAATATCACCTTTGCAGATCTCCATATTTTCACTATGCTGCCTCACAGTTTTTTTTCTCCCCAGCTTTCTTCCGTATGACCTTGAATGAAAGCTCTTTTTTCTCTCCTCTCCTCTTTTCTTAGTCTCCTCTTCTATTCTACTATTCCACCTCCTTCTTCTTTTTCATAAAATAAAATGTAAATTTTAAAAGTATGAAATATTATGCTGAATGCTCAATAGAATATTAGTTCATCAAAATGTTAATATGTTTGGGGTAGTTATTAAGATATTAAGGGGAGAAAAGCATTTGCCAGATCAATAGCTGCATACTGTGTCCGTGATGATACATTGATTTGCTCTAGTAAAGAAACCACATTTGAAAGAACGGCTGCAACACAACTCACCAAACATCCACTGTCATTCTTCAAGATCCACCTATCTTCTGTACAGGCAAAAAAGTCAACCATCATCTCAAACTGTTAAAGCCACTCCAAGTCATTCAAGCTAAAACACTGAATGCATAATCTCTAGTCAGTGTACCCATATCAATAAATTTACCTGATCTGACCATTCTCATATGTGTTCCTTAGATTTTTTCAATAAAAGTTTTCCAAATCTTGTAACTTTTAATATGTATGATATCTTCTTATGTGTCACATTCATGGAGCCTGCCAAAATTTGTATTTAAGTATCTAAACATAGAGATCTAGCAGCAATGAGAAGATGTTAAAGTGAGTCTCGAGGAGGATCAGGACTCTCATACAATCATTAAAGCTTCTTCAGTCAAGGAAGAAGGAAACTCAACAGGATTTTGGGTTTTAAGTTTCTCAGTTTCATCAGAATATGTTCCCCTGACCTAATTTTCAGGGTCCCTGGTCTTCCCTAGCAATGCCCTAACTTTATTCTGAGATCCTATGAGGTTGTGAATCAATATGTGTTGTAATTCAGTCTTTGAAGTATTAAATGTTGTATTTGATTTTCAGAAATCTCAATCCTGAGGCTACAGGAAACAAAAGTTCACCTCAGGGAAGATACAGAAACTTTCTGGTTCTTTATCTGGATAATGAGCTGGAAACTTAAGTCCAGATTTCACTGTTTTCTTTCTTTAAATCCTCCAGTGAATTTAGAAGAAACTAATCAGAACCGAAATCTTTTATGTGCACTGAAGTGTTCTATGACAACATCTTTTTGATCATCCAGACCCTTACCTTCTATAAACGCTTTACTCCAGGTAACTACAGGCAATAACTAAATAACTGTTTTTGCTATTATGACTGTAGTATCTCATTTACCAGTGGCAATATAATTGATGACTTTAAACTGAGCCAGATTAGAGTAGCAATTCTGATTCTCATCTTTCAAGATCTGCTCCTCTGGATCCACATTTGGTTCCAATAAAGTGTCAGAGAAAGAGAACCATACATATATATATATTACATATATATGTGTGTGTATATATATATATATATATATATATACACATATATATGTAATATATATGTATATACACACACACACATATATATATACATACATATGTATATATATTAACATATATATGATATTTATTATTATAAGAATTAAACCTCTTTTAGACCTTAAACTTTATTTTATAGGAGTTAGACACAAAACTACAAGGAGCTATAGAAGTGAAGGTCTGGAAGGAGGAGTTGGAGAATCAGAAGAAAAGAGTAGGTAAATAGTCTTCTAAAGTTTTTGCACAGTGGGCAAGTCAGGGCTTACAGGGAATTCTGAGAAGCAGCTATGTTGAGCCACTAAAGTGAGGCCACAAATGAGAGATGTACAGAGAGGTTAATGGGGAGCTGTTGACTTGTGTGAGGCATTGCCTCCATGGGTGGACAGGTGAGCCTGAGGCTGCTGTTGGTCATCAGGGCCAGCTGTCTGGAAGATAAGCTGGATACAGAGCAGAGAAGAGTAAGAATAATCTGGACCCACAAGGCACCTCTGTATCTATTTGACTGTTATGAACTTCTAAGAGTGATGGCTCTTGCTTCACTTTGACTTTTCAAATCTCATGCAAGCTCTTCCTCTGGTCAACTCTAAACTGGAAACATACAAAATAGGAAATTCTGAGAAATACAGTTCTCAGTTTGACCAAGTTGACAGTACAAACTAACACAACCTTCTAGGAGTATGCAGGTAAAAGGAAGTGACATTAAATGCAAACCCGGAGAAGAATGTAAAACACATGAAGAACCATGTAACTTGCTGAGAGACAAGAACAAACATATGATGGCAGTTGCATTGTGGTCAACTTTTATCTGTCAGCCTGGTGCTGTTAAATGCTGGGAACTGAGAAAAAGAGAATTATCACATTGTTCCTTTTTACTTTGACAGACTATTAAGTTAGGCATTTTCTGACTATATATTTTAAAATTTATTAATCAAAAAGCATGGTAAATATTAAGTTACAATTTAACTAATCTTCCAAAGAGTCTACTCTCAGGGGATATATTCATTAAACCTTGTCATTCTAACTCTGTTGGTTATAAAATTCCATGGTTCCTTTTATTGTAAAGAACAATTAGTATTAAAAAAATTTTCTTCACATAATTTATTAAAGTGCTGTCCTGGAGCTTCCTTTCTGGGTTGACTTCAGTAAATGTTCATGAAACTATAGAAATAGGTAGATGAACTAAATCATTTGCCATTGTCTATCACTCATCATAACCTAATTTTACTTATGTCATAAAACTCTTTAATTTCTATATCCTAATAATACATGAACACAGAATGATTTTAAGTAATATCTGGAAAGACAACATAGTTATAATAATCTAAGTCTATAAGGAATTTTGAAATTTACAAGGCATTTTTAAATGTTTTACATTTTGAGTCTCAAAGCAATCCAATGAAGTAAGCAAGATGTCTTATCACCATGTTTATGGATGTGGAAACTTGATCTTTTAGGCTTTTAAACAACTTGCTGTCCCCAGAGATCTTTCACTTCATCATGCATGATGTAACACAAACTATGCAACTGACTGTGGTTTGTGGGTCAGATACGTTCTTTTCCCCAGGAGAGCTGATGCATACTCTACTTCACCCATTCTTTATCATCTAGTAGTTCATATGATCAAAATACAAATTTTGAGATTGTCCTGAAAAGGACAATCTTTGATTTTTTAAAAATGCCCATCACTTACTAGCTTTGTGGCTATGGGCAAGCTACTTAATTTCACTGAGTTCAGTTCTTCCATTTTAAAAACTGGAATTATTTTTGTAAAGTTGCAAAAACTACGTTATATAATGCACATTGTTAAAATACTTAGCACAATACCAGGCACATAGCAGATGCTCAACAAATGCCATTTTTCACCTATAAATCCCATTTATTCCTTGAGGCTTAGTGCAGTTTCACACAAAGCCTTCCCTAATCTTTCTCTCATTTTTCCACTCTCACTTTATCCAATTCCATTAAGAACCCTCCTTATAGCTCTCAAATTGTTTTATATCTCTTCTTTTTCATTTATTTGGCAAATGTGTAGTAACTACACATTATTTTCAGACACTGTACTAAACTTCAGATAAAAATCACTGAAGAAAGCAAACATGTGCTTACCCTCAAGGAGCTTACAGGCAAGTAAGAAGCATACCTCATGCCAGCAAACACACAGATAGATGTACAGTAACAAATGGTGACAAATGCTGTGAATATAAAGATTAGGTTATAGTATGGAAAGATTGAGTTTAGCTTGTATGGTAAATATGTTCATTTTTTAGTGACATTTAAACAGAGACACGAAGGAGTAGAAAAAAAGCCAATCATGTAAATATTTATAAAAAATCCCACAGAGTGAGAACAACAGGTGTGAACACTCTGGATTGGAAAGGAAAAGCCAGAGTGGCTAGAGCATAGTAAGTGAAAGACACGTCGCCCGAAGTGAGGTCAGAGAAGCAGGCTAGGAATAAATCTCGAACAACTCTGACTTCAGTCGGACTCTCCCAGAAGCAAATCCTGAGACACAATTTTGATCACTTACAGTTTATTTAGGAGGTAAGGGAGTGGGAAAGTGAGAGAGGAAAGAAAATTAAGGCAATAAAGACTGTATGATTGAACAGGTAACCACTGGGGGCATTTGTATCTTAACTCCCCTGGGAAACCCAGGACACACTATGTATGAAATAGGCACCCAAGAGACCAGGAAGCTGAGCTCTTTATTAGCCAGATAGATTCCTATGCTCCTTATAACATTAAGTCTCTGGCACTTCTGGCTTATCATATCTAGGCCTAGCACACTAAAGACCGAAAAAACAGACCCAGAGGTAGAAAGTTATATATGTTTAAAGAGAATTGCCTTCCATGTGAAGAGGTGAATGCTAAGGAGATGAAGTGGGAAATGAAGGAAGCCATATTGGACATATTATTCTAATCATTATGGGGAACCACTGAAGGAGTCTAATAGTAGTTTAATATGATATGGTTCAAGTTATTAGTTTTGTCTGTCCAGATACATTGTAAGATCCTTAAGAACAATGACTATACTCTACATTTCTTTAGTACTAGCCACAGAGATGACACAATTTAGTTTATATACAAGGTGCTAAATAAATATATTTGATTGACTGTCCAGGTGTAAAAGCATTAGTGGATCTAAGTTAACTGGATCACAAAAGATCGAATTAAAACTTTTACTTATAAAGATGTTTAGCATCACTTTTCATTAAGTCTTTCAAAGGATCAAATGGCACATGGGCTATTTAGTATCCAGGGATACTGAATATAATCTGTACTATTCCTGGGAAACATGTCAGACAAGATTCAACCAACGATGAGGGAATCAAGCCCCCTTTAACCCTGAGAGGAGAAGAGAGGTGTAGTGGTTGAAAGCACTGACTTTGGAGTTCTACCCAGATTAGAGAGAGCCTGGGCTTTACCCCTTATCAAACTACAGTAACTTGAGCAAATTATTTAACTTCTTTAATCCTCAGTTTCTTTATCTGTAAAACTGACATAATAATAATAATGACATTTACCTCACAAGGTTAGTGCAAATGTTAGAAAGAAATAATATTCTCACTCCAGCACATAATTAATATTCAGTAAGTGTTATTATCATTAGCTATATTTTGACTTTCCTTAAGGTTATTCTGATAGGTGACCTGGAATGCGGATAAGATTATACTCTAAAGTTTAGGCCAAACACAGTCAGGAGGACCCTGTCATCTTCCTGCACTTGCTTCTTCAAGCCTATACTTCAGGAAAAAAATTTCAAATGCAGAGTTCTCAGAAAACAGACTTTCTTTCAGGAACTGAGAGATCTATTTATAGAGTAAACAGAAAAATATGGGATGCCACAGTGTGGCCCCAACACACTCCGCTGGCCCTCTGAGCTGCCTTGCTCTTCAGTGTTGCTCTATCCCTTCCACTCCCTGGAGAATTCAGAGGCAGTTTCATAATATCTGCATAAAGTATAGTTGCAAAAGGGCTGACCGGAGGGGATTGCACTGGTCTGCACTTTTAGATTTATCTTTGTTCACTTGCATTATTTTTTTTCTGATTTCAAAGAGATATGGTCTCCTGTAGGAATTCTGGGAGGTGTATAACATGTAAAAAAAAAAAGCAGGAAAATAAAGCTCTTTATACCTTCTCTAAGATATGACTGTATTCACCTAAGACATGCTTAGTTAGATTTTTCTTTAATAACCATAGAGTTAAATGATTTTATATTGTATCTGATCTAAAACTCTTTTATCCTCCTCTTCTTCTTGTTCTAGTTTCTTTGATAATAAAAATTCAAAGTCACTATTCTCTACCTGTGTGTGTTTGTCCACTTTTGTACCTCCGCTTCCCGCTATTGGCTGATGAGGGTAGTAATGGTCAGATGGAGGTCAAAATGGTACTACTGCTAGGAGCAGAATGGAGGGCAGAAGCCAGGAGCCAGACAAAGATCTGCCAGGTCGTCTCCTAAGGAACAGTAACGCTGGAAGATTTGCTATCATTGTCTTCGATTACAAATTCCACCTGCAAAAGCAGCTCCAGCTCCACAGTTCAAGTGGAGTCTTCTAGCTCCAGGCTTTTCTAGTTGGGAACAGACACTCACCCAGACTGAGAGCAGCATTATTCATGGTGGCCAAGACATGGAAACAACCGGAGTATTCTTCAATAAATTAATAGATAAAGAAGATACAGTACATGTATATAATGGAATATTACTCAGCCATAAGAAAAGATGAAATACTGCCATTTGTGGCAATGTGGATCAATCTTGAGATTATCATGCTAAGCAAAATAAGTCAAACAGAAAAAGTTGAGAATTGCATGATTTTACTCATATGTGGGATATAAAACTGAAAGCAACAAAAAGATAAACAGAGACTCTTGGACATGAACAGCAGATTAATGGTTATCAGAGGGGAAGGGAGGGTGGAAGGAGGTAGCTTGGGGTAACGGATTTAAATATAAGGTGATGGAAAAAAATTAACTTTGAGTGGCAAATACACAATGCAGTATACATGTGACATATTATTGAATTGTACATTTGAAACCTATATGATTTTATTAACCAATGTCACCCCGATATTTTAATGATTGATTGATTGATTGATTGATTAAAAACAAATTCAGAGCAGGAGGTAACTTTTTAAGGTAATCTAAATAAACTCTCTAACTCAGTAGCTGTTGAGAATGCTCATCTTACCTCACTAGATCACTAGAATTTTGTGATGCTGGGGCAGGAACTTCTAAGAAAGCTGTGACTATGCCGCTGCTCATTCCACTGAGGCGTGTCAAATCAGCTGAGTCTGCAAGTTGAGAAGTGAAAGTTGCAGGCTACTCAATTCTACGTTATGAAACAAAATAACTAGATTAAATAAACAGGATTAGAGTTCTAGCATTTGTTCTGCCTTCTTCCTGGTATCAAAGATAAAAAAGAGAGGGAAGGGAGGGAGGGAGGGGGAAAGGCAAAAAAGAAAAAAAAAGAAAAAGGAAAAGGGAAATACCTAAACCACTCCAAGAAGATATATCTATCCTCGATTTCCATTGTCTTTTAAGCATTCAGGAAATTTTTCCTTAGCTCAAACCCAAATTTACCTTATTGTTATTTAACCTCATGGTACAAAGAAAGGTGGCGTAGGGTAGTGAGGTAAGCATGCTGCTACTGGAGTCAAACAGAGTTTGAATTCCAGATTCTCCATTTATTAGCCATGTGACTGCAGACTTTTCCTTGCCATTCTGTACTTCAGCGTGCTAAGAAGTAAAATGGGCATAGTAATAACACATTCCTATTAGGGTTGTTGTGAGTGTTAAATGAGATAACATACGTAATGCTTCACAATTACAAACTCAATAAACATCAGTTACAAATATAATATTAATAGCAAACACTTACATGGCATTTGCAATGCATCTGGCACTATAACATAATTTTTAACCTGAGTATGAATTAGTCTCTTTTGTTTTTTCTCTCTTTCTTTATGGCTTGGGTTTTTGGTTTTTATTTTTAGCCGCTTCCTGAGTGTTCAAAGTAGAATTTAAAGAAATCCGAGGGTTTTTTGTTAATTTAGTTAAAAACTCAAAACGTCATCCACTAGTTGGTCAGTCTCAGAAAAGTGCTGGAATCCTCTTTTCTCTTTTTACTCTGATCCTTAATATGAAAACCAAAGCAGTGGGCCATTAGTGGTGAGATTTTAAAAAGAAAAATTTTCTTTACTCATAGTTTCCACTTCAGGTACACACAAAAATAGGGCCAAGGGTATGTCTCTGCCCTCCTGCATATAAATGAGAGGCATCTTTCTTCTGAGATTTGACTCTACCCTCCAGACCTTCAAAGCCCTTGAGGACTGTGTGCAATGCAGAGTTGCTTGTTGATTTGGGTTACATTATGCTTCATAAATGCTAGTTGCAGAGAGATCAGGATATTAGAATTTAGTTTTCCCTTATGAACAAACTTCCTCCAAATTTTGACTTTTCTTTTACTTTTATTAACTGAGTCTTTTCTTACCCCTTGCCCCAGTCTTCAATAATACTAAATCTCTTACAATCCTTTCAAAGAAGGTGGCATGCTCAATTTACTTCTGCTTCACTGGAAGAGAAGCATTCATAATCTTTGCTCCCGACTGTAATATTCAGAACATAGTTTTGTCCGTATAACTCAACTAGCTCTTTTTTTATGGAATTCATAAAAGTCACTATGTCACCCTGCAGTGTTCTCCTCAAAGTTTTCTGCCAGCCTACCTATACTTTGTCCGTCTTGCTCAATGATTTCTTCACCTGAAGAACTAGTTCTCTCTTCTCATTCCTACCATCAGATTGGGAAATCTCAATAATTCATACTAAAAATGCTCTTCATATTCTGGCCTCACATATTCTTTTTCTTTCTTTCGTTCCAGAGACCTGCAAACATCCACCAATTTTCAATTCAGTTCAGCTGAACATTCAGTGAGATCAGTAAAGAACTGTTGATTTACTGACCTGGATCTGAACCTGAAATTTCCCTCTGTGTTTCGTTTCTTTGAATGCTATAAGTTTACTTGTTTGATTTTATTGGTTTTTTTTAAGTCTAGCAGTAATATTTGCTTGTTAAAAAAATAATCCAGATTAGCACATAGCATGCAAATTGAAAAATTACCTATTCCTGATCTCCTTAATTCTAAGATGCCCTCCATGTATTAAGTCACTTAGTAGGATCTCCACAGTACGGACTTGCTTAGCCATCAGTATGGCTCTGCATTGAAGATGCCAGTCACAAAATATCCTCTCTGACAATTGTCTCCTGCTCCTTCTCTCTCAACTGCTTGCAACCCCTAAAATTGCTTTTTATTTTTATTATCACCACCAGTTACTCTCTGATACTTTATTTTTCTTTTCTATTATATCTGCTAGACTTGGTATTAATTAACCATCTCACAAACATGTTTCTTGTCACTCCAGTATGCCTCAACACCTCGAACTCTTCAGGATGTGTAGTGGATATGGGACATTCACTCTCTTACTCCCAGAGACAGCACTATTTTAATCTCTTCCTGTCACACTGATTGCTCTTTTTCCATCACTGTTACAGGCACCAGTGCTTCCTCTGCTCTCCTAAATTTAGGTATCCTTAGATTTCCTATCTCTTTATAGTCTCTTTTTCAAATGTTGTTTATTTCCCTTACTTCAATTATCATTCTATGAGAATGGCTCTCAAATCTTGATTGTCAATCTATTATCTTTTGAGAGCTAATTTTAAATTTCCAGATGACCTATTAGTATCTGAAATACAAAATATACCAAATAAGATCCAAATCCATAAATTTTTACTCTCCTCTATAGAGATATTTTCTCTATACCTTCTAATGGCATAAAAGTTTCCCCATCTATCATGATTAGAGTGATATTTCTTCCCTTGCCCCACATCTGTTCATTTGCCAAGTCCAATGTATTATACCTTCACATTTTCTCCAGAATCACACTGCTGAATATCATCTTTTCCTTTCCTCTTACTAGAGAAATGATTGAAATCATTTTTCTTATTTTTCTCATTCCATGTCTCTTATTCTACCAGATTAAATTTCCTAAACCCATTTTATATTACCTACTCACATGCCTTAAAATCTCCAGTGACTCCCAACTGTGTAAGAAACTAGATCCAAACTCCTTATTAAGCATTAAATACTATTTACTTAACTTACTTTTCCAGCATTATCCACCATTATTTCTCTAAACATGTCCAGTGATCAGATTATCAGACAATCATTTAAATTCCCCATCTCAAGTCTGAAACTTCTATGCTTTTCTTATTATTGTTACCTTTCAAGAATGTCACTTTTTTTTTATCATTTTATGTTAAAATCCAATCTTTGCTTCAGAAAGGTTTTTAACTGGACTTTCTTCATGTACCTTTTACTATTTGAGATGTAACCTACCTTTGATCTGATCCTCTGTATCTTACTTTTAATGTGCTTTGTATCATAACCATTTGTGAATGTGATACCTTCTCACCACTGATGTCTTACCCTCACTATAGATTGTGTTTTTAATAGTATTTTACAAATACTTTGCTAATTTCTGCAGATTCAAAGACAAATAAACATTTTCCTACTTTCCCTGGGAAATTCAAAATTTTCCCCAAAGAAAGCCTGTATTTATGTTTCTCATCTTCATTCCCCAGTGCAGGTTTTTCATTCATCCAGAAGGTGAGAGAGTTCCTATTGTTACTACTTCAAGGGTGGAGAACATAAAGAAAGGGGGGGGGCATCGTTAACTTTATGGCAAGGGAAAGTGCGTTCTCAAATTTCCACGTTGGAATTAAGAATGAGAATTTTTGCCCAAGAGGATAGACAAAAGCTTTGGTGGAAGCATGTGCTGTGGGAGCTATGGGAGCCATCTCCACCATGGAGTAGAAGCAGGGAAAAGTAAGGTTGAAGGCAAGGTGAAAGAAATTCGTTGCTACTCAGCTCAGTGAAATTTTCTCAGTGTGACTTTATTAATTATTCTGAAACATAAATTTCCAAACACTAGACATTGTCACATTTTTTCACAAGTACTTACAGAAATTCAATAACTTTTAAAAGGTATGTTATTTTTTTCATATGGTCTGGATATAGAAGTCCTTTCTTTTCCTCCTTCAAGTCCCGGAGTTGGTACGTTGGGGTCTTCCTGCACGTGGCTGCTAGGAAAATCTGGGTCTGTGGAGAGGTGAGTGAGGGACATCAAAGAATGAAAAACAAAGAATTGATGGTTCTGTCACATACCAGTTGAGTAGACAAATCATTGAATTTCTCTTGAATATAGTTTCCTAGAAAAGGAAGATAGTAATAGTACCTATTCCTT
Organism: Macroglossus sobrinus; assembly: GCA_004027375.1. NCBI lineage: Eukaryota > Metazoa > Chordata > Mammalia > Chiroptera > Pteropodidae > Macroglossus > Macroglossus sobrinus. The sequence goes on along the minus strand of PVKZ01001303.1, from coordinate 389,598 downwards.
ATTTATGAAAAAGGTGGAAGAAAAATAACATTAATTTATGCTAAGGACCAGGCATTGTGCCAGGTCACTTACATGTTGAATTAATTTAATTCTCATAAATAGCTATAATGTAGGTATTATTATTATTATTATCATTTTATGGCTGAGGAAACTAAGTCTCAGAGGAATCAAATAACGTGCCCAGGGTTTCAGAAGTAACTAGCAGACTATCCAAAATAAACCTTTTTGATCCCAGAGATATCATCTTTTTAACACTCCATTCAGCCACAAAAATCACAACCTTACTTAAAAATGGCAGTGTCATTTAGTAAAAAGTGCCCCATATTAAGAAACTGGAGGGTGGCACCTGCATCTAAAAGGTGGGCCTCCCAGAATACCCATTAACCTCAATCTACCATTCTTTTTTGGGGGGGTGGGAGGAGATTCTACTCATCATGTTGAGGTTACACTCAAATATTACCCTTTCCAAGCTTTTCCAGCTATCCCCCTACTCATCAGCCCCAAAGAATAATCTGCGACTTCACCTTCAGGTTCATCTATATTCAATAGTCCTTGCCACAAAATTTCACAGTTAAAAGCCAGAGATAAGTAAGTTATTTAGGAGAGAATAAGCACTCAGTAATAGTTCTCTAAATGAATGAATGAATAAATGAGGTATAACAGTCTACTAGTCACTTAATCTCTCCAGTTATTATTTTTGTCATATTTAAAATGGATTCCTAATTTCTCATATCTCACAGATATATTATGAAAATTCAATAAAATATGTTGTATATCTTAAAAATAAAACCATTAGATGAGGCCAAGTAGTTGTTCCTTTTACCAAAAACAAAACAAAAAAATAACAATTTAACATCAAAGTGTTCATTCATGTTAAACCATGTGAGCTCTATAAGTGATTATAATCACCCTCACCAAAAAGAAAAAGAAAAGAAAAAGAAAGAAGGAAAGAAAAGAAAATACATTGAATTTTCTTGTGTTTATTTTCTTAGGTCTCATTCTTTTTTATCATTAGAAGTTTTGTTAGTAAAAGAAGTATATCTATTTTTTCACATGTAAATACACATATACACACACAGCACTCATCTTAGAACTTGACATTGCATAATAAGTCATTAACTTTCTGACTGGTTTGCACATGCATAAGTCTTTAGATAATACAGATCTGTAGGATGAACCATTCTTAAGGTGTTATAGGCAAAGAGCCTTGAGTCTAAGACATAGTTCTGCCATACACAAGTGGAGTGAGCAAGTCATTTATCTTCTCTTTTATTTATTTCCTTCAAAATTAAAGAAAATAAAAAACAAGAATAATAATAGTGCCTACTCCTTAAAATAATTGGAAGGATTAAATGAGTTAATCCATGTAATGCACATAGCATTGTTCTCAAGCCAAAGCACACCCTCAGTATTATTATGATCATGATGCTGATGATGAAAATGATAATGGAGGTACTGATAAATTATGAAAAGATGACTATTTCTAATTATGCTGAGCATATCTCTGTAAGGAATAAGAAAATAATCTAAATAGGATCCTTTTATCTCTTGGTTTTATAGGACTTCACAAAAGCCAAAACACATCTACAAACACTTTATCTTGTTTGTGCTTCCAGCAACTCTAGGAAACAGACAATTAGGGAGAGAGAATTGGTTCAGAGAGATTAAATGAAAATGTCAGTACTACCTCAGAGTAGCACTAAACCTGAGACACAGGCCTCCTGTTCCCCACCTCTATTTTGTGGGTTTTTTTTCCTCCTTTTTCAATAATGTTTCTAATGAAAATTGAGTCAGGCAGGGCTCAACATTTCCTCCTGCCCCAAAAGTCAGAACGATAATAGTATTTAGATCAGCACCAAAGGTAATAATGACACTTAATTCTCCGAGACTTTTTTCTTCTGTCTAGACTAAGAGCTCCAGCCACATGCATGCCAGAAATGCGTAAAAAAAATTATGTCAGGCTAATGGCAGTACTTGAAATATATTACAATTTTTCTCTGAGGAACTTGAAGTACCTTATATCAATTATATTTTCTTTATTCCCATTCAAATATTTGGATAATTATAGCCACCTATCAACAGTTTTCTCATTGAAGTATAACCATGGGCTTCCCAAAGATTGGTCAAGAGCAGTATGACACTAACTTCTTTTATACACAGGGTGTTATGAGTATATAGGTGGAGGGGACACTCTTGGGTGATAGGAAAGTTCTCGTATCTCAGATCATTCAGATGAAATTCAGTTTACTTCAACAAACATTTTTGGCTCCATTTGACCTACTAGTTTTTCTGCCATGTGCAGATCCAGGAAAGGAATGCTTAGTCTGGTCATCCTGTCACTGTTTCCTGTAATCTCAAACTTCCCTTAGCCAGTGACAGTAGCCACACAACTGGCAAACAGGATGAGAGAACAGTTTGTGGAAACCCATATGTGTTTTTGGTCACAGTTTAAAATAAACATGTTTCTTCCCTCTTTTTGTCCCATGGGGTGTGCACTATTTTTCAAAAATCCACTTAGAATAGCAAAAGCAGGGCATTTAATTTGCTTTTGGTTGGCTCTGATTTCTGCATCTTGACTCAGTTCAGGTCATGTTTTGATCTTGAAATGCTTCTCTTGGCATTCTTCTATGCATCAAGAAGGGGTCCACAGTGATTCAAGATCATCTTTCTTGTCCCTGGTTCTCCTGACCCTCTTCATCCTCTACTCTCAGTGGGTAATTTTGCTTGTTGCTTTACTGAGATCAATATATGTATCAAAGGTGTCAGAGATTTTTTTCCCTAAGGAAAACTAATCTCTTCCTGCATATCTCAGATGCTGTTCTTTTTCCTGTTATCAGGGTCATTACTTCCATCAAAACCTCTGAATACTTCAGACCCCAAATTTTCTATTCTCTTTCTCAGTCTCTGAGCATAATTAGCTGGAGTCCACTCTAAGTAGGAGTGGTCCTCAAGTCTAGAGGTTCTCTCTTTCCTTGTCAACTGTGGCATTGCACCTTTTTGGATATTCTGCCATTTCTTCGACTATTCTTTTTCTGTTCCCTCTATTCATTATGTCCTCCACTCTTTATTATTTCCACACTATTCTCACTTGTTCATTCATTCATTTATTCATTTATTCAAGATTCATAGAGAATCTAATATCTTCTTGGTACCAAGTCAGTTATAGGAGGACAATAGTGAACAGAACAAAAGGCCACTTTATAAAGTTTTCATCTGATGATAGTGATGAAAGTAAGATAAGAAGTGATGGGAGAAGAAACAGTATAATAAGATAGAGAGGAGCTTTAGGTGAAAAAAAAGAGCAGAAAAACAGTTTAAAAACAGTGACTAGCAGTGTCATTCTAAAGAGAATTCATTTGAGGCAAGACTAGAATACAAGAAACCAGCCATAGTATGAAGAACATTCATGGCAGAGGGGACATCTAGTACAAGGCTCTATGATGGGAAAAATCTTGATAAGTTTGAGGTAAATTTTTAAAAATTAAGTGAAAGTAGAACATTGGTGGACATACAGACAATGGTAAACATGAATGTGGAGAGAGAGCCAGGGCTCAGGGCAGGTCTTGTTAGGCTATGATGAGGAGTCTAGATTTTATTTAGTTCCAATGAGATGTCATTGAAGGGCTTTAAGCAGAAAAGGTGCATGATTTTATAGAATACAAAGAGATGGTTTTACCCATCAACTGTTAAGGAAAAGGTGACCATCAACTGGAAAAGGTAAAATAAAAAAATATATATACATATTTATATAAATATATATATACAGGCAAGGATTGAGACCAAAAAAGATAGAAAAGAGGAAAGCATAACAAATCATTTAAAATTAGTTTTAAAAAACTCTCAGAAAAAGGCCAAATGTACTTCAGGAAAGTTAAGGTATTTACAAAAATGACTAAGAGCCACTATCAAAACTCAAGGGAAACGACAGAAGACTGAAAAGATAAAATGTTCCTATTTTTTATAGAAAAAAAGTAAGCACATTGTTCTTAAAACTTCATGTAAAATCCTCAAAGTGACTATTTACAATAGGGTTGGTAAATATTTAGACAAGAACATGATTATTAGGAATCTATACAAATAGTTGTGAGAAGAAATTATATAAAATTAAGCCAATTCTTGCTGTGGTAGTGGTAATGGAGGTTGTGGTGGTGGTAGTGGTTGGTGACTGTGGTGGTGATGATGGTGCTGCTGGTGGTGGTGGTGTTGGTAGTGCTTGTGATTGATAAAATTATCAAACTAAAAATATTTTAATCAGCTCTATGTATCTGGGTAAGCTTTCAATAAAATCACAGAATTTCAAAGATGATTAGAACTTCATCAATAATTGATTTCAAATTTCTAACCTATAGGTGTTTTTTTTTTCCTTACAATATCCCACTAACTGGATCACAACTGCTTGAACATAACAAAAGGTAATTTACTTCACTTTGAAATGGTTTGAAATACTTTGCTGAAAAATCTATTTCCATGTAAATGCAAACAATTGATTTTACTTCTTTTCTCATTATAAGTCTAATGCAGCTCATATATACACTTTGAAATTTTCAGAATGTGTTATACTATAAACATAGAAAATATGTTTGAGTATTTATTTGTGATTGGGCAATCATACCAAAGAAGTAAAATTAGAAGCTCATTGTCAAGCTAGAATGTGCTTAAAAATGTGCTCTAAAATCATGCTTAAAAATTCTTCCTTTTTTTCTACCCATTTAAAAAAATCTATATGTATCCCTAGAGATGAAACAAAGCTAAGGAAGAGAGATATGTCATATTATTTAATTTGTATCCAATAAAAGTATTAAGATATATATAACCAATATAATTGGTTGAAACTAATAAATTATTACAGTAATAAATGCTGATTTCAAAATAGTTTTCTGAAATCCCCTGGATAAATACAAAATAACTCTGCAACAGATTGAGTAAAAAATACTTAGGGATTTTAATTGACCATAAACTCATTATGAGTGAGATACAGCTGTAAATGTATTTGAATAGATATACTCTCCAAAGCAAGTGTGGCCATAATTCCCTTGAATTTATGCTGGTCACCCCACACAGGGAAGAATCAGTTCTTGTTTTGGATGTCACTTTAAGAATCATGCTGACAAACTAAAAATCGATCTGGGATAGTGGTCAGGGAAGTTAAGCCCTGGAAACTACTAGGAAATATACCAGGAGAAATGTATGAAGCTTAGTCCCAAACAAAAAAGTCTGAGTGGGGTGTGGGCATAACTTTTTTTAAAAGATAACAGATTGAGGACCACTTATTGGAGTTTGGGAATGAAGAAGGAATGTACAAAATTTACCTGAATATAGAGAAGAACTTCCTAAACAATAGAAAAGACTAATTTATGAAGAAGTAAGTCTCATCACTGAAAAAAAAGTCAAGTCTGTTCATCAGAAACGTTCTTGGGGGATTCCTGAATTGGAAAGAAGGTTGAATTACATCAGCTTTAAGTTCCCATCCAAGTCTAACACACTGGCTTCAAGGGCTGATCTTCAAAACAACATATAGTTCATGGCCTGGTGGCTCCCTGCCCAAGAAGATTCTATCTTGGAGACATTCTGTTGGTCTGTGATATGTTAGGAGTGAGAATTTCCTGTGTGTGGTTCACTTACAGTCAGCTGTTACTCTGCCATTTCTCTTTGGAATGTCAGTGTTAAGCTTCCCCTTTTGGAAAGGGAGCAGGAGGGAATGAGAAGAGGAGGTTCTTGTATTAATCTTTCACTTCAGTTCCAGGCATTCCTAATCTGTTATGTCAATTTGAGCTTATAACTGAATTTAAAGGTTCAGGTTTCCTTTCCAAAGACGGGGCGGAGCAATGAAACAGTTGCTAGGACAAGGGAGTGTGGTTAATAGTTTGAAGAAACCGAACCACAACCTACATGCCTTTAAGCTAAACTAAAAAAAAAAAAAAAAAGAAAAAAGGAAAAGATAATTCGAGCAAGAGGGAATTGCCCAATCCGCAACACCGCTCCTGGGCTGACATTTGGATCGCTTCCCTAGGTGAGGTGAACATGGGAACAGGTGTGCCTCACTCCTTCTTTTCCTAAGCAGGGATTATCTTGTTGCATTCAGTGTGCCGGAAATCAATCACTCGAGGCTATACTAAAGGATAGACTGGGACAACAGTGGGGGATGGAGTGGGGTTGGGGGAGAGAAGACCGGAGCCATGTACTGGGTACGTTGCAGATGACATCATTGCCTGAAAGAGATTTGTCCCTCCCCTTCCCGGAGCTGCAGGAAAACATTTCTGTGCAGGAGCAGAAGTGGGGCTACCTGGAGAGTGTGAATTTGTGGGAGAGGTTGCCGGTGCTGGGGAGAGGCATGGAGATGTGAAAAGGAGATCTGGAGATAGATAGCTAGCTGAGAAATCGCCAGGGCTGGAGATGTTTGCGCCACTCCGAGCCCCGCCCCTCCCACCCGCGTTCGGCGCTGTATTCTGCCCTGGGAGGGGCACGCCTGCTTGGGGGTGGAGAGTATGTGCACGAGGGGTGGGTCCGTAGTGTTGGTAGTGGGTGGAAAGCCGCCTGCGCATGTCAAAGCTGACTGAGCGCACACGGTCCGGGAGAAGAGCAACCCGTCCGCCAGTTGCTATCCAGGGTCAGGGCCCCGACACCATCTAGGGCGAGCTCAGGGAAAGGGGCCACCATCACTTCACCCACACCACATCTTTGAGATCGACGGAAAGCCGAGGGCGGATGTGGACTGCACAGACGGAAAGAATTTTTTTGTAGCTGAGACAGCCTCGGTGGCTTCAGGTGTGGGGCACGCCCAGCTAGAGAAGCCGGCCAGGGCAGACGAAGCCAAAGCTCCCGGGTCTTGGTGTATCCTGCTCGGAGCATAGTTATTCCTAAGGGAGGTGAGAGGTAGATCAACATGGACCCCTTCGACAGCTCAGCCTCCTAGAGCCAGCTGTGCCGCTCCCTTCCGAGCTGAGCTTTCACTGGGGTGTAAACCAGAAAAGCAGCGAAGCTACTGGAATTTAAAGTTCCAGGGTGGGCGGGGAAGGTACTGTCCGTGGTGCTGAGCCAAATCCCTGCAACGCCCTCTCGGGAGAACGTGAGGAGCTGCGGATTCGCTCCCTGGAATTGAGGCGGTCTGCTCTGGCGGCTTCCAGCGGAAACCCCAGCCCAGCTCAAAAATCCCGCCGAGTCTCCCCAGTCACGGGCACTTGGCCTTTCTTTCAGTCATAAAGTCGCCCGCTTGCGGCAGTTCGTCCCAAAGGGTTTCCTCGAAAGTATCTAAGAGTGAGCAGTTCTTGACGGAGGGAATCTCTCGGTTTAGCCCAAGAAGACATCCGCAGAAGAAGATGCCTGCCTTCAACAGATTGTTACCCCTGGCTTCCCTTGTGCTCATCTTCTGGGGTAAGTACCAGCATCCCGCTATGCGAGATGTAGATAACAGTAATAATGCTAACAATAATAACACTTAATGATGTCGTTGATGACAAAAAAGAGCCCTGGCTGGCTTTTCTCTGTGATGTCTGCAGACATGGAGATCCATAGGGGTTCCATGAGAGCTAGGTTTTTGAGATTGAAAAAATGTCTCCCCAGTGCCTTATTGCTTTATCCCCGAACCGCCCATGATGGTTCTTCCATCCCTCCTCTCATTTCCTGATAATTGCAACGTATTTTTTTCTTCTTTGCTAAAACGGAATGTAGTCATTTACAAATTCTCGGTTGCCGTTATGTTTCAGTGTGGACTGAATTAGAAACCTTATTTGGTCTTCAAATTAATTTCTATATATTAAAAAAGAAAGCTGGATGCATGCATTTCAAGAGTGAAAATACTGTATTGTTGATCCATCTGTTTAAATTTAATCAGGAATGGGAAGAAAACAGTCATTTGCTGCTATGTGTTAGCTGAATTGTCACCTGAGAATTGTATCTTTTTTTTTTTTCATGAACATGTGATGCTAACATACTTTGGTATTTGGGGAGCTGGGTTTTTGCCTTCGAAGATAAAGAGACTCTTGTTTGTCTGCTATGAGGGACTGAGGTGACCTTCTCCCTCTAAATTAGAGAGTCCTATACTTGCCAACGGTAGGCTAAGGTGGAGTAGTCAGAAATGGACTTGGAGTGGGGTGTCTGCATGTATGTAGAGGAAGTTAATGAGGCTACATAATAATACCTGAATATGTTATTGAGAGAATCTTTTACTGTGTGTCACTGTATGTCTCAGTGTCTGAAATGTGTGCACTATTGTGTGTCAGAGAATCTTAGTAGGGGTATCTGAATGGACTGATGAGGATGTAGTGGGGTATACATGTATGTCTGTGTGTGCACGGGTAGTTGTGTAGTCCTGGGTATCTCTACCTTGATGTCTCTGATTAGATCCTCAGGGGGAAAAATAGGTGCTTTTTAGTTAATATACTGTTTTTACGTGATTTTAGGTATCTTCCTCCATGCTAAAAATCAATAACCAAGATAATTAGAAGTGATTGTGCCCACCTGGCTTATTGAAACTAGGCATGTGGGATTATGCTCCCATGTTTGGTGTGAAACTCATTATGCCTACGCAGTGGCAGATATGCTGTTAGGAATTGCCTCTTTGCCTTAGTATCACTTTATTAAGCCTCCAGGACTAATTCTGACTGCCAGCATTATCTGAATGTTGCATGTGACCAGAGAAGCAGAGCCAAGCTTCTTACTGAACAAAATGCCTGATGAGACAGTCTGGGAAAAATGAGGAGGGAGAGTAATGCCAGTTCTAAGGGCAGGCTCACTGCCATTTATCCCCAGTAGGGTAGACTAAACCTGGAGCTGAAGCAGACATAATAGGTTGCCAATGATCTCATCTGCCTTGAAGATTTAAGGCTGGGATTTTCTCAGGGGAGGCTAAGACTAGGGACATGAGGCCTAGGAGTAGATAGTCTGGCTGAATAAGAACGAATGTGGGTAAAGCAATGGGAGATGAAGTTGTAGAGAAGATTCTGTAAAGCCTTTCTTCTCAAACCCTAATCTAAAATTTTAGGGTCCCTGCCTGAATTCCAGTGGATAGGATAAACATACTATAGACAAAGGACCTTTTTGACTAGGACTTACGATGCTTGGATTTGAGACAGCTCTGCCATTAGCTTGCTATGTAACAACTTTAGAGTATCTGGTTCTTCATATGTAGTTTGGAAGTTCATGCATATGATATCTAACATCTCTTTCAGCTTCACAACTGAATGGTAGGGAAATAATTACAGAATATTGCTAAAATTGGCAGAGTGCCCATTCCCCTCCCACCTTCACTCCCCTTCCGCCAAAAAAAAACCTTTGAAAATAGCATGCACATTTCACCTATCCTTGATTATTTTCAGCATATTTGTAACCTGAACGTTGGTTCACAACACTGGAAAGATGCAGAAGAGAAAAGGGGATGGTTCAGGAAACCTGGTCATTAAATGTAAGAGAAAAGGCTTCACTTCACAAATGCAATTTCATTATATTTACATGTAATTTCAGTATTGAAAGCACTTAGCTTAGATAGATTCTTCCTTCCCAGGTTGATTTTATATGTGATGCAAATATTAATACAAAGAATCTTTTCCATTCTTTTATTTTTTTATATTGAAAAAGCTCCCTTATTTCCAATAATAATAATAATAATAATAATAATAATAATAATAGAAATAATAATAAACAACCCTACATTTGTTTAGCTTTATAGTTTACAAAGCAATTTTCTTTTCTTTTTTTTAAAAAGCAATTTTCAATCCATTACTTTTTTTGGTCCCCGTATCAATCCCATGGGGTAGTCAGGAGAAGTAGTATTATTTCCAATTTAGAGATGAGAAAATGAGCTCAAGGAGGGGAAATGACTTGGTATACAACTCTCATCTCCTGATTTGAGTCTTCCAGAGCTTGTTCTAGCACTGTTTATGAACACACATGCTGCTATATAAGATTGCCAGGTGGACATCTATTATCTCTCTTTTCTGAGCCACCCTTCCTCCTATCCCCCATACCATTGCCTTTTCTAGGGCCTCACTCATCCTTCAGCTCCTAGTACTTTCTCTGCTCTTCCTTTCCAGGTCTACTGTACCAGATGTACACTGTTTGGGAATGTTTTCCTCTCTTCTCCCAGTAGCTCATCTTGCATCCTGTTCTTTCTAATCTGATAGACCAAGTCATTACAGGGTGTTAATATCTACAAATAACTTCATTATTAGCCCTTTTGGAAAAGATGTACATTCTATTCAAAACTTTTATTATCTTAATGCAAAGGAAAGCACTAAGATATCTTTGATTAGAATAAGCTCAGGATGGGCAATATAGCAATGTACAAAGAAAAGACAGATTTGGGGTTATTAGAATTGGTTCAATATACACTACTATTCACCTCATAATAGAGTGAGGTTATTTCTTGATTAAACATAATCACCATTAATATAATATATTTCATTCTCAAAAGTTTCCTCATTATTACTATGGAAATTGAAGAGGAGACCAAAGCTCAAATGACTTGTGCAAGATCATTCCAGGACTTTATTATTTATAGTCATCAATATGGGTTGAACACTTACCATACTTGTATCCTTTTCTTGGATATCTAGAGGATTTTACAGAAAAAAAAAAGAAATATGCTAAAGACTCCAGGTATAGAGAAACAGACTTCACCTCTTGGAAGGAGCAGCTAGTCATATTGCAAATGGCAAGCAAACATGCTGAGAGGGCTTTGAGGCCAAATTGCAATGTACTAATCAGGACCTCATGAACAGAGGTCTTATGCCTTGAAACTGGACTTTGGTCAGGAGAAGAGAATCAGTGGGGCTTGCTCTTTCATGATACCTTAGATTATTAGTATCTCAGGGCCAACGTAGGAAAAACAGAGGCTGCTATGCTATATTCATCATCCTGACTCCATATAATCTGCCCTCTTCCTTTAACTCTAAAAGATATTATTGTGTTCCTATTTAAGACCAACTCATCTACTTGTTCACTAGAGCAAATCACCTTTCACCTATTCAAGGATTTTAATCCAGCAAATTATTCCTTGTTAGCCCCCAACAGCTCCATTACTACTTTCCTCCAAGCAAAACCATTGAACATCTCTCAGTCTGATCACTATACCAATCTCTTAACTGTTCTTTTTGCTTCCACCCTTGTCCTTCCTCATCTCCTCGATTTATTCTCAACATAGCAGTCAGACCATGTAATTTTATGTCAATCAGATCCTGCTATCTTTCCACTCAGAACCCTCCAGTTCACCCCATGTTACTCTAAACTAAAGCCAAAGTTCTAATCGTGGCCTACAAGACCAGCTGTACTATATTGTGCTCTTTGCTTTCAACAAACACAATCCCATCCTAGAACTCTTCAGTTGCTGTTTCTTCTGTTTCTTCTTGCTCTCTCATTTTTTTCTTTCTGTGTTTGTTGGCTGTACCCTTCACAGTGGGGCTATATACAATGATCCTTCTCTCTTTTACTCCGTTTTATTTTTTCTCATAATACTTATTATAATTTAATTTTGCTTATTTTCTTTCTCTCTTGGAATGTAGGGCCTTTGAGAACAGGTATGGTTTCTGTGTTGTTCCCTGTAGTATTCTCAGTGCCTGGCACACAGTAAGAACTCAATAAAATTGCTGAATAGTGAACAAATAAGTGAAGGCTAAAATAACATTGACAAGTGATATTTGTAAAAAGTACATAGATCTTTCATGATACATCTATTAGATAGATATTATTTCCAGCATTTTGTTGATGAGTAAATGAGTCTTAAAGAGGTTAAATTGTAGATTAAACCCAGGTCTTCAATTACCAAATACCATCTTTATTCTGCTTGTATAATTGTGACTGACATTTCTTGGTATTCTTCTATTCTTCCTATTCTTCTTTTGAAGTCATCATAATTGAACTAATTTATCTTTACCACATCTCATTCAATATGAGTATACACTCTTTACATCTGTCTACTCCCAAACTTTTGCATAACCCACACCTCCTTTTCTTTTTTAACCAGGCCTGTAATCAAGACTTCAGATTTATCACATTCTAAAAATGTTTCTGATCAATTCTCCTGAGATTTGGACCCTCTCTCCATTAAAGTGATGATCCATATGCAGAAGCAAGAGACCCTCTTACAGACTGCCCAATAAGACCAGCCCCAACTTGCCTGACAGTTTCAAAACCAATTACATTATTTTACCTTGATATTTTAAACTTTATAATAGTGCTACTAGTTCTTAAACTCTGTTTAAAAATGGAATGTGTTGCCTTCTAAGTCAGTCAAATATAATGTTTCATTTTTTTTTACTCAAAATAATTGGCAAGTCTCATTTTAAGCTCTAAATAAAGCTTTCCTCTGCTTTTAGAAGAATCATCTGCCAGTAGAGGACAGACTATGCATTTCCAGTGGACTAGTTTTTAAATATCAATGTGTATTTTTTCATTCTTTTAGGGATTTTGTTTTTATTATCAATTCATGGGAAGGTAGCATCAGAAGGGGCCTTAGAGATCCTGATACATGAATCCGTGGTGGTCACCTTACTTTTGAATCTTCTAAGCAATGAAATATAAATTCTCTTACCAAATAGTTTTTTTTTTCCATTTGTGAACAGCCTCAGTACCAAAACATTCTTTTTTTTTAATTGAGCTAAATTTGATTTCTTGTAACATTTAGACAGAGACTATTTTCTCTTCCATAGGCCAATCTTCAAATATTTGAAGACAGATAAGTTCTGTGTCTAAGCTAGTTCTCCCATTTGTTCCTTATCAGACTTTGACTCCAGACCTTCTTCAACTTGCTCCTCTCAAAGCATGCAGTCATTGAACAACTCTCTTTTGTAAAATTTGATGCCCTGTGCTGATCATAATAGTCCAGATTTGTTTCTGAACAGTGTAGAGGAACTGTTTCCCTCTCATTCTACACATTGGACTTCTGTTAATGTGGCCCACATTTGCACTTGCTTTGTTGGCAGCCACGTCCCACTTTTGACTTAATCTGAATTTGCAGTCTGATGTACTTGCCTTTTTAAATAAGACATGAATTTCTAGAGGACAGTTACAAATCTAGACCTCCATGTTCTATGCAAGTTCCCCCATTCTGACCCCTCCCCAGATTTTAAATTTGTCTCTCTCTACTTATCTGCATAAAACATTGCTCCAGCTTAGTGGTCAGCTCATCATTTTCCTCATTGCTGCTCCATCTGCTATGATGCATCAGAATTACCTACATTTTTCTTAAAACAGAGATATAATTATATCTGTCCTTGGCTTTAAAACATTTGACCTTTCATACTGTGAAGGACACACAAAGGTCTTCACAACATGGGTCCTATCTATCTTTCTGCCTCTGTCTCATCACCCTTCTCTTCCCCTTTTCTCAGGCCAACCAGGAATAATTGCCCCTCTTCTGAGAAAAGAGCAGTCACTAGTATGTCACTCACCATGGATTGGTTTAATGATATTTAGGAGTATGTGTTCCCTGCTAGACTATAAATGTCCTTAGGGCATGGTTAGTGTTTTGTTCACCTTTGTATCATCAGGCCTGGTATAAAGTAGATTTCAGTGATATTGGCTAAAAGAAGGGTTGCATGAATGGTCAATGTATGAATGCATACATGCCCTGTCTCCCACCTAGATGTCTTTGAGAGCATGGTTCAGGTATGTGCTGAACCACACTCACACTGCTTCTAGGGAGGTGTTCTGTCACTTCTGGGTCATCCATGCCTCTTTGATCCTATTCCTTGCCCATTGTGAGCTTGTGAACTTGGGAAACACAGGTGAAGTTATACACACATGCACATGCTTTAAAAAAAATTGTCTCATGATCCTTCTTTTTCTGTCTCTTCTCCCTCCCTCCTTGTTCTCCAATGCCTCTCTCCTGGTGCCCCTCCCCAACACCACCTGTTACTTTCCTATCACCTGACCTCTCTCTAGTCGGTGTCTGCTTCCCTGTGTGTGTGGAAGTGCCCTCGGAGACAGAGGCCGTTCAGGGCAACCCCATGAAGCTGCGCTGCATCTCCTGCATGAAGAGAGAGGAGGTGGAGGCCACCACGGTGGTGGAATGGTTCTACAGGCCTGAGGGCGGTAAAGATCTCCTTGTATGTCTGACTGCTCACTCTTTGTTTTGCTGGCCTCTGTATTATGTGCCTGGCTCCTAAGAGTCTGGGGAATAATGAACTGAGAAACACTGGCTCTTTCTCTTCAAAGCGCTGACAGCTCCTCAGCAGACAACTGACGGAGTTAGTTTATCCCAGCCTCTGTGAAGGAAGGGCACTTGGCCAGCTGCAAGCAGAACTCCTGGTTATAAGCAGGGATATACAGAGGAAGAAACAGTATTTAAAGCTTACTGTGTGCTAGTCACCTGACTAGGCACTTTGCAGATGTTTTCATTTACTCTTCTATACCATCCTATTGGATGTATTAAATTAGTAGAAAAATATTAAAAAAAAAAACCACTAGGCATCATTATATAAGATAATATATGTTACCTCTCACAAACCCAGTGAAGTAAGAATGACAGGGATGACCAAGGCTGATATTCAACTGTACAGCCATATCACTGGATAAAATATTTAAATAGTTCTATAGTAGATTCTTGCTGTGCCATATCTCCCAAGTGGCCCCACCACCATCCTTCCCACTAGGAACCCCCAAACCTCCCCCATGTTCTAGTAACTAAAGAATCAGTGCCTGACAGAGCTGGAAGCCTCCAAGATTGCCCCTGTGCCATGACCGATGTCAGTTCTGATTGCTTGATGCCAGTGCCAAAATGGTTGTTATGTACTTTGAATACCATATTGGGGATGGCTATTATTCACACTTTCATTATCTCTGGAGCCAAGATGCCTGGGTTTGATTCTTAACTCCAGAATTTATTAGCTCTGTGTATTCTTGGTCAAATTGCTTAACCCCTCTGTGACTAAATTTACTCATCTCTAAAATAAGGCTATAAACCATAGCTAAAGTTGTTACCAGGAATCATTGAGCTGTAATTTTTAATGCATTTAAAATATAGGAAGCACAATGTAAATGTTTGTTAGAGAAGAGATATATACAAATGAGGCAACTGGGGCTCAAAGAACTTAAGGTAGTAAGAGAGCTTAGATATGAACTAGGTCGTCTAATAGCAGATATACGGCTTTTTTTTTTTTTTTTTTTACAGGCTTCACATTCCAGGTGGCAAGCTTCTCTTCCATTAGATCTTTTTAATAGAGATAACAGCAGGGTGAAATTGAGGTTTGCTTGCTTTTTTGTCTAGCTTTCCTAAAGTTAAACTCATTTCTAACTCTAGGTTGTGCCATTCTGATGTAGATTTGCTAAATCAGGTGCTAGAAATAGGGCCTTCCCAGTGATTGGCTCAGCGTTGACCATGACTGAGGCCAGTCCACAGGTTTCTTGGCTAAATGCAAAGGTCCCCATGGGACTGAAGTCTGGTCATGCGCCAGCCGCCTACTCTGCTTCCAGGCCTGTCCGAAGTGAGGAGAAGAAGGCTCAGAAGGAGGAAAAGAAACTTTAAAAATTGTGCTGGTAATACAGGGTAATGCTAATAGAAATTTTGTGAAGATGGAAATGTTCCTTTCTATATTCACTGTGTCCAATATAGTAGCCACTAGCCACATGTGGCTATTAAGCACTTGGAATGTGGCTAGTGCATCTAAGGAACTGAATTTTAAATTTTATTGAATTTCTAGTAATTCAGATGTTAATGGAAGTCATCACTTGTGGCAAGTGGAGACTAGAATGGATAGCACAGCTGTACAGAAAAAATAAAGTATCAGAAGTTGGAAGGGTTTGAAAAAAAATGTTAGAAACCAAATTGCAGATATGTACACATCAGCTGGTAGCTCTCTGCTTGTCTGTGACATTTTAGCATTATGAATCCCCATCCTGTGGCCTAGCCCAGACTGCCCACATCCTGTCAGTGTAAACCAGCTCAAAGTGTCAGATTTGAGGGCAGGACTTTCAGATGTTTTCATGACTAATAAAACTGCCTCTTTTGGTCTTTTACACTTTGTTCTCTCACTAGCTGCCTCCATGACATATCTTACTCTTTCTTTTGTTCTTTCTATTTCTTTCCAGTCCTTTCTTTCTTTCAATTTCTTTCTCCTGGTTTCTTGTATGCTTCACTCACCTTCCTTTGCTCTCATTCCTTTTTGTGTCCATATGTCCTGATATTTGCTTGCTTTTGCACATCTTTCCCTATCTTTGCTCTCCTCACTCCTTCATCTGAGAGTCTTCATTCCACCCCCACTTTCTGGAGCTCCTTTTAACACTGTCCCCTTCCCTCTCTGTGCTTGCACAATTATATTCCTTTTCCTGCCATTTCCTCATCTCAGCTCTTTCACTCTATCTTCTCTTGTGGTCCTACCCTCTGCTTTTCTACCTGCAGATCTATGAATATCGAAATGGTCACCAGGAGGTGGAGAGCCCCTTCCAGGGACGCCTGCAGTGGAACGGAAGCAAGGACTTGCAGGATGTGTCCATCACTGTGCTCAATGTCACCCTGAATGATTCTGGCCTCTACACCTGCAACGTGTCCCGGGAGTTTGAGTTTGAGGCACATCGCCCCTTTGTGAAGACCACACGGCTAATCCCCCTTCGAGTCACCGAGGAGGGTGAGGCTGGGGCACAGGGTCTCTAGGGTGCTCTGCTCTTGGGGAAAGGAGAAAAGTGTGTTTCTACACAAATGCAAAAACCCACTTATTTTGGAGTAGTGATATCTAAAAATGTCACCATTGACCTATCTTCCTTTAGTGGCAAGCTTCCTGCAAACTGCCCAACCAGCTTGCCTCTCTGTGTGTTTCCTCAAAGCGAAGGTTTAGAGATGATAGTAGAATGATTTCTTTCTTGTCCCCTGACTCTCATCCCTAGAGAAAAAACAGCCTCCATAAAGCCTAAAACTTCCAAGTCAGCCACACCTTCTCTGGCCTGTGTTGAACTCCTGACTCAGTGAGCTCAGAAAAATCTACCCCTTTGTCTATAAGCCATACATACCTCTAAACCAGTGGTGCTCAAACTTCAGCAAGCTTCAAAATCCCCCTCAGAGTTTCTTAAAATCCAGCTTTTCTGATTTCATAGGTGGAACCTGATAATTTGCATATCTAACAAATTGCCATGAGGTACTAATGCTGCTGGGGACCACACTCGGAGAACCACTGTTCTAAACCAAAGTTCGACAGTTTTTCCTTCTGTCTTCCTTCATAATAGCCACACAAACAACCGCTATCCACATATGTGTCTATATCCACACATGTGTTATAGAGTTAGCCATGACCTTGATCCGTTCATATAACTGTCATCATGGACTTATATATTTGAGCAATAAACATGTATATAGACTAAAAATGCTATGACATAAGGAAAAAAGGGAACCAGAATCATTACTATCTACTAGAAATCAAAGCTAAGTGGTAAAAACGGATTAAGAATAGAGAATAGAACATGAACATAAATTGTCAAAGGAGGTGAGGGCAGGGGAAGTGATGTAAAATTAGGCAGGAGAGTAACTAATATGAACAGAAGAATAGAACCAGACAAATACTAAAGGGAACCCAAACAGAAGATGTTAAAAAATTATAATCAAACAAACAAACAAACAAACAAATAATCTCTGCTTTGAGTTGACCACTGAAGCAGGATAACTTCCAGTTATGTGATTTGAAACAACCTAGTAGAAAGAAACTTGAAAAAAAAAATAAAGCTGCATTCAATGGTGAATTCACTATAAGTACTCTGACTAGAGATAAACCTGGCTTCCGCAACCTGAAAAGGCTCCTTCTTAGAAAGGGACCCCTTCCCCATTTATGGCATCTCTCATTATGTAACCTCATTCTCAATAGGAAGAAGAGGAAATGTTGATAACTCTCAAGTTTTTTTTATTTAAAATCTTCAGATTTCCCACAGATAGTTCCTGTTAGGATTGAGAGATCCTTTCACCAACCTGACTCAAATGGTTGTTGCAATCTAAGTTCACCCAGAAATTTGAGGGTGAACTTATGTGTGTTCTCATACACTATTCCTATTCTGCTTTCAAAGAACTCAGAGAACTGTGGCTCCTAGCCCCTTGCAAATGTGCCTCCACATATAGAAAGAGTGATAGATGCATCTCCCTTTGTGTTTTCTCAACCAGGCTAAATCATGATTCCATTTTACTAAGGCTTTTTCTGACAATCTATTTCCAGCACATTTTTAGCATTATTGCTGTCCCAAGATGCAGGATGGTGAACAGGCAAAAGGTATGGGGCATGAAAGAAAGAGGAGGTCAAATTAAAGATAGGCTTCATACTAAAGAAGGATCCCGGGAATCTCAGCTTTCAGGCCTCAAGTTTATTTATTTATTGTTATCATGTTTTGTGATAAAATTTATGAAGCAGACTTTAGAGTGAGATGTCGCAATTTAGATAACATGACTCAAACAGAAGGTAGGTCAATTCTGAAAGTGCTGAAGGGCTCTCAGACCACTTGACTATAGACCTTATGAGCTTCTTCCTCCCTCAGAACCCCTTCTCCTCGTGTGTAAAATGAAGGGATTGGACTGGAAACTCTCCAAGGTATTTTTCTGTTCATAAATTCCATTATCCTCTTTTGTTTACACACTGATCCTCCCTGGGGAAAGGGAGCATGGCGCCCTCTACTGTTCACCACCAAGAACTGTTGCCTGGTGACTGCAAAGACACTAGGAAGATGCCTGGTCTCCATCTTCTCTGGCTCTCTCAGGCTTTTGCCTCCAGAGACCCTCGCCCATCAGTAGAAAGTGTGGCAAAGCTGAGCCAGTCTGCCTGACGGGTACCAGAGCAAGGTTTGGGTAGAAATAGATGAAAATACGTTTGTTATCAGAGCTACAGTGCCTCGCAGGATGTTAGGGCTGGAAGGAATCTTAGCTTCCATTTAATTCAGGAGTTTTGAACAAAGAACAGGCATCATAATTACCTAGGGGGGTTTTCTTAAATAAATATGTCACTGTACCACTCTTATAGATGTAAATTTAGTAGGTTGGGGTGCATCCTGGCATATGGAGTTGAAATGACTTCTCAGATGATTGGAGGATGCAGCTTTGGTACCTCTCATTATGTGGCTGGGGGAACAGAGCTATGGAAGAATGAGGGGCTTGCATAGGGACATGAAGCAAATTAGCACCAAAAGCAAGACTACAATCCAGATCTTTTGATTATCAGGCTAGCTCTATTTCCCCTGCATTCTTTACCTTCTACCACCATCCTACTCCTAGCTTTTTCTTTCCTTTTAGTTTTTCCTCTGTGACCCTTTGGCAGTCTTCCACCCACCTCCAGATGCTCACTGCTCTCATATTGCTCATAGCTACACATCCTATGATGACACACTCCACCACTTCTCCATTCCTGTGTTCCCAGAGAATCTCCCTGGCTCTCTTTGTTCAAACTGGATTTATCCTGGTTTTGGCTCTAAGACAAAAATCTGAGGCCATGTCAGTGAGAGGTGACTAAAAATACTGAGGACATCTTCCTGTGGTACTACTTCTGGGCTATTGTATTTAAAAAGAGAGCATGCACTTTAAGCTGAACATATCACAAACTGGCCAAAGCAAGCCTATGAAAAGACATTTAACATGTATGGCATTCACCTGTGCCTCAAGCTGCATCTATGACCTCCAGCTCCAGTTAGGAAACTTGAATGATTCTGGTGTTTTTAGACTGATTCTCTGAGCTAAAGGTCATGGCTGGCTACGCTATGCTTTCAAAGAGCAAGGGCTTGAGAATGACTTGGTCCCTATAAGTAACTGAAGATCATGAATCTAATTTGCTTGTGGGCTCTGGCAAGGAGAGAGGTGGCTGCAATCTTCCTTCCCACTAGGAAGAAAGATATATAAGGACATTTGTCATGTATAATGCTTTAGTTCTCATTTTTGTTTGTCATGAAACAAAGAAGATCAATATTTATTTATATTCATCCATTCAACAAATACTTATAGAGTACTTAAAATATTCTAGGATTAAATAACCAGTCGATAATTCAGAAATAAATAATATATGTTCTCAAGTATACAGTCAGTAGAGAAGAGAGATAAACACATCACGATGCAACTTGAGAAGTGTTATAATGGATGAAAAAAATGCATAGAAAAAGATGTGAATAACTCTGCATGAGAAATTGAGGAAAGTTTTGGCTTTTTGAGCCATGCTTCTCAGAGTTGCTTCAGAGTTTTCATGTCTGGAAGTGTACTTTCCCTTCTAATAAAGCTTTTCTTTTCTACTGTAAAAAAGAAAAAAAGAAAAGAAAGAAATTTAGGAAGGTTTCACAAAGGAGGGGGCTTCAGTGGAATCTAGAAGAATGACCAAGAGACTGAAAAGCAGGAGGTAATCTTGGGACAGAAGTAGCAGCACCATGTGAAATACAATCTAGGAAGAAAAAAGAGAAAGAAGAAATGTCCACAGATTCCAAATGACCACAATGTGTATGAGAAAAAAATTTTGCTGGGTAACTAAATGGAAATGATGTGAGAAAGGCTAGATTGTGCATGTCCTTGCATGTCATACTAATAAAGATTGAGTTTTATTTTGAGGTCAACACGAAGCACTGAAAGGTTTTAAACAGGAAAATGGAAGGATCGGATCTGTGTTTTCAAAGTAGAACTCTGAGAATCCTTCAATACTCATTTCTGTTTAGGTTTATGAGCTGGGAAAGTCCTTATTTCTAATCCATACTTGTAGAGAATATGCACATATCACTGGGTGGGCCAAACACTGGCCCTGAACATGTTTTCTGATGTACTCTCCTATAGATACCACCCTCCACAACCCCTAAACTCAGAGGACATAGGAGGTTGGAACATGAAGATGTGTTCCTTTTATCTGTGTAGACCTTCACATCACTTGAGATATTCTTAAGTATATGTGGTAATGTAGTGGTGTAAATTATTATCCTCATTTTGCAAATTAAGAAACCGAGTCTCAAAAAAGGGGATGTTATTCACACACCAGTAAGTAGCAAAACTGGGACCTTGCAATATATTTCACTCCATTTCAGGACTCCATCCACTTCTCTACTGCTTCTTCTACCACCCATTGTTCTCCTTCATCCCTCCCTCCAAGCATCTGATGAAAGTCAATATGAAAGCTGACAGACAAGAAAGTCAGAGGATATTAAATTCCTTTGACATCTTCTTGAGTTCTTTTAGACTCAGTGCTTATTGAAGCCAGACTTAAAAATAGGTGTCAAATAACTCTGTCCCTAATGACAGCTCTGGGTTTCTTGGACATGCACATTCTGAGCCTCATTCTCGCCCTTGCAGCTGGAGAAGACTTCACCTCTGTGGTCTCAGAAATCATGATGTACATCCTCCTGGTCTTCCTCACCTTGTGGCTGCTCATTGAGATGATATATTGCTACAGGAAGGTCTCAAAAGCTGAAGAGGCAGCCCAAGAAAATGCGTAAGTCCAAAGATGCTAAAATAATGATACCTAGCCCTGTTAGAGTTTTTGCTCTCACAGGTAAGGTGTTAAGCAATTTACATAATCCCCTACTTTCCTCACAATAAAATTTTAGGAGTCAGAGTCAATATATTTATTTTATAGATGAGAAAACTGAGCCTGGGAGAGTCTGCCCATTATAAGAGAAAAGGCAAGGTTTGAACACAGGCCTGCTAACTCTTGGCCTATACTCTTAATCACTAAAGCAAAGTCCATCAGCTGCCACCACAATCCCATGAAATTAATATTATTATGACCATTTTGTAGATACTGGAACAAGCTTGTAGAAGTTAATTGGCTTGCTGAGGCTGCACTGATATTGAGAGGAGAGACTGGGATTTGAAACTCGGCCTCTCCATTCCTAATATCCATGCTCTTTCTGTCAAGCTGTTTGTTGTATACCATGGAGTTTATCAGGCCACCTACGCACTATCTTTTATTAGCTTCAAGAAACATGTTTTTCTCCTGGAGCTTGGCAGAGATTAAATACCCAGAGTAGGCCCTGTCATTCTCTAATGTTTAGACTATACTTTGTCCATTTTTGCCAAGGCCCTAGTCACTGAGGAGTGAGTGCATGTAAGAAACAATGGGCTCTGAGGCATTAAGAGATCATGCTGGCTTGTTACTTGGGGGAGAGAAAAGATAGAAAAGAACTCCTAAAGCTAGCAACATTGCCAAACTAATGACCTAAAAACCCTAGGCTATTACCACCTGGTAAAATAAAGCATGATTTGCATGATCTCTATGACCTTAAGAAAGACAAAATTACAACTGACTAAATATGTGGATGGAAAGGATTGCTGTGCTGGGAGAGGTTGTCATTCCTGGTGACTTAGGTGCTTGTATTTTAGTGCTTGGACAGGAAGTACCCATATGTGGACAGGAAGCACCTAACATGGGGAGGAAGTTCCCATGCTCAGGCAGAAAGTGCCTACAGTGAGGCCTGCACAAGAAACAGAGTTGGAACTGAGGCCCCCACGAAAGCCAGAATCCTCAGAGGGCTACAACTCTCACAAAGGATAGCTCAGAAAATAATCAGTCCACCAGGCCAGGCAAAAGCCAAGGGCACATCCTTCTTGGCCTGACTCCAAGTAGAAACAAGGATTCTGGAGAATTAGTAACTATAAA
Source organism: Macroglossus sobrinus (assembly GCA_004027375.1). Taxonomy (NCBI): domain Eukaryota; kingdom Metazoa; phylum Chordata; class Mammalia; order Chiroptera; family Pteropodidae; genus Macroglossus; species Macroglossus sobrinus. The sequence goes on along the minus strand of PVKZ01001303.1, from coordinate 367,084 downwards.
CCTACTCTTACAATGACTGGGATTTAAATTTATACTACTCACATGATCCTGGAATCTCTAAGCTGAGAAATTCAATAATTAAAAAAATTGAGTCCCTAGGCAGTGATAACCATGTAGAATCAAATGAAAACCTATTCTGAAAGGATTTACCTTTAGCTGAGGTTTAATAGTGTTCTCCAGATAAAGTAATGCTGAGTCTGGTTTCACAGTCTGATCCAAAACTAAAAGACACAGCAGAAAACAATCCAGCACAAGCAAGATATGTAACAAATGGCAGGATTAAATCTTGGGAACTTCAAACATGAGAATGACCTAATAGAATATAGAAGATAAGTTTGTTTAAAAGAGTTAAAGCGATAAAAAGAAACCAAAAGCATAAGAATAGAGTAAGTTGCTAAGAAAAATAAACAGATTTGAATAGGAATCTAAAAAATTGGAAACAAAAAATACAGTTGGGAGGTGCAAATGGCTGTATAAAGAAGGCAGTATAGAACACTGAACATGCCCCCTCCATGAACAAACTCAAATGTGCACATAAATAGAGAGAAGTTTCTCTTATGAGACAACTGAGGGCTAAGTGAACAACTTCTGAACAATAAACAAGAGGAAGAGACCAAACAGAGAAAACAGAGAAACCACAGGAGGCCTCTCAGTTGCTGTGGGCCAGCATAGCCAGTGGGTGAATGCCATTGTATACTCTCCCCTCTACTTTCTTGGGGCAGGCAGAAGCTTTAACTGAGTGTTCTGGCCTGCCTGCAAGATCACCACTGTGGGGGTCTCAGCCAGGAGGAGCCTTTTGCCTCTGAGCAAAGGGACCAAGTAGAAACAGAAGGGCCTCACTACATGCACAAGGCCTCCCTGTGGGGAGCCACTGCAGCCCAGCAAATTGATGCCCCAGGGTGCGTAAGCCCCCCAGCTCCAACTGGCTTTCAAAAAACCACCTGACACATAAATCCGAGAAAGAGGTCACTTCTGCACAAGACCATTTTCTGTACAACAAAGAGATAATGCTGGGGAGCCACAGGAGCTCTTTGGGGATTTCAGGAATTCTCTGAGGTCAGAAGTGTCTGTGAACACCATTATTTACATCCTCTCCCACATCTATAGGGTGGGCAGGGACTCTATTCTGGTTCTCTGATATACCTATAACATCATTGCAGTGCTTACTTGGCACATTGCCTGAGCGCACTGTGGCCTTGAACAGAAGGAGTAAGTAGGATCAATGAGACATTATGCACCTGGCCTCCCCACCTAGAGCCACTCTGCTCAGTAGGCCAGTGCTCTGGGTACCTAAAGCACCCACTTGGCTCCCCTCAGCATGCCAAAATTACCTGGCACACACAGCCTACACAGAGGCTGCTTCTGCACAAGGCCACTTTTTCAAGATTTAGAGAGTAGCTATTTTATATAATTCATGTTAACAAGCATAGAAAGTCAAACAAAATAAAAGGACATAAGAATATCTCTCATATGAAGAAACAAGAAGAAATCACAGAAAGAAACCCTAAAGAAATGGAGATAAGTAATTTGCCTGATAAAGAATTCAAAGAAATGATCATAAGGGTATGGTACTCATCATACTTGAGAGTGGAATAGAAGAATTTAGGGAGAACTTCAACACTGAGTTAGAAAGTATGATAAAGGACCAACTGGACCTGAAAAATACAATAACTGAAATGAAAAACACATTAGAAGGAATCAACAGTAGATTATACAATACAGAATACAATGATTCAGACATCTAAAAGACAGACTAGTGGAAATCAACCAATCAGAATAGCAAAAAAGAAAAAAAGATTTTTTAAAAAATGAGGACAGTTTAGCTTCTGGTCAAGATGGTGGGGTAAGTAAATGCTGTGCTTGCGTCCTCTCAAAACCTCATCAATATTGCAACAAAACTATGGAACAGTCATAATTAGGAGTCACTTAGAGTCTAACTGAACAGAAGTCCTACAACTTGGGATATATAGAAGAGGCCACCTCGAGACTTGTAAGAGAGGTGGAGATGCAAAATGAGTTGGTCCCACACCTGCATGTGGCAGCTGAAAATTGGGAGAAATATCTTGGCTGTGGAGATCCCCCCAGAAGACTGAGGGGTCCCAGCCGCACACTGGGTTCCTCAGCCCAGGGTTCCAATGCTGGAAAGAGAAGTCCCCACAACTACTGACTGTGAATACCAGTGGAGATTGTGGCTGAGTGAGATGGAGGGTGGTGGGAGTCCCAAGCATTTCATCTTAAAGGGCCCATGTGAACTTACCTGCTGATGGATTCACTCTAAGCTCCAGTGCTGGGTGTCAGAGACATACGGGGAGGAATTGAGTTGTCTAGCTTTGAGGTGAGGGCTGGAGGGGCAGCTTCCTCCAAGACATAATACTTTGTTGAGCCCTCCCCTGCCCAGCATGCAGATTCAGGGGGTTGCCATATCTGAGCTCTATCAACATAGCTAACACTGGTTGTTTTGCCCAGATGATTCCCTGAGAACCTACCCCTCCCAATGCATGAGCCCATTCAAGCCATGTCCAGTGCCTTTTCCATACAAAAATGGCCTGTCTTGGCACATGCTGTGAACTGTCCTAAATCTCTGATAGGTTTACAAAACGAAAACCAAAACAAGCAGCATCTGACCTCAGCATGCCCCATACCTATTGCTGAGCAGCTCCTGCATTTAGTGGCAGCCAGCTCAGTTTGCAGCTTGGCCTCTCAAGGCACTTCCAACTTTAGCATGAATGGTGGCCATCTGTGGATTGCTTGGTGGCAATGAGCCTGAGCAACACCTGGGGTCACATCTGAGGACAACACACCCAATGGACAGATAGGGCAGGTACCAGACCCCTGCTGAAATGAATCCTGCTCTGTAGGGTCAGGCCCTGGACAACAGCTCCTCCACTGGTCACAGCAAGTCCTCACAACCAATCAGACTGAGGGTCAATCCATCCCATTGATGTGCAATAAAGCAAACAAGTCTCAACTACAATAGGAGAACACACACAACCCATACAAAGGACACTTGAGGCACCCAGCTCAGGTGACCAGGGAGTTTATACCACTGGGCCCCACAGCACACCTACTACATAAGGCCACTCTACTAAGACCAGGAGACATAGCAGCCCTACCTAACACATAGTAACAAACACAGGGAAGCAGGAAAAATGGGAGACAAAGAAATGTGTCTCAAATGAAAGAACAGAACAAAGCTCCAGAAAAAGAACTAAACAAAATGGAGACAAGCAATCTACCCAATGCAGAATTCAAAACATTGGTTATAAGGATGCTCAATGAACTTAAAGGAAGAGTAGATGAACTCAGTGAGAACTTTAACAAAGAGATATAAAACATAAAAGTAGATATAGAAACCATCAAAAAGAACCAGTCAGAAGTGAAGAATACAATAACTGAAATGAAGAATACTTTAAAAGGAATTAACAGTAGATTAGATGAAGTAGAGGATCAAATCAGCCATTTAGAAAGATAAGATAGCAGAAAACACCCAATCAGAACAGCAACAACAACAAAAAAAGAGTACAAAAAAAAATGAGGATACTATAAGGTGCCTCTGGACAACATCAAACAGGCCAACATTCAACAGAAATACCAGAAGAAGAAGAGAAAAAAATAATGACAGAAAATTTTCCTAACCTAGCAAAGGAAATAGACATATAAGTCCAGGAAGCACAGAGAATCTCAAACAAGATGAACCCAAAGAGGGCCACACCAAGACACATCACAATTAAAATGCCAAAGGTTAAAGACAAAGAGATAATCTTAAAAAGCAGCAAGAGAAAAACAATTAGTGACCTGTGAGGGAGCTCCAATAAGACTGTTTGCTGATTTCTCAACAGAAATTTTGCAGGCCAGCATAATTGGCAAGAAGTGTTCAATGATAAAAACCAAGGACCTATAACCAAGATCACTCTACCCAGCAAAACTATCATTTAGAATTGAAGGACAGATAAAGAGCTCCCCAGACAAGAAAAAGCTAAAGGAGTTCATTGCCACCAAGCCAGTATTATAGGAAATGTTGAAAGAACTTCTTTTAGAAGAAGGAAAAAGAAAAAAGATAGAAAATAAGAATAATAAAATGGCAATAACTACATATCTATCAACAATTACTTTAAATGTAAATAGATTAAATGATCCAATCAAAAGACAAGGTGGCTAAATGGATAAAAAAAAATAATAACACCCTTACATATGCTCCCTACAAGAGACTCATTTCAGTTTGAAAGACACAGACTGAAAGTAAAGGGATGGTAAAACATGTTTCATGAAAATGGAAACAGAAACAAAAAAGCTTGGGTAGCAATACTTACACCAGAAGAACTAGACTTTAAAACAAAGGCTATAGTAAGAGACAAAGAAGGGTATTTATCTGAAGGAACCCAAAGTATTATTTTGAAGGGACATGAAAATCCAAATATTCATTGCAGCATTATTTATAATATATTACAACTTAAATGCCTATCAGCTTAAAACAGTCTGCTACAGATATAGAATGATATACATAAACCTTATGGTAACTACAAACCAAAAACCTACAAAAGATACACAAAGAATAAAGAGAAAGGAATGCAAACAAAACACTAAAGGAAACCAACAATCAGGAGGAGAATCAAGGAAAAAAAGAAACAGAGAACTATAAAATAACCAAAAAAACAACAAAATGTCAATAAGTATATATACTTATTCATAATTACTTTAAATGTAAATGGATTAACTGCTCCAATAAAAAGATATAAGATGAGTGAATGGATTTAAAAACATGACCTATCTATATTTTGCTTACAAGAGACTCACTTCAAATTGAAAGACACATACAGATTGAAAGTGAAGGGAAAGAAAAAGATATTCCATGCAAACAGAAACGAAAAGCTGGGATAGCAATACTCATATCAGACAAAAAATATAAAGCAAGACAAAGAAGAACATTACATAATTATATAAAGGAATCAGTCCAAGGAGATGATATAACAGTGGTAAATATGTGCACACTCAACAATGGAGCACCTAAACATATATAGCAATTGTTCCTGGACATAGAGAGAAATCCACAGTAATATAGTAAGTGTAGGAAATTTTAATACCCTACTCACATGAGGAATAAATCATCCATATGGAATATTAACAAAGAAATAATGGTCTTAAATGTCACATTAGATCAGACTGACTTAATAGAGATTTGTGGAACTGTTTATCCAAAAACTACAGAATAAATCTCTTTTTCAAGTGCATATGGGACATTCTCCAAGATAGATCACATATTAGGCCACAAAACAGGCCTCAATAAGTTCAAGAATATTGAAATCATATCAAGCATCTTTTCCAACCACAGTGGTATGAAACTAGAAATCAAATACTGGAAGAAAACTGAAAAAATAAAATAAAACACAAATATGTGGAGACTAAACAACCAAAGGATCAAAAAGAAAATTGAGATTGGATTAAACATGGTGGTGTGAGAGACTTTCCCAGATCTCTCCCCTTGAAACAACAATAAGCTGAACACCTAAACCTCAACAAAAACATCCAACAAAAACATCCAACAAAAACATGAGCACATCTGAGTGTGGGATCTGTGCATAAGAGCTACTACAGGCCATAACATCAGGTGTCGGGTGGTGGACTGGGAGAAACAAAGAAGCTGCTTCTCTCAGCCAGAGCTTCCTGTAGGAGGAGTGGGAGAGGAGAAGGTGCGGAGAGTTCCCTGAACAGCCCTGCCTTGGAAGGCTGTGAGTTCCATGTAATGGACAGCATAGCCCAATCATCAGGGCAGATGCAGAGAAACAGGGACTGCAGAAAAGAAGGGACAGAAGAAAAATAACAGTTGATTTTTCCTCAAGTTGCAAAACTGAGGCTAAGCCACTGCCTCCCAACACAAAGGGCCCCTCCTCATACCCTCTGAGATGAAACACCATGGAGCCCCAGGGAAATCTGAGCAAACGCTGCTGAGACTGTCACTAACACTGACAGGAACTGAGACTGAGGGTAGCAAGCATGATTAAATATCTATAAATATCTTTATATAAAGCAGAGATCCAAGAGGCTTAGACACCACCTACTGGAAACCAAAAGAAAAACAACTTATTTGCAACAGGCTAGGGACCATTATATAATAAATCTTTCTGGGGGAGGAAAAAATAAGCAGAATACACTCCTATTGATGCCCTGGTGAAGCAACAGTCCATTAAACACCATGAGCAACCAAGGTGATGAGACATCTCAGAAAGAGAAAAATCTCCAGAAAATAAGCTTAAAGACATACAAATAGATGACTTATATGACAGAATTCAGGCTGGTACTTCTGAAAAAACTCAATGATATCCGAAATGAATCATGTCAATAATTTCAGGAACTGAAAAAACAACTAGATGAGCAGAATGAGTTCTCTAGCAAGGAGATTGAAACCCTCAAAAAGAATCAAATGGAACTCCTGGAGATAAAGAACACACTGCAAGAGATGAAAAATGAAATAATAATCTTAGGAAATAGAGTTGACAAAATAGAGAAAAGGATCAGTGATATCAATGGGAGAAATCTAGAAATAAATCAGAAGGAGGAAGAGAGAAACTGAAAAATGACAGGTAATGAGAGAAAGACAAGAACTAGCTGATACCATCAGGAGAGGAAACATAAGAATAACGGGAATTCTTAAAGGAGAGAAAAAGAAGCAGGGATTAGAAAGCATTTTCAGACAAATAGGTGATGAGAATTTCCCAAATCTAAGGAACGAGCTGGAGCTTGGAATTCAAGAAGTCAACAGAACACCCAATTATCTCAATCCAAAGAGGCCTCCACCAAGACATATCTTATTAAAATGATCAAAATTCAATGACAAAGACAGAATTCTCAGGGTAGCCAGGGAAAAGAAGACGGTAACCTACACAGGAAAACTCATGAGGTTATTGTTGGACTTCTCAGCATAAACCTTATAAGCCAGAAGAGAGTGGAATCAAATATTCAAACTACTAAATGAAAGGTACTACCAGGCAAGAATAATGTATCCAGCTAAGCTCTCCTTTAGATATGAAAGAGAAATAAAGATCTTCCCAGACATGAAAAAATTGAGAAAATTCTCCACTACAAGGCTTGCACTACAGGAAATACTGTGAGAGGTCAGCTCACCTAAAACAAAATGACCAAAAAAAATGCATAATTAGGAGTAAGGTGACTAGCAGGCAGATAAAAGCAGAGGAGAGCAACCCTTACTATCAAAAGGGCATTTTAAGCCTAAAATACGCTATATGCTGTGTCAAGATATGCTATAGCAAGATAGTAATGAACATTCAACGTGCATTGGGACAAATCAAGACAACAATGACTGGAAAGGGGAGGATACAAAGATCAAAATTCACAAAGGGGAATGGAGATAAGGCATGGACAGAAGAAAAGGGATGACTGTATATATACAACTATCCCTTTCATATTCATAATGGTAACCAGAGGCCAAAGATTTAGAACTTAAGTATATAACATAAACAAGAAGGACCAGAGGGAAAACCTACAAAAACCAACCAAAATAAAAAAAAGAGAAATACAAGGACAAGGAAGCAATGGAAACACCGAGCTACCACAAAGCAAAAGATAAAATGGCTATAAGAACACCTTGTATTTCAATAATCACCCTCAATGAAAATGGACTGAATTCACCAATAAAAAAGCACAGAGTTGCAGATTAGATCAAAAAACAAAACCCAACCATATGCTGCCTCCAGGAGACACATATTAGTTCCAAAGACAAATACAGACTCAAAGTAAAAGGGTGGAAAATGAAATTTCAAGCAAATGACATAGACAAAAAATTGGGAGTATCAGTACTAATATTAGATGAAATAAACTTCAAAATAGAAAAGGTAAAAAAAGATACCGAGTGACACTTCATAATGATAAAGGGAATCATGCACCAAGAAGACATAACACTTATTAATATCTATGCTCCCAATCAGGGAGCCCATAAATATGTAAAGCAATTATTAACAGAGCTAAAGGGAGAAACAGACTAAAACACTATCATAGTATCCCACTGTCAGATATAGACAGATCATCCAAACAGAAAATCAATAGGAAAATAACATCCTTAAATTAAGCATCCAGACCAACTGGACATAATTGACATTTACAGAGCCTTCCATCCCAAAATAGCTGCTTATACATTTTTTGCTAGTGCACATGAAACATTCTCAAGAATCGACTACACACTGAGACACAGAGATAGCCTCAACAAATATAAGAGGGTTGAAATTATACCAACCATATACTTTGATCATAATGCTTTGAAACTAGAGATCAATGGTAAAAAGAAAGCAGAAAGAACAACAAGTAAATGGAGATTAAACAACATACTACTGAAGAATAACTGGATCAAAGAAGAAATAAAAAGGGAGATCAAGAGATACATAGAAATGAATGATAATGCAGGTACAACATATCAAAACTTTTGAAACATGGCAAAAGCGGTCATAAGAGGAAAGTTCATATCATTACAGGCCTATGTCCAAAAACAAGAACAAACCCAAATAAAGAACCTAACACTTCATCTTAAAAAACTAGAAAAGGAAGAAAAAACGAAGTGTAAAGTCAGCAGAAGGAAAGAAATCATCAAAATTAGAGCAGAAATAAATGAAATTGAAAACAAACAAACAAAAATAAATAAGTAGAAAAAAATAAATGCAACAAAAACCTGGTTCTTTGGGAAAGTTAATAAAATTGACAAACCCTGGCTAGACTCACTAAAGGAAAAAAAGAAAGGACACAAAGAAACAAAATTCAGGATGAAAGCAGAGAAATTACAACAGACATCGCAGAAATACAAAGGATCACACAATAATACTATGAAATTGTATAACAAATTCAATAACCTACAAAAAAATGGAGCAGTACCTAGAATAATGCAACCTTCCTAGACTGAATCAAGAAGAACTAGAAAATCTAAATAGACTGATCAGCAGTATGGAAATGGAAACAATAATACAAACTTACCAAAAAGTAAAAGTCCAGGACCAGATGGCTTCTTCAATGAATTCTACCAAACATTCACAGAAGATTTAACCTATTCTCCTCAAACTCTTTCAACAAATCGAAGAGGAGGCAATACTTCCAAACTCATTTTATGAGGCCAATATTTGGTATCAATACCTTGATATCAAAACCTGGACAAGATAACAGAAAAAAAGAAAACCACAGACCAACATCTCTTATGAACACAGATGCAAAAATCCTAAATAAGATACCATGATCAAGTGGGCTTCATCCCAGAAGCACAGGGATGGTTCAACATACACAAATGAATTAATGTGATACACCACTTAAACAAACTAAAAAGCAAGGATCACACGATCATATCAATAGATGCAGAAAAAACCGAAAAGATATAGCATCCATTTATGATCAAAACACTTAGCAACATTGGTATAGAAGGAAAGTACCTTAACATAATGAAGGCCGTGTATGGCAAATCCTCAGCCAACTGTATACTTAATGGTGAAAAACTAAAAACCTTTCCTCTAACTAAGATCAGGAACAAACAAGGCTGTCTACCATCACCACTGTTATTTAATGTATCATTGGAAATCCTAGCGCGTGCAACCAGGCAAGAGAAAGATATAAAAGGCATCCAAATAGGAAATAAAGAAGTCAAACTGTCACTATTTGCAGATGACATAATTCTCTATATAGAAAACCTTAAAGACTCCACAAGAACACTACTAGAAAAATAAGCAAATACAGAATATTTCTGGATACAAAATCAATGTTCAAGAATCCATAGCGTTCGTATACTTTAATAAAGAAGTGTCAGAAAAAAAAGGAAGAAAATAATTCTTTTTGCAATTGCAATAAAAAGAATAAAATACCTAGAAAGGTATTTTACAAAACATGCGAATGACCTATATGATGAAAACTATAAGACCTTATTAAAAGAAATTGAAGAAGATACAAAGAAATGGAAAGATACTTCGTGTTTTTGGATCAAAAGAACAGTTAAAATGACCATATTACCTAAAGCATTATACAGATTTAATGAAATCCCCATCAAAATCCCATCAGCATTTTTTGAGGAAATGGAACAAAAAAATCATCAGATTTTTATGGAAGCACAAAAGACCCTGAATTGCCAAATCCATTCTGAGAAAAAAGAATGAGGCTTGAGGCATCACTCTGCCCCACTTCAAATTATACTACAAAGTGACAGTAATTAAAACGGTATAGTACTGACACACAGACAGACACACAGACCAGTGGAACAGAATCAAGAGTCCAGAAATACACCCATATTTATATGGGCAAATAATTTTTGAGAAAAATGCCAAAAATATACAGTGGAAAAAAGACGCCTCTTCGATAAGTGGTGATGGGAAAACTGGAAAGCCACCTGCAAAAGAATGAAGCTAGACTGTTGTCTATCACCATACACCAAAATTAACTCAAAATGGATTAAGGACTTGAATATAAGACCTGAAATAATAAAATGCATAGAAGAAAACATAGAAACTAAAGCCAGCATTACCCTGATACTAAAAGCAGACAAAGATACTACAAAAAAAAAAATTACAGTCCAAAATCCTTGATGAACATACATGCAAAAATTCTCAACAAAGTATTAGTAAACAAGATTCAACAATACATTAAAAAGATTATGTACCATGACCAAATGGGATTTATCCCAAGGACACAAGGATGGTTCATCATTTGTAAATCAATCAATGTGATAAATCATATCAACAAAATAAAAGATAAAAATTCTAAAATCATCTCAACTATATCACAAATCTACAATAATCAAAACAGTATGGTACAGGCATAAAAACAGATATATAGATCAATGGAATACAACTGAGAGCCCAGAAATAAATACTCAATTATATGGTTAATAAATCTACAACAAAAGAGGCAAGGAGACATAATGTGGCAAAAACAGTCTCTTCAATAAGAGGTGTTGGTAAAACTGGACAGATATGTGCAAAAAAAAATGGAATTGGACCACTTTCTTATATTACATACAAAAATAAACTCTTAAATGTAAGGACTGAAACGATAAAAACTCCCAGAAGAAAACATAGGCTGTAAATTCTTTGAAATTGTTCTTAGAAATATTTTTTTTTACATATGTCTTCTCAGGCAAGGGAAACAGAAGAAAAAATAAACAAATGAGCCTACATCACACTAAAAATTTTATACAGAAAAGGAAATTTTACATCATCAAGATGAGAAGAGAACATATTGAATGGGATAAGATATTCACCAATTATTATTCAATAGCGATCAATACTCAAAATATATTTGGAACTCATACAACTTAACAGCAAAAAAAAAAAAAAGAATCTGATTTAAAAATGGGTAAAGAACATGAATAGACTTTTACCCCAAGAAGACATACAGATAGACAACAGACATACCAAAAGATGCTCAACATCACTAATAATCAGAGAAGCACAAATTAAAACCATAGTGAGATATCACCTCATGCTTGTCAAAATAGCTATCAATAAATCAACAAACACAGGTGCTGGTGAGGATGTAGAGTAAAGGGAACACTCATGTACTGTTGGTGGGATTGTAAATTACTTCAGTCACAATGGAAAACAGTCTGGAGATGCCTCAAAAAATTAAAAATTAGAGCTGCCATACAATCCAGCAAGTCTACTTCTGGGTATTTACCCTCAAAACAAAAACATTAATGCAAAAAGATAAATTGCACCTTATATTCATTGCAGCATTACTAGCAATAGTCAAAATATGGAAGCAACCTAGATGCCCATCAATAGATGAAATGATAAAGAAGATGTGGTGTATATATACACAATGGAATATTATTCAGCAATAAAAAAAGAATAAAATCTTGCCATTTCCGACAACATTGATGGACCTGGAGAGTATTATGTTAAGTGAAATAAGTCAGAGAAAAACAAATACTGTATGATTTCATTTATATATGAACTCTAAACAAAACAAAATGAATAAGCAAAACAGAAACAGATCTATAGATATAAAGAACAAGTTGATGGTTGTCAAGGGGGAAGAGGTAGGAGATGGGAATAAAAATAAATATATAAAAATTTAAAAAATAGTGACAATATCAAATGCTGGCAAAAGGAAGAACAGGAGGGGAAGAGGAGGAAAAAAAATTGGAGTCAAGTAAGGGCAAGTGACATTGCCAAGGTCACTGTGTGTTGGGGCAGAGTCCACCTCCAGGTTAAGTTCTTGTGTCTCTATCTGGCCCCATCCAGGGGATTTAAAGAGACAGCTTTTCCTAGACAGCAATGATTACCACAGTGACTCATTAGCACATGAAACCAGTCAGACCTAGCCATTTTCTGCCCTCTCTAAATCACACCCAACCATGGACTGTCTTCTAATCTTTCTAGTTCTCCAACTGTTCTCACCTACCAAGATGCCTGGACTTCCAGCATTTAAAAAAATGCACTTGTTTTGCTTGAATCACCTCAGGGGACCCCCTTAAAAAATTTACTTATATACAAATTCCCCAGAGACTGAGAGGCTGGTGTCTCACTGATTTGTCTCTTCACAGTGACAGCACATAGTAGTTGCTTAGTTTGAGTTTAGTGTTAGGAGGAAATATGAGAAGATGGAGACCAGAACTGTAGCCAGCCTGGGGAGCCATTAGCTTTATGAGTTTTGCTTGTGAGTTTTCTCAGTAAAGTCCTGAACCTTGAGGATTGGCAAGGAGAAGTTCCCCACACTTTCTCACCCCTCCCCCACAAAAAAAATAAAAATACAATCAATAACATTTAAAACTCAATGGACTGGTTCATCAGATACTGGTAACCAGAAGATAAATGTAAGGAAGTTACACAGAATGAAGAACAGAGATATAAAAAGATGAAATATCACAAAGAAACATGACCAAAAAATAATGAGAAGATCCATTAGAATAGAACAGAGAAAATGGAGAAGAAATAATGTTCAGACATATGGAAAGGCAGGACTCCTTCAGGTTCAGGAAGCACAACTATGTCCTGAGCAAGATACACACATATAAATGTAAACCTAAACACCAATCATCTTTAAACTGATAAATGGCAGCTACTAGGATAACCTACAGCAAATATTATCTGTGGGTTGCAACTTTAGAAATGCCTATATTAGAAACATGTCAAGGATATTACCTCTCCCGGTTTCTATTCAATATAATATTGTATATCCTCAGTCATGTACTAATACAAAGAGAAAAGAATAAGAAGTAGAAATAAACTAAAATATCATTATTTATACCCACTATGATTACCTGCATAGAAAATCTAAAGGAATCCATAAGCAAACTATTAGAACTACTAAGAAGAACATTTCACAAGTTTGTTGATACAAATCAAAATATAGAAATATAAAAATCATCTATATCCAGCCACAAAAATTTAGAAGAACATTTAAATATTTAAAGCATTAAAAAATTTCCAATTATAACACCAACAAATACTGTCTAGTATGTGGGAATAAATTTGATAAAAATGTAAAAGACTTTTAAAGAGAAAATTACAAAACTTTACTGAAAGACCTAAGACTGAAATGGAGAATAAAACCTCATTGTCACAAACATAACCATTCTCTCCCAAATTAATCTGCAAACTTAACTAAATTGCAACCAAAATACATATTGGATTGTTCAAAGAATTAGATAAACTGATCTTAAAAGTTATATGAAAAGCCAAAAGGCCAAAATTAGTTTAAACCAAAGGACGACCAGATAGTAAATATTTTAGGCTTTGCAGGCTACACAGGGTCTCTGTTCCATATTGTTCTTTGGTATTGTTTTTTCCTTAAACAAGTAAAAACCCTTCTTAGCCCATGGGCTATAATTTTAAGAATTCAAGGAAACAATAGTAAGTTTGGAGGAGGTGAATGATAGGCTTTTCCAATCAGATATGAAAATTTCTTAGAGCACTATCAGAGTGAAGGGTTTGTGATACTGACATAAGCATACAACGCCAATGAAGAGAACAAAACAGAGAGCCCTCAAATACTTTAATACATACATTTTAAAAACCTCAATATTGGCAGAGATGGCAGTGCAGTCACTGAAGGAAGAATCATCTCGTCAATAAGTGGTATGGGGACAATTCCTAATCCATATAGAAAAAAATTAAATTTCTCAAACTAACAAAAATTAATTGTGAGTGGATTTAAAGACAAGGTAAAATGTGAAATTGAAAGCTCTATTAAGGGAGTATAAGAGAATATCATTATTACTATGGAATAAAGAGAGTTTGTCAAACACAAGGCACAAAGCAAAAAAAAAATAATGATAATTAGAATTATACTATATATGTAAACATCAAATTTTCATGATCAGGATCCATAAGCAAAGTTTAGAGACAACAGACTGGGAGAAGATTTTTCAAGACAGTAAATCAATGAGAAAAAGACAAATATCTCAGAAGAAAAACTAGCAAAGCAAATGAACATGTTACAGAAGTAGAAACTTAAATAGCCTATAAACTTATGAAAAGATGCTCAACTTTATCAGTAATCAAAGAAATTAAAATTAAAGGAACTATAAAACCCAATTTCATACCCATCACTTTGGCCAACATTTTAATCTAACAATACTAAGTCTTGAGAACAATGTGGATAAATGAGATGACTGCTGGTGGAAACAAAACAAAACAAACAAACAAATAAAAACAAAACAAAACTCTTATTATTCTAGTCCACTGAAAGGGCCATTCTAGTTTTCCCTTGGGAAACACAGCTGGAAGGAAATGTGGAGCTGTTCTGTAGATATCCTCGTTCTTGTGTTCCCATCTTTAGGCACAAAAATACTGATTCCCTCCCCCCACATTTGTCTTCCTACAGGTCTGACTACCTTGCCATCCCATCAGAGAACAAAGAGAACTCTGCAGTGCCAGTAGAGGAATAGAAGGGGTGTGACATGAGGTGATGTACAGGGAAGGGGAGGGGAAGGTGGATAAGGATGGCAACTTGTACATGTGACTTTGTCACCCACAACCAAAGTGACTTTAAATTTGGTCCCTTAATTTTTACCCTACCCAAGTCCTCACTCTTAGGATACTTCTTTAAGTTAATGCCCAAGTCACAAAGCTCTGTGTGATGTCAAGCCTTTCAGAGGTGAACTAGTTTGGCCTGCGTGTTGGGACAACTTGAACTCCTTATTCATAGTAACAAAGGCATAGTAATTCCCCCATCTCTCCTTTGTAAGGATTGTGGATTTGGTCAGAGTTTTTGCATAGGCTGAAAATTCTCAGTGATTGGTTTTATCATTGGTAGGTGGCCTGAACACTGAGGTACTGGATATCCCAGGTTCAGTGATGTCAACAGCCATCAGGAGGGTGTCCCAAAGGCTACATCGCTTCCTTTCATGCATCCATCCTTCAAATTCATTCGTCATACATCCATTCACCTCCGACTTTCTAAGTCCATAAGACCTCTACACACCATAAGGCTGCCAGAACAGAGGAGCCAACATCTCTACACAAACTTAACCTCACCCTGTCCTAGCTTTCAAAGCAAGCAGTTCCCATGCCAACTGGACTTCTCTCTTGTGCTCTAAATGACTTTGAACAAGTGCTAAAGGTGGCACATCCTCTGCCTCTTACTGGCTGGAACTAGTTTATTCCCAATTGCTGCTAGTGAATGGATGTCTTAATGAAAAAAAAGCAGAAGTGATTAGTTTGGATTACAGCAAGTGTCATGAAGTGGGGTTTTTAAAAAATTAGTTCTGCCGAGTTCTTGGTCTACTTGACTAGATCATCAGTGCAAAGCATGCTTATCTAGGTTCTCCAGTGATAGAAAATTCATTAAGCATGGATTAAAATGTCCTCTGGAGCTTGGTTGGTACTTCAGGGCTAGTTCTGTAAGGTCGCTAAAGTATGGGTTAGTCTCAGTCTTTCAAGAAGCCAAAGATAGGAGACTAAGAGAAAGATTAAGCAATTTAAATGGCTCTTAAGTGTCATACAACATATTCATGATCCTATTGGGGTAAGTTGTGTATGCCCCTGCACCCCAAGCAAGCACACCCCTCGAGATAGCTAGGAAGCAATATTTCTTGTGGGCATTATAATTGAAATTCCCAAGTTCTTCCTCTTTAATTTTTTGTGGATTAATATTATTACTCATATTATAGGAGGCAACTGAGACTCGAACAGGGTGCAACTGACTTCAGATATAAGCCTTAGGTGCTGATAAGGTTAAAATTCACAAGTAGATAATTTCGGTTTTGAAAAGACTTTGAAATTGAGATTGGCTACAGCCATGCCTCTTTTACAAGCACAGATTGGGGTGGATTGCCTGGTTGAAGTTAATTCTGGCTGATTTTAGTAACTAGAAATTGGCCAAAAAGGCAGAAATACATAAAGTAGACTTAAAGTTTCCCTAGTGAAAGGTTTTGTGAATCTGAAATATCCTCCAGAAGAATGCATCTGGGAAGGATGTTTTAAGAAATATGCTTGTTAGTCTGAGATGGATGATGAGCAAATGAGTGAAGTGATAGAGAGGGATGAGCTAGGTAGCTTCCAAATATTTCACCTGTGAATCCATAATGTCTAGTGATTTTTTGTTTTGTTTTGTTTTTGTTTTAGATTTTGGGAGGGAAGATGAACATTGAACAAATTCTAGTCAAAATTTCATGTTTCATTTTAATTGATTGGTCCAAGCATGGTGTGCTTCCTCGTCTAGCAATGGGAAGGGGGAAAGATGCTTTTTGGAATATGAGATGAAAGTGACTGGGACTTGATGAACAAGATGTCCCTCAGATCTGGGGGCTTTTATAGGGAAGGATCATACTGCATTGGCTTTGAACTTCACCTGATAAACTCAATTTTTGTCTTTTCCATCTCTGGGAAAGTACTTGAAATAAATCCTTGTTAACATATGTAAGAGTCCAATTTTATTGAAGAAAATACTTTCAATAAATTCAAGGCCCTTCTTATTGGTAATTTCCCACATCACCTCTTTGAAATAGGGGGCAGTATATAGATTTTTCTTACTTCGGAGTGGATAACTGTAAGGTTTTCCCAGTCACATGGCTGGTTGATGCCAGACCTTGTAGTAGAAGCAAGCTACTTATTACCACTTTATTTTCCAGTAAGTTCCAGTAGAGCATGCATCTAACTTGTCATCAAGTAAGATGCATGACTGTATTTAAAAAAAAAAATTCAGACGTTTTCTGAGTTTTTTAATGAAACTGAATGGTACCTATCATTTTTTTGTTATCATTTACAAGTAATGTTTTCCTTTTTGTAACTTCTCTTTTCATCCTTAATACTTTCATTAGAGCCAAACGGTTTATAAAGCATTTTAATTTAAATTATCTTCTTTCACTCTACAACTAGCCCTGTGAGGTAGATATTACTAATACTCACATTATAAATGAAGAAACTGAGGCTTTCTGAGGCTAAGTAGCTTTATCATGCTCTAAATGCATGTGGTTGGTAAGTGGAGAGCTGGAATCCAGGTTTTCTGACTCCTAACCCAGTTCACTTTTCACTTAGATCATAGTTGCTTCCTTTCACTTTTTAACTTGCATCTAATCTTTGCCTCTCTTGCTTATCCTGAGACAACATCTTTTCTCACCCCTAATCCCACTCTACTGTTCCTCTACTACTTTGCTTCTTGGCAGATGCTAGAAATGTGTTTTAAGAGTAAATTTCATTTTGGTTTTCCCTTTCTAGTTGGTTTGCACATCATTATTTCTCCTGAACTGCAGTTAAACTTCTTCCTGGGAGACTTGATCATGACTATAAATCTCCAAGGTACTGTGATCACACCAGCCTACTTCAAATCCTCACCAACTCCATTTCTTTCCATATTCCTGCAAAGGACTCAGACTAAATGTGCATTGCTCTGGAAGCTTTATCTGGCATGCTGTTCTTATTAAAGGGCTTAGAAATGTTCTCAAGGGCTATTATCTCTTTAGGAACCCCATTTGTTGCCTCGGTGCTGGATATTTCCCAGACTGATTTTCAATAACGCAATTCATTAAAGGCCAAGCCAAGCTGGGTCTGATTTCCCCATTCCTACCACTTAATAGCCATGAACTTGATTGCTCAACTCAGTTGGCCCTGTAAGCACCTTGCTCTACTGACCTTTACTGTTAGCTCAGTCTTGTATCACAGCCCCAACTCCTGTATGGAAACACCTTGAGAGTCAGTGCCCATCCTACCCCGACCTTTATTTTCAGTCTGTTTATATTTAAAAGCATTATCCTTTAGTTCTTTTACCCCTAAACATCCACACACCCAGATTTCTGATTCTCTGAGTTTCTGATTTCTCCTTAGATGCCAAACTAGACATTTTAGTAGGAAAGGAATTTTTAAAAGCAGGAACATGTTGGAAATATGCGTAAAGCAGTGAAAAGGTAAGAGACAGTAGCCTCTCCCTCCAAACTATTAGATCAAAAAGGAAAATACAGCCATCTCATAGTTTGTGAACCCACCTGACACAAATCAGAGGGAAAAGGCTATGTAATTGCATTTTTGCAGGAAGAAGCAAGAGTTAGACACATTTCAGATACTCTATCTTGGTTCCCCTTTTCCAAGTTCACATAGAAATGAAAAAATAATTTTTAAAAAGCCTTCCTCTCACCCCTTTTTGAAAATGAAAAATTCCTAACATAGTGAATTCATCTAGTCACTGAAAATGTATTTGAATAGTATTTGGCGTGTTCATTACTGCATTCATTCTCCATTTCAGCACCCACTGTGTCAAGCATCAGTCTAGGTCATCAGTGTGTCCCATGGTCTTAGGACTGAAAAATATCCTCATCTAAGACTTTCTTCATCTCTAAACTCTACTGTTAGTAGATAACCATTTAGTTTTTCCCCTTCCTTGAGATTATAGTAGGACCCAGTAGTTAAGTACTTTAAGGAAGTCTGAGTTTAGATCAGACGAAACCTCTATCACAGACCAGCTAAGCCTCGAAGCCAATAATATTCTTTCTCCCTGAGTCACCATTTGGCAAGAGCTGCAATTGCTGGGCAGCAGGTGTGATGGGGGAGGGGACTGAAGAATGAGTGCTTGCTAGTTTGTAAAACACCATCAAACAAAGGAGCAAACTCTTACAGTTCTGCAACTGATGGGACTCTTTACCACATTGTCACCTTCATATTGCTTTTTGATTTTCCACAGCCAATAGTTTTCTGAACACTAGAAATTTTGTTCCTGACACCCAAGATCTCGATAACCTAATGCCTTTATGTAGTGTTTTTCAGCAAAGCCCCTGTTCATGTCAATAAAGTGTCTCTAACCACTGTCTGCACTATGTGTGTCTGCTACCTACCTCCACAGCCTACATCAATTCCTCAACTCACAATCAGTGGATATAGAGCCAAAGAATAAAAAATACATTTAGTAGTCTAGAATTAAACATATGATACATGTGAGAGATAGCCTCTCCTTTTCTCCTTTTCTTCCCTACCCAAATACAAAGGAATACAAGAGTCATTTGTATTCCCACCTGCCTTATATCAAATAAGTTTCCTACCAGGTGGCAAAGGTATAACTGCAAGGTTGACCTAATTAATGGAGAGGCCATTCTGCTTTACTAGTCCATGGAACATAAGGTAATAAAGCAAAGCTGTTTCTATCTTTCTGGAAGTGCTAAGGCCCCAAAAGGGAAATGTTCATCAAGAAACTGTCACCTGGATTCAGTCCATCATACTTTCTTATATCATCAAAAGTACTGATTAATAATGAAATAACACATTACCTTAGTACAGTACCAGCTACTACACACACAAACACATTCTTTATATTACCTCTAAAAAACACACTTGAAGTGATGGATGGTGTCCAAGGTCACACAAATGATAAACAGTGATGATGCAATTCTACTTAGGTCTGATTCTAAAACTTCTTATTCATTCTATTTTATCAGGCTGCCTCCTACCCTGGGAAGAAGTCCTAGATGTTGGTAAATGACTGTGCCTTTGTATATGAGTGTGCCTACACAGAACTTGCCCTGATCACATCTGGGAAGACCAAAAACATTTGGGACAATAAGCACTAATGAATCAAGCAATAAACACACACACACACACACCATTTATTTTTGTAATTCAATACTTTTTTAATTCATACTGTACTTCCATGGCTCTAGCTACTTTACATTAAGATTTGGCTGGGAAGCCTTGTATGTTTCTAGGAACTAGCAGTAAGTTTTCAGACCTTGCGCACAGCGCCAGGCAAAGTACAGTTATAGATCCAAATACAGATGGCCAGACAACTCCACTGCAATCAACCTGTGTTCTTTCCCATACATGGCCCAGTGCAGGTGTTGGGGGCTGCTCCCACTGCCTCACCCCATTCCACCCCATGTCAGGATTATCCAGGGGCCACTATGGTCTCTGGCCCATCCCTCCCTACCTTGGAGTCTAGGTTGAGTGGGGGGAAAGCACCATGGGTTTGGGAAGATAATCTGGTTCATGCAGAGAGTGGTCTGGCCCTAGAGTGCAGGATAGGGAAATGTAGGGAGCCACACATTATCGTTGGCAAAAATGGTTGCTTTTACTATGCAGTCTCAGCTTGTGGCACCCAAGCCCAAGGCCAACTCCCCAGACACAGCCAGCTGTCTTGCCTGGAGCAGAGGCCACCATTTTGCTTCTGCAGTGTCTCATTGTGTTGAGAGAAGCAAGGAGGGCCAAGGGGTAGAGATGACAATGTTCTTTATGCCTTCACATGTTGGGTAGATCATCTGGCATCAGCTCCTCTTGGCAGGCAAGGTGCTTCTCACCAGCAGCCAAGGCTCCAATCTGGGCTCCCAGGCCTGCTGAGGACCTCAAGTCACAACAGAAAACAATGCCCAAGACCCCTGAGCTGCTGCACAGAACACCAAAACAGGGAGCTGGTTAGGCCCCTCACAGCCATCGTCAGAACAGGAGTGAGGTAACAAGGCTGGGCAGAGAGATGGGAAGGGGAGCTCTCTACACCGTGTGCAAATTCCTGCTCCACATTAGGAAAGCAGAGGCGTTAAAAGACGGCCTTCCAGAAAAATGCTTCTCTCAGACCCAAAATGCATCTTCTGGAAGAAAACATAGAGGTGAAGGAGAGCGGGACTAGCCTGCTGCAGGCTGGGGAATAATGGTCAAGGATGTCAAGTGGTATGTAGATGGGATGATTGTCCTACAGCCTAGAGGCAAGGGGTTGGGGAGGAGAGAGTTAAGAGGAGAGGTTCTTAAGTTTTGTGCTGGAGTGGGCAGGTAAAGTCAGGAGGGTAGGGAGGAGACCCTGGTCCTGCCACCTGGGGGAAGAGAGAAGAGTATTATTTACCTGGGGATGGGGATGAGGCAGGGAAGAAGGGCTGGCTTTGGCTGCCCTGCAGAGCTAAAGAAGCAGTACAGTGTGGCACAGAAAGAATCCTTCTGAGACCACAAACAGCTCAGAAAGATTCTTCCCCTAGTCCTTTCTCAAAATTTCACCCTAAAGATGCTGCTGGTGAATGTACTAGACATGGTCCAAGCTTGGGTCGGAGATGGGGACCTGAAAAGAATCCACTTCTAACAAAGCATTCCTCTTGAGGTTTCTCCTTCCTCCCCACTCCCTGTAATCTCAGGTTCTTAGTGTCAGTGCTCTAAGGCACTTCAAGGATTTCCACCAAAGCTTCACACTTAATCTAAACCCCAAAAAGGTTTGAGCCAAAAGAGAGGTGCTAGAACCAGGAAATGACTTCTCTCTACTGTTTCATTTAGCACAGAGGAAGGAGGATGGGTAGATGAAGGGCTTCATAGCCTAAGGATGGAAGATGGGTCAATCCAAAATGGTGCCCTTCTTGCCATTATCCTCTTTCTCTTAGCTTAGAGAAAGCCCAAAGTAAGGTCCCTTCCCAAACTAAGACTAGGCCAATGAAGGAAGAAACACTATTTTAGGTTAATACCGAGCAATACAGCAAGCCTAATCTCTCTCTCCTCTCTCTCTCCCGCTGCTCCTCGCCCCTGCCACCCCATCTCTTTTTTTTCCCCTTTGCCTCCTCTCACTGGGTTTCCCTGACCCTCCTAACCCATAAAAACTAAAGTTTTACTACCCTGAATTTCCTAGGAAATCAGACATTGTCCTACCACTCATTTACACACCAGGTTAGCTCTGGTCCAGAAGGGAACCTTCCAAGTCTAAGAAAGTCCAGCCTTGCAAGTCTCTGATGTAGCCTCCAAGATAATGCCAAATCTATAACCTACCTTAGAGATAGTCTAGACCAATGGTCCCCAACCTTTTTGCACCAGGGACTGGTGCTCCTATGAGAATCTAATGCCTGATGATCTGAAATGAAACTGAGGCAGTGATGTTAGGGCTGGGGAGCAGCTGCAAATACAGATGAAGTTCTCTAGCTCATTCACTGCTCACTTCCTGTTGTGTGACCCTGCTGTGTGGCCAGTTTTTAACAGGCCACAGACTGGTACCAGGGGTTGGGGGCCTTTGGTCTAGACCAACCCCCCATCGTGTTGCAAATGAGGATACTAAGCTCAGAGACGGGGAGTGTCTTTCCAATAGCACAGCTAGGGCTGAGGCCCAGGTCTCTTGACTCTCAGCCCATTGCTCTTACAGAAAGCTTCAAGTTGATGCTGGACTAGGATGTTTTCTCCCATCTCAGGGAAGTGGGGTAGATGGGGAAAAGGGAAGAGTTGCAGACAGGACTGGCTTCTCCAAAGCCAATCTTATTAATTCCTCCACAGTAAGTTGGAGTGGAAGTGTAGACCCTATACCTGTTTTTCACCTGGTTAGAAACTTTGCAAAATCTTTGAAATTGAGTACAAGCTCTCAAATATTTTACCACATGAACCCTTGTACAAAGACCCCTATGTGACCTAAGTTCTTAAAAGAACAAAAACAAAAAAGCACTAGCTGGGAATAATAACATAAGAGAGGTGATAGTTTTGATGCTTCCTTGCAGACAGGTATAAGCCAGACAGCTGGCTATGAGTGTTATTTATGTGTTTCTCTCCCAGAATTATCTGCAAGGGTTAGTGCCCTTCTCTTTGACAGATTACTAAATAAAGAGAAAAAGCTTTGTTTGGGAGTAGAGATGCTGATTTTCTCCTGGTATGACCATCAGAAAATTGTTAGAGCAGAAAGCTCCCCAAAGAGATCCACAATCCTTAGAAATGAAGCAGGCCAAGGGATGTTCCTTATGTGTACACATTTTCTCCTGGCTTCAAATCCCCAGAAATCATGAAGGTTCCTTGAACATATTAAGTACTTCCTTCTCTGTTACCTATTCCTCCCAGGAATGGGCCTGAGAAGTAAAGCAAAAGCAGAACAACTGTATAGCCAAGTCTACTTGTATCACTTTACTTCCAGCAAAGAACCCTTTTTAAATCATCCCAACATGGGAACTTTAAAAACTACCTAATTAAAATAAATAAATAAATAAATAAATATGTATGTAATAGATAAATGAGGATGGAATAAATCAGAGAATTTACCATTTTTGCTTTCAAAAGGTTCTGGGAATAATTTTGACTTCTGACTACTCCAACAGGGCTGTTTCTAGCAGTATGCACTATTCCTCCTCCTTTGGCTCAGAGCCCATCCATGAGTGCTGTCCTTCAGCAGGGTCTCCCAAAGTCTTGGACAAGAGTGAGTGGTGACCCAGTGGCCTGTGGGCACATGCATGTTTCACAAAGATTATATTCAACTCTTCCTAGAGGAGGAATGTAAATTCTAGCTGATCCAATGAAGCCTTCTCATGTTACTCCCCTGGGGGATGACCTAGGCATGTATCTGTCTTCTCACCCTGTGTGAAGGATAACAACATCTGTATGTGCAGATGGACTGAAAAATCAAAAACTTTTAATTGTCTAAGTGGGATGCTCAGGTCATTCCAAGGGAAGACTACAAATTGCACTTCTCTTGCGCTAGAACAGTAATAAAATCTTCCTTTTCTTCTGCCCATGCTTCAGGGGGCTCACTAGAAGAACAAGCAATCTGGAAGAGCTCTCCTTGCTAATCTGGTACTATCCTTTCCTGATCAAGAATCTCTGTAAACTACCTGGGGCTGGCAGGGTTCCTTTGGTTATTAGATGGAGAATTATCAGTTAGTGTATGAAGGACAACAAGCCCAGAAGGGTTCCACAAAGTCAGATAAATGTATGGATTCAAGAGAGTCAACTCCAAAAGGCCCAGGATGATGCTCTTTCTTAACCTAAAATCTTCTTTCTGTTCCTTAGTGAACTCATACCTCTCTGGGGCCAGAACTAGAAAAGGCTTTGCTCCCTCTGCCAGAACTCCCCGTACCACATCTGAGAACCTGAGGATTTGGAATGGCCCCTTGGGGCAGAGAGACTCCATCTGGCTTTTTCATGCCCAAATATATGCACCTTTGCCAAATCTATTTCCTCCAAGACTCAGGTCTTCTTCCATGTACAAAGTTTCAGACAGTTATTTCCCTTGACTAAAGTTGGTTCTTCACTGAAGAGTAAATGATGCTAGCAGCCAAAAGAGCGCTTGAATAGTGATGCTCACTATTCACACAGCATTCTGTAGTTAGATGCTACAATCCTACTTTGCTAGGCCATTCACTCTTTGAAACCCTTGAGGTTCTATGACACCCTGATTCATCCTGGAAATCAAATAGACAGCTCATAGTGAAGGAATTAGAGCCATAGACCTGACATGCTTTTAACTACTAAAAGAGTATTTAACAGGATCAAAAATTGTCCACCCTGGCTAATAAACAATGTGCTCTTAGGGCACAGAGAAAAAATAGGGCTTTAGGCACTAAAAAGTAACACTTCACCCAGATCCAGCCTGGGAGAAGACTGGGGTTAGGAGGCAGTGGGAAAGAAATTCCCAGCCCTTATTGGGTCCACACCTTACACAGGTTAGAGAAAGGTACAGGGTTGATCTAGGAGAATACTTCAGAACACAAGTCCTTAGGAGCCGGCAGCTACCAAACCTAAACCTACAAGTACAGCCTTCCTAGTCTTACAACAGTCCTCTCCACCTGATTCTCAGTCTGGTCTGTTTAAGAGGGTGGCCTCTTCAGGTAGAGTGTAGATTGGGCTCCTGCCCTTGATGCTTCCTTGTTCCCAAGAGAACACTTGGGATAGAATGGGGAAGGGAAGAAAAGATTTTCTTTTCTTTTGAAAACAAATCAAAAGGAGATTAAGGAATGAAGCACCTTAAGCAATGCCCCCTCGAGACTCTTCTTCAAGACTCTAGGGTCTTCACAGGCATAACTTTGGCTCCAACAACAGTTCCCTTCTCAGAGCCAAGAATGGCCAGCAAGGGAAAGGGTAGGGACGAGAGGAAGGGAAAGAGGAGGGTCAGGGGAGGTCGGTGCTGAGAGGTGGTCCCTGCCCTCCTTGGCCCCGCAACTGACCCGCACAGGAGGTGGCCCTGCTCCTTCTCCTTGGTACATAGGCATTATTATCTCTTTTTAAAATCTGTATATATAATATATATATTTATATTCTGTATATATATATATATATATTTATATTTATATATATATATATATATTTATATGGTCTATGTACAAGTATTGCACAGGTCTCTTGCAGCCACCCCTGTTCCTGCCTTGTCAATGATAGCGGTTCCTCTTCTCTTCATTTTCTGATGTGTAGTCACGGGACCTGATACCGTTCTGAAGATTGATGAGTGAGTCCTTCATCTGTAAGACAGGGAACCCCACCTCAGTCCGGGTTTGTGCCCTCATTGGGATTTCCCATGCAGCAGTGCCTGCCATACTTGTCTAAGGCAGGGTCCCCCACCATGCCAGGGAGCCAAAGGGAAGGGCTCCTAATACTAGGGTGATTCTCAAGGGACACAGTCTCAGGCAGAAAGAAGAAAGCCAATCTAGCACTGCAGACCTCTAGGGTATGGTTCACTGTGTCTTAAAGATTTATGACCTTTTTATCAGTGAATTAAGAATTGTCTCAAAGCATTCAGTTGTTGTAAGAAGCCACATTAGATCAATACTTAGTTGGTCTTCTACTCATTCCATTCGGTTTCCCCACTGATCCTGACTGTACTGTACTTCTAACTTTGTACATTTTGCCACAGTGTTCTTCCAGCCTGGGACTCTTTTCTCTCTTGCCTATTTCAATCTCACCCATCTGTTAAGGCCCTGAACGAATCAGAACATTCTCTGGCTCACAACTGTCCCTCTTTTTCCTGGCCTCTCATACACCACCCACTAAAACTCTGGAGTGCAGTCATTTTTAATTGCTTTGTTTTATGTGTGTTGAGTCTGAATGTGTCTTATCTTCATATACCCTAGGTGCCACACAGAGACCTGAGTAGGCTTCCAATTATAGTTATATCACTGACTTAACCTTAACTGAATTTCTTAACCTCCTTAAGAAACAGGACACATTGCTAGATCATGGGACAGAATTTAGGGATGAAGGGCTCATTACTGTTCTTTTATAAGTTACTTTTAAAGGGATTGAATAAAAACACCTATCTTAATCTTTGTAGAGTATAACATGCTATAAATCTGACAGCCCCAAAATCAAACTTAAGGGGACCTACCCTGAAAAAGAATTCTAGAGTTGGAAGAGAATTGGATCATCCAATCCAACTGCCCTCCTCCACCCCCATTTAATCCATAAGTTTTTTTTTATCCAACATCATCTCATCACCCTTTGAGCATTTTCAGGGATGGAATCTCACTTCTTCAGAGGAGCTATTCCATTTCTGGGTAGCTCTAACCATAAATGGTCTGTTCTTATTTGATAGCTCAAACATCTAATTCCTTTTAATTTCCAGCTCTAGAGTTCAGTCCTATGGAGTTTTATAAGCCGTCTAACCTGTTGAATCTCAACATCTAAAGACTATCCTGTTCTCCTCAGCCATCTTTCCTTCTCCCAAGCATATCTTCAATTCTATCAACCCTTCTTTATATGATAGGGTTTCTAAATTCTTCACTATGCTCTTTACCCTCCTTTGGTTAAAAATATTCCTACTTAAACATGGCTCCAAAGCTAGATATGATGTTCTAAACACATTATACTGGATCCTGATAGTAGCATTACAACATTCTCTTAACTATAAAGGGAAATAAAATTTAATATTGACTGCCTCCAAAGTGCTATCAAATCCTGACAGCAATTTCATAAAGAAATGATTATAATCCCCATAAGTGAAGAACTGAAGGGAACTACTATTAAATCTCTTGCTATAAGTCACAAAACCAATTAGTGGCAAGGTTAAAGTTCCATCTCAGCTCTAACTGCCTACAAAACATCAGAAAGAAACCCCTTAGAAATAGCAATTTTAATGTAACAGAACAAACCCTAAGTCTCCTATCACCCTAACTATCTTGCAAATAGTTCTGCTATACCGGCAATCACATGTGAGTTTTTCATAGATGTTAAATAATTCTGGGAGAAGGAAGAAGCTCCCTCTCCTGATAAAATTAAGCTAACTACGAATTTTGACCCAGTACTGTTTTCTTAAAGAGTGCATTTCATTTTTAAAAGGAATATAGGCAACTCTACTAGGAGAAGATATTATGAAAAGAAGACATAGTACAGCCATCCCAGAATGTCAGTGAAGACTCCAGGGAGGAGCACAATGCTGGAGGTTGTGTGTTTGTATGCTTGGTTTGAGAGCGGAGGAGCGGTGACATATATCAAAAAGAATTAGAGAGATATGCCCTCTGGAATGAAAATTTTCTGTAAAAAGGGGCTATCTCTTCAAAGGCCTGTCAGGTGGCTAAGGGTTACCAAAAAAAAAAAAAAAAATAGTTCTCCTTCCATCTAACCTACAGCTTTCTTGCTGCAAATCCAGTGCGTTATTTTCTTGTTTTAGGGAATGTATCTGTGTTCCCAATAGTTCACGCAAAATTAAAATTAGAAAAAAGGATGACCTAAGAGAAGAATGAATGGGAGGATGAGGTCCACTCGGTATTGATGGAGATGGCGTTGGTGATCTTTTTCAGAATACAGAGGAGTTTCAGCCCCAGAAGACTAGGGCAAAGAGAGAAAGTCCCAGGGACATCTCACCTGGTCAAGAAGCATCACCGAGGATTTGATGATCTCCCTCCATTTTTGGAGCTCAGTGTCATGGTACTTTTGTTGGGACTCTAAGAGCTGAGCCCATTCTGTCTGAGACTGGGGTAACCTGTCGGGTAGAACGGGTGCCTCAGTAGCTGGAGTTATGCCCAGAGGACTGTCTTGCGCTCCCAGACCCCTAAATGACAGAGAGTCACAACAGAGCGCTTTATCCTCTGCTTACTGCCCTTGGTGCCCCTGTGCCCCAAATCAGCACCAGCCTGAAACTATATGGACAATTTTTAGAGCTTACTTACGGACTCATCCCAAAAGATTATCACCTGGCCAAGAGCAGCAGGGCAGTTCCCAAGGAGACTGGGAGGCAGGAACCAGGGCATGGTACTGGTAGAGTGGAGGTGGTAGCAAGACGAGGCCAGGATTACCTTTCTTGGAGCCTCAGACCCTGCCAGGCAGTGAGGGTCTGGGTGGTGTATTCTAGCATCCAGAGTTTGTAGAAGAGCATCACATTAAGGAGGACCAGCAGCACCAGACTAGAAGGGAGACAAAGGGGAAAAGCAATGAGAGGAAACCTGAGAAAGCCTGCTCCCTGTATGAGACATGAACACCCCCATCCAGAGGCTGCTTTCCTTGACCAGTGGGTCACCTGAAGCATTGCAATGAGTGAATAAGTGAGCGGAGAGATGCAGCAAGGGGGAGAAAGCAAGGGAGAGAAGCACTCTGATCTGGAGGGGCAAGAACATGGTAGGTGAGAGGTGTGTGGGGTGAAGGCACTGTAAAAGAGACACACAAAAGTCACCCAGAGTCTGGGTGCTTGAGGGAAGAAAGGTAAGATGGAAAGAAAAAGGCATGAGAGGATAAAAGAAGCAATTATAGAGCCAGTACCTGAAACAGATCCTAATGGGAGCAGTGAAGAAAATGGGGAGGAGGCAGAGGTTAGAAACAGACTTTGGTGGAGAAGGGAAAAGCTGCATTTAAATTGCACTAGAGAGAGATCTATGAGAAAGGAACACTAGGAGCAGAGACATAATGGATGAGGACTAGCCAGAAAGGAGCAAGAGAGCAACTGTAAACTGATCTTAAAATTTCAAAGCTAATAAACTGAGGTTAAGACTCCTCTACCGATCTAGCTTTAGGATACAACTAAAAGATGACACTGTGGGAGTAATTCATGGGATTCTCAGCTCTGCCCCTGGTGCACCTTACAGATGTTGACAGAGCTGCCTTAAGTTGTAGTCTCCTCCTTGCACCTGCCACAGGCCCACAGGAGTCAAAAGGACCTGCTGAGGGTTCCAAGGAAGGAGCCAGAATTGGTGGGAGACAGGGAGGTGGCAAGGACAATCCAGGGGCCAGGGTACCTAGTGGGAAACAGACAGTCACTGAGAGACAGGAAATTCTCTTTGTCTTTTGGCATCAGGGGCTGCCTAAAGATCATTTTATGACAGAAATTCATGGGATAAAGAGATGAAGATTCCAGTTAAGAGAAGATCCAGAAACATGCAGAATTGTCTACAAATCCTGGCTCACCACTTAAAAGTTTAACTTTCAGTCAAGACTCCTAACTTTTCTAAAACACAACTTGCTCAACAGGACAATGATGTCTATCCTGCTGGGGTCTGGTATGTGGAGCCAAGGGACCCAGTAAAGCACCCTGCACACAGGAGGCCCTCCATGGAGGACCATTGTTTTAATTAAAGAAAGAGGTACAGATGCACATAAGAAAAAAGATGACAAAATAAGATAAAACAAATATAGGGGGAAAGAACAACAAAGAAAGAAAATTTTAACACTAGGCCTTCAACCTTACAAAGCACACACAGTGAGTGTGTGTCTGATACTGTATTTCTCACTTGTGCTTCCAACTGGGACCTGCAAATCCTTGAGGTTACTCAGAGGTGTTCTCCACAAGAGTTTCTAAATTTTGTGTTGAGTTTCAATGATCCTGCCTATAATTCTATCAATCCTATCAACACACTAGATCATCTGACTGCTCACCTCTTCAGTGTGAGCTGCACACAACCTTAGCACCCGTGTCTGGGTTTGTGTTTACAATTTCGTCTGTGCTCAGTGAGGGTAAAGGGACCCCTTTGTGCTGTCTGAGTGAAGGCTTGGGGGTGGTCTAAACAGAGAAAATATGTGGGAGGGCAGGGTGCTCACAGTCAGGTGTATGGTGGCTCAGACCTGCCAGAGATAGGGAAACCGGCACTGTACCAGTCCACCCACATGTATGCTATCAGCAGACACCGCTGCCTGGACTCGCTAGTGTTGAATGATGAGGCTTGATTATCCTAAACTAACAAAGCCCCAAAGTTAGTTATACCACATTATACAATTTACTCAGGTGAGCAGACCTTCTCTACTTAAATAACATCAAAATGCAGAGAAAGAGAAAAACAGTGTAGATGATATAGGCTCTGTTCATCCTTCTGGAGACCAAATCAAAGCTGTGATGGAAACAAGGAGCAGCAGCAAGGAAAAATCGCCTGGGATCTAGATGAATAAGCCATACAACTACAGAGAAACCCAAGAAAGCAACAGCAGAAGGTAAGACAGGGTGAGGACGTGGGGTTGCCCGGTCCTGAGAGGCTGAGTGAGACAGAGGCTGTAGCAGCGGCAGAAGCCTCTTAAAGGGCAGTGTCCATAAGTGGATTTTCATGGTGACAGAGCACCATGGCCCATTCAGCTGCATGCAGGGGGCATGGGGGACTTACAGATATTGTTGGAGTGAGGGTCCAGGCAAGACTCGCTCCATAAAGTGCTGGGAGTATCCATTGTACCCTGTTGAGCCCTCTCTACTCCCAATGCATGAACACAGCACCACCACAGCTGTGACGTCATCAAACTGGATAGGAAGTTGCTCTGCCCAGAGGATTCCCTGAAACTCTGCCTCCCCCAACTCGGGCCCCCAACCAAGCCACATCCATGTATATCCTCAGGGAGTCAGGTGCCCCTTGCTGAGCATCACCTAGACTCACACTGGAGGCAGTTTCTGGTGTGGCCTTTTGAGGCAACTATAAGCACAGCAACTGTGGATTGCTTGCTGCATCTTAACAGGTAGCCTCGAAGGAGTAGAGGCTTGGGCTAAAGTTAGCCTGCAGCTGAACCCCTCTCAGGACTGTGCCACTGGACACCTACTTCACAAATCCACACTAATAAGACTGAGAGCCTTAGGAGCTTTGCTTAGTACATAGAATCGGATACAGAAAGGCAGTCAAAATGCGAAGACAAAGAAACAGAAACCATATGAGAGAATAGAACAGAACAGACATCCAGATATAATGGAGTCAAGTAATCTAACAGATGCAGAGTTCAAAACACTGATTATAAAGATGCTCAATAAATTTTTGGGAAATGTAGAGAACTCCAACAAAGAGATAAAAATGGAGATGGAGATTATAAGAGGGAACCAGTCTGAAATGGAGAATGCATTATCTGAGATGGGATTATGTAAATGGAATAAACAAAGGAATAAATAAAGTGAATAAGGAAGAGGATCACATGTCCTATCTAGATGACAGGAAAGAATGTCCAATCACTACATTCAAACAGAATGGCAAGAAAAAAGAGGCCAAGATTATAAAGATGATTTAAGAAGGATACAGGACACTATTAAGGTTCCAAATACTTATCTGATCAGCATAAGTGAAGAAAATCGAGATGTTGAATAGCTATTTGAAGAAATAATGATGGAAAACTTCCCTAACCTGTGAAGAAAATGGACATAAAACCCCAGGAATCTCAGAAGATTCCAAAAATTAGGAATCCAAAGAGTCCCACACCAAGACACATCACAAATGAAATGCCAAAAGTTAAATACAAAGAAAAAAATGTTTTAAAGCAGCAAAAGAAAAGTAATTACTTATAGGGAACACCCATATGACTGGCAGCTGATTTCTTAAGAGAGACTATGCAGGACAGAAGGGCCTGGCAAAAAATATTCAACAGAATGAAGACCTAGATATATAACCAAGTATAATTTATCCAGCAAAGCTATCACTTAGAATTGAAGGAGAGATAAAGAGCTTCCCAGACAAAAATAAACTAAAGGAATTTACCACCACCAAGCCAGAATTACAGGATATGTTGGAGGGACTTCTATAACAAGAAAAAACATGTATCAAAAACAGGAATAAAGAATGATAACAACTACAATTCTATCAATAAGTACCTTAAATGGAGAAGAATTATGTGCACCAACCAAGGGATGGAGAGTTTGAAAGGATAAGAAAACAAAACCTCTACATATGAAAAAGGAGGGAATGGAAAGAGATATTGCTGTGATGAACCGAGAAGGTATTTAAGTCAGACAAAGATAAACATTATATGATTTCACTTATAGGCAAAATTTAAGGAATAAAAAGAACAAACTCATCAAAAACAGACTCACAAATATAGTGGACAATTTGGTGATGGACAGAGGGGAGGGGGTTTGGGGGGCTGGGAGAATGGTGTGAAGGGTTAAAGAAGAAGTACAAATCAGTAGCTGATGGATGGTCATGGGGATGGGAAGCATGGCATAAGGAATGCAATTAGCATTAATACACTTGCTAGGTGGAGGGTCAGGGGAGGGAGGGAGCAATTGGAGGGATCATTTTTACTAACTATTTAGATGTCTAACCAATGTACTGTATACTTGAAACTAATTAAAATTTAAAAAATTAAAAAATAACATCAAAATGCAGGAAGAGGTTAAACCCAGAACTAACCTGTGATTACTTTTGTATCTACCAAATCCAACATCAGAGATTTAGTGTTAACAACAGCATAACTTTAAAGAGATGATGCTAAATTGAATTTTACTGGTTTTACATATGTCTTTGCATTTAATGCTGTAAAAATACCTGGGCTTAATACCACATTCAGAAGAATTTTACAAATAATTTTTGGAACATATACAAGTAAGGTTAATAAGAGAGCCGTCCTCATTTCCTCACAGGTCCCTCTCCTTTAGCAGCCCCAGGTTTGTCCTCAGCCCATCTTCCTTCTCACACTCTGTCTCCTCTAGTGACCTCATTCACACCCACAGCTTTAATGCTACTGATAATTAAGTCAGCAACAGCAGTCTAAACTTTTCTCCTAAACCCGAGTCCAAACTATCCATCATCTTCACTTAGATAACCTATGGCAACTCAGAGACTGACATCTTCTCTTACAACTTTTTGCTAAGTTCCAGATTTCTGTTAATGATACAAACATCTCTGGACAGGGGCATCAGTAAGTCATCTTCCTTTACTATGAAACCAGAGGTCGCAAGTCCCTCAGCTCCAGTCCCTCACCTCATTTTGCCAGCCACTCTTGCATACATCACTGTAGTTTACTCCTACTGGCCTCCCTGCCTCTAGTCTTTTCATGCACCATATTGCCATCAGAGTGATTTTAAAAAAATACAAATCCAACCAGGTCACTCTAGGGCTCCTTTCAGTGTTTCCTAAGGGAAAGAATGTGCCCTTGCTTCTGTCTCTCTGAAAATGCTTTAGCAAAGGCCTAGGCTGGTTGTGGGGGAGGGGTCATAGAAGCAAGACTGAATTAGATATAGTCTAGTGCCTGGTGAACATTGTCTGCACTTACCTGTTTTAGCTGCTCCCTGATCAAAATGGTTTACAAAAGTCCTGAGCAGGCTGTGGCCTGATATATCAGATAGCTATGCTCTCTATCTTAATGCCTTCATTGCTTTCAGCTAACTTTCTAGCCTGGCATCTTTCTATGCAAATCGTTAAGCATACAGTTGTATAGTGTTATGGAATTATACATTGTTTACAATAAAATAAGCACAGAGTCTTCCTAGACTGTAGTTCTTGATTTTACCTAACTACTCTGCCAAAGTGTGGACCCCATGAGGGCACAGTCCTAACACCTGGCATGGAGCAGACACCCAGAACGTCCTCTCACAAGCAAATAAACGGGCTCCTAAAATGTTCTGTAGCATCTCTATGTTAGTATTTATCAAACTGTGTAGTAATTTTGAATTTCCTCTCTGTCTTACCCACTTAAAACTGAGTTCCTGAAGGGCATGGATGCTACATGCAGCATTTTCTTCTAAATCCTTGAGACCTAGCATACAGTAAATGCTGAATAAAACAGAGGAAAGAGCAAAGAGGCAAGGAATGACAGAGCAACTGGTTTGGAGAGAGAAAACTAGAAGACAAAAAATAACACCCAAAGAGACTGGGGAAGCAGCAGCAGACAGGAAAGGAAAGGCAGTAAGGGCAGGGTGGGGAGGACAGACTGTAATTCCTTACACACAACTGATAACCAGCAGCAGTTTGGACACACTCTGCAGGTGGAAACTGTTGGGGCTGTCCTCGGGGATATGCCGTGTCTGTGTAGAACCTGTAAGGAAAATAAATAGGCTATCACCATCATGGCCCCCAAGTCCACTAAGTGCGAATGCGATATTCGTCATGTACAGAACTTTAGGGAATGATGGAGAACTGTCTGTGACGATGTCAGGGCAATAATGCAATAGATGTACCCAGACTTCCAAAAGTAGAAAGTAAGCTCTTCAAGGCCAAAGTCATGAGTTGGGTCAAGCAAGTGAGTATTGAAGTCACTGAACAAATGAGAAATAAACAGATCTACATAGCTACAATACACAGACGCAGGAAAAAGTGATCTGCAGCTGTAGAAGGGGAAATAGTACTGTGCTAGGAGACAGCTTTCAGCTATGGCTTTCTCCACACTGCTACATGGTGTTGAGCAAGTCAGAGAACCTCTCTTCAAGTCAGTTTATTCAAATGCAATGTTCATAAGAAATTCCATATGTGAAACACATAATGTGGGAGTGCTCTGGTGAAAGCTGGGGGAAGGAACACAGAAAGCTGGCACTCTCCTTCTCTGCTTCTGCCTCCTTTCCTGTCTGCATCCAGCTCGGATCAATGCCCAGGTAAGTGCAGAGAATATTCTGAAAAATACTGGATTGGTTAGCCCCTAAGACCTTGTATAGCTGCAGGTTTCAATGACTGAGTAAGGACATGAGGTTGTGAATGGCTGGATGGGAAGGAGGAGACATATCAAGGGCCGGTCCTTGGTGGGCCCATGGGGGTCACACGATGGGGGTACTGCTTGGACTCCCTGATCTTTTTGTCCTGAGGTAATCTCTGGGGTCTGAGCTTTGGCTTCTCCATGGTGCATCTCCTAAGAACTTGGAAGCTGCATACTTGAGCCTATCCACATAGATATGGAGCTTAGGCACATGGAGGCATAAGCCCAAAGGCACTTTTTTTTTTTTTTCAGAGCAAACATGGGCTCAGCAGGTGCTGAGGAACGTAAAGGCCAATAGAAATAGGAAGAGCATCTGGAGACTTAGATTTCATGGGTTACATGCAAACTATATATAATCTATACCCAAAGTGTGTAAGAGTGCACCTTGGCACAGGCATGTGGCTCCAACGCAAAGCCCTAAGACATATCAGAGGTCTCCACCTGCCACCTGCACACACCTGCCACATGCTTGATCCTGTGGCCCACATCTTCATCAGTGGGTGTGGTAACGGGGCTTATCACCTCTTCCAGGTGAGGCACCCGTAGGTGGGCATGGGGACGCTTCCTCCTCCGCACTGTTGGAGGCTTGCCGGCCTTCTCTTTGGGAGACTGTCTGTGCATCTCAGCCAGGTAGGTACTCTCCGTTTTGGTCAGCTCACTCTCTGTCAGAGACCAAAAGGCCACATCAGAGGTTATCTGCCCGTACCTCCAACCCAATACATTGGACTCCAGAAGCAAGTGTCTATTCCTAGCTGAGCCTTCTCTAAGAGAAGCATTTTCCATACCATATTCTAGGATGTTGATGTAGAAGGCAGTGGTCCCTCAAGGATGCCCATGAGCCTAAAGAAGTACTGCAGGGACCAAGTCCAAACCTTTCTTCTAGGCTGCTGAACATTGTAGAGACATAGATTCCTGACATCTGTACCCCTTATGTATATAATTTGAGGCATATCATATTTCCTAACAGATGCATTCATAGGCTATTTTCTTCCTATAACAGAATTATTATCAGTGTGACTGATCTGAGATTTATTTTGCGGGGGCGGAGGGTGGAAGTCATAGATCCCTTAACAACCTCATAAAAGGCATAGCATAGTCTCTGGAAAAATGCACATGTTCACATACATGCTGAATTTTGTATACATTCCTGAGTCAGACTTAGGAACCCCATGAAACCCCTTTGCTGTCTCAATCTTTCTCCCCATTCTCCATGGTCTCCATTCCCCTGAACAATGGCAGGTACTTTATGGAGTTCTACAGTTCAGTCAGTGATGATTATCAGTGATGATTATAGCATTCACCTAAGTGGCGGAAGTAGTCCTCCAGTCCACTCCAGAAGTTCTTCTCAATGAAAGTTTTCACTAACCCCCAGGGCTGTTTTCGGTAGCGCAGCTCTGTGGAGACCCTGAGGAATAAGCCAAAAGGGAGATCAGCCATTTCCTGGGTAGACCCTCCCTGCTGCAAAAAGGAAAGTTTGGGATTAGTTTCAAAGTGGCTTCACAACTGTGCTGTACTTCTCAAGGTAAAATGTCCTTTCACATTCATCATGTCACCTGACATCCATGGCCACCCTCTGAGGATGGTGAAGCTAGTGGATTTGTCCTCATTTTTATAAGTGAGAACACTGAGCTTTAGAATATTTAAGCAGACTAAAGGCTAACAACAAGGGCTCTGACTCCAAGCTCAGAGAGATTTCATGATATCACACTGCCTACTCCCAGAAAGGCTCCAGATGGTACCAAACAGCCTACTGGCCAGCCTTGGGGATTCTTCTCTCCTCCAGCGACTTTTAAGCGCAAGTCAGGCTCTAGGTTTTCATCATTTCCACCTTTAAGATCATTTGCTACCAGCCCTGGCTCCTGCCTCTTCACTCTACCTAGGACCTCACCAGCTCTTGCTTTTTTCCAAGTATCCCCTCCTCTAACCATGAGCTTCTCTAATGCCAATAGCTCTGCAGTATCAGCTCCTTCCTCTCCTATACAGCATATATGCTCTTTGCCTCTCCTTAGATTCCTCTGTCAATAGATTCTTCCAGTTTATGCTCCCCATGTTTAAGGCTGCCTGCCCTGCTCTAGACTCTTTCCTCAGGGACACTAACTCCACCCATGGCCTGAGGTGAGCATGCCTACACCTGGGGCCACCTCACCCCCCACACCCCACTCTCCAAAAAACTACCTTTTACTGGATCGAGGGTGGTTGCCCTCTGTAAAGGTCTATCTGAGGTCAAGTTACCTCTGTGTGAACTAGATAGAAAGAACATCCAATCAGAAGCTCCTTCAAGGAGCTGAAAATGAAAAATCTAGACATTGTGGGGAAAAGAACTGGGGGGAAAAGGAGGGCAAAGAGAGAAGGGAAAGAGATAAAGGAAGAGATGGGTGGGAGAGGGAGGAGTAGATAGATGTTCAGAGAGCACACAGAAACCAAAAAAAAAAAAAATTATTTTAAGATAAGAAGAAAGATACAGGCATTTTTTGAGCGTGAGCATTCAGATCTTCCTGATTCCTGAGAGATCTCTCCGAAGTCTTTCACCAAACACCTATTTGATTTGAACTACCTGAGTGATCTCAGACCAAAAGAACTTGGTCTAAGATACAGGTATATAAACTGGTTATTTTCAAATGGGTGGGTATCTTGATGTTTCAATTAGCCCATAAGCTTCTTAAAATGTCAGAGTCTAAATTTCTTCCTTCCTTGAATGCATATCACAGTGCCCAGGACAGGATTCTATCCACAAACAGCATTCTAATTATTCATTTAATGAACATTTTCAGGACTCTGATATGTGCAGGTCCTGGGCTGAGTTCTGGAAAGAGCACAGGTTTGCATTTCTAGACCTTGGTTTCAGCATTTACTGGTGATATGACTCTTGGCAAAGTTACTTGACTAATATGATCCCCTGTTCGCTGTTCTGAAAAATGAGGATAAATCCACCTCCTTGGGTCATTAGAAAGAATGTACTTTAAAAACAGTACTTCATAAACTATAAGTAATCAATAAATAGTAGCAGTTATAAAAGTTTTACTAAAGAGATGTTCAGAGCAGTAAAGAAAATACATGTTAGAGAGAATAACCATCAGAATAGAGGGGTCGGGGGCAGGGTTTTCAGAGACTTCAGAAAAAAGGTAGAATAAAGAACGAGTTAGCAGGCCAATATTCCCAACATTCTGCTCCTCCCTCCTCAGGAGCAAACGAAATGTTCCCTAATGTAAGGACTCCCAGAAACTTCCTTCCAGAAACTTCCTCTGAGCCCACTCAGGCCCTGACACCGCACCTGAGTCGGCTCTTGTTCCGGGCCACGCGTGTGAGTGTGTAGCGGTTGATGGTGTAGAAGTAGTCGTGGTACGGAACGTCGTGGGTGAGTACCTCGGCATCTATCACGTAACACTCACTCTCCTGGCTTGCCTTGTACATGGTCTGTGGGAGGAAAGTTCTGCTGGACACAACTCAGGAGAAGAGATGAGGAGAGCCTGCTTCCCCAGCTACCCCGCCCCACTCCCAGCTTCAGAACGGAGGACCCCGGACCACTGGAAATGGCAGCATCTAAGCCTGTGCGATGCTACTGCTACAGGGCTAAATAACACCAGCATGCAGGCACTTTCTCCTGACATCTGTCCTTAACCCTTCATGGCAGAACAGAGCTTTCTCAGCCCACTCCTTTTGGCCTCTGCCCTCTCCTCACCTGTGTCTCCCTGACAGTGGCAGTTTTGGGAGCCAGAGGGTTGGTAAGTGTGATGGTGTAAAGAATCACTCGGCTCTGATTTCCATTCTCTTCCTTTTTCCATGGATGGAAGATAATATCTGAGAGTAGAAAAGAGCCCCGGAATAAGGGAGGGAAGCAGCATACCTTCTCCACGTCTGAATGTCCCCTGCAACTGAACTTGTCTTAACTGTACTAAATGCTGACAAAAGGAAGCCAATGGGAGCCCGAAGGCCAGAGAAGGAGGGTGGGAGGAGGGGGAGTCAAAGTAGAAAGAGGCTCATTGTGGCACTGCTGAGATTCTACACAGGGCTCCAAAATGCTGATTGTTCCTAGGGCTGGGCAGGAAGTCTTGGGGCCACCTACGGGGATGCTAGCAACACTGGAGTTACTGTGACGAGGGCCTGGGATCCTTGGGAATGAGTCTTCTCTAAGGCATGACCTCCCTGTGCCCTCAGCAGGCCCTCTTCTCCTGGCAGTGGGAACCGCTGATGCCTAAATGCTCTTTCATAGACTCAGATGCTTAGCAGCTCTGTTGGGTCAAAGCTGTAGACCCTGCCATGAGGTAGAACAGGGATGAAAGGATGAGACAGGGGTATGGAGGTATAAGAATGAACTCTGAGATTCCTAGAACTGAATCCCAGATAAGCCCCTTCTTAACTGCGTGAACTTGGGCAAGTAGTAATAGTGTGAGTTCCAGTTTCCTCATGGGTATGGTGGGGATCCCACACTCACACACAGGGCAGATTTGAGGATTAAATGAGATAATGTAATGTGCTTGGCATGAAGCAGGTGCAGTAAGTGGTATCTGCTACTATTTACTAGATGGTGAGCCCAAGGGGCCTAGCACCAGCTGCCTGGTGCATGGTGGGCGAGTGTTAAACTGCAGATTGGGGGAAGGAGTAGCATGCAGGGCCCTGAGGGAGCTCAACACTGAGTAAGGCCAGGGAGAGGGTGCCCTGGGCCTTCAGGTGGCCTGGAAAAGGAGGGGTTCATGGGGAAGAGAGAAAAAGGGGTAGGAGGCACCAGTCCTGGGAAGAATGAACCTGAGAAGCGTCGCTGCTCCATGAAGTCCCGCTGGAAGGGTGAGTCGGTGAACAAGAGGTCATAGAGCTTGTCTACACTGAAGTTGAAGACCTCATTAACATACTGCCGGCCACTCAGGTCCTCATAGAAAGCCTGGACCTCCCCTGCATAGAGAGGATGAGGAAGCAGTAAGGTGAGGGGCAGGTGATCCCAAGAGTTGGCCCCAAGCACTAATGTCTGTGTGGCTAATGTAGAAACGGCCACCAAGGAAGGCATTGGGGTAGGGTAGCTGGGCGCCAGAGCTCTGTTGTTTTCCTCAGCCTTCTTTCTTCACTGGCATGCATGCTATTTACTTGGAATTCCACTCTTCATTCTTCCTTTACAAAGAGTTTGGGAATGTACTATTTGCTATTATACGTTCAAGCTTCCCTATTTAAGGTGATCTTTGACTAAAACGTAAACAAATGACTACCTCCTAAACCTGCCTGAACCCAGAGGGTCTGTTATCAAGAGTCTTTAGTTAGCCACAACTAACAGCAAATGGCATTGTAATAATGGCATAGATGTGTTCAAGGGATGCTGATTAATCTGCAATATTCTATTTGTATGAAAGCTTCTAAGGCTGGTCTGGTCTGCTGGGCTGTAATCTCTAACTATATGACGTCTGCTCTCCTTCCATAAAGCACCATATGTGATTTCAATAACCTTTAATCTTCTGATGTTGCCATATGCTAAAGAAGAATGTGTCTGAGGGTATAGTTGATTTGCTAAAGCTTCAGGGCCTCTTCTAGCCTTTGGCTCCCCACAGTCCTTGATTGCTGCCCCTCCAGGAGCTAGTATGTGATCTTAAGCCAGATGCTGACACTTCTGGCATCCCGTGACCTTGAGGATGCCAGGGAGGAACTCATGGGCATCCTACAGGGTCAATGCCCATGATTATACAGGACAGGCACAGTGAGCACAGTGAGGGAATATTCACATCTTAGTTTACATGAATGGCACCCCTGTTATTACACAGGACCCAACATGTGTGTCATTTGCACTGACCCTGCATCCTGGATGTGGGAAAAGCAACCAAATGTGAGAAAACCACTGCACATGACCCACAGGAAAAATTGTCCAGAGATGGATAAGTGAGTACTGTCTATATATACTCACTAGGTCAGAATCAATCAGAATTCAATGAAGGTAAACCATCAACCAAATTCATGAATACTGAGAATTTGGCTTCTCACCCTGGCATGTAAGATGCAGCATGTTCCTGAGTGACGTCCTAGAGGCTAACCCTCTATAGGAGGAAAGTAAGAAGCTATCTACTTAGAAATGTAAAACAGAAGGGCAGTCTCCAGAATCTATCTGACCCAGCAACACCTTTTCTTCCAGTCTGGTCGAAAATACCCATGCTGGAGTCACTAAAGCAAGTTTCAATAAAATCTAATTATTTCCAGGTTATAGGTGCATAACCTGTTGAACAAAAAAGACACACATGGAATGATGAGTTTTCTGCAAGTGAGTACCCAAAAAAGGGTCTTTGCTAATAACACATGTACCTTTAAAAAAAAAAAAAAAAGCTTTGTTACCCACCCATTCTTCTCCCAGGAATCTAGGGACTAACTCCAGTCTCCATATAGGGCCATCCTTTTAGCCTTCAAAACAGAAAGGAAGGGCCACTCTGTACCCATTTTCAAGAGTTTACCTTCATCATGGGTGTCAGAAG
The DNA here is from genome assembly GCA_004027375.1 of Macroglossus sobrinus. Taxonomy (NCBI): domain Eukaryota; kingdom Metazoa; phylum Chordata; class Mammalia; order Chiroptera; family Pteropodidae; genus Macroglossus; species Macroglossus sobrinus. The sequence goes on along the minus strand of PVKZ01001303.1, from coordinate 325,752 downwards.
AGTCACTGAGCTCGGTGGGGATGTCTTCATTGTCATTGAAGTCCAGGGAAGGGGAGTTCACGGGTGCGATGATCTCAATCTTCTCCCCAATGATGTTGTCGATGGCGAGCTCCTTCTCCAGGGACCTGTTGCCCTCCAGCACCTCCTCCTCCAGAGGCAAGCCATCAAACTTGGGTGGAGACAGAGCAGTCACCCAACAGAGGAGTTAGGGACCTGGCCTTGGGAGCCCTCACATTCACAGTAGGAGCTGAGCTGGAGTCCACTCCAGGGTTTTTCCCAGCCCTGCCATGGAAGATGAGAGCATCCTGCACCAGGTTCTGCCCTTCTCTAGCTTGCCATTAGACAGCACACCAAGCTGCATGAGTTGAGTTGGCAGAGTTAGCTCCTTAGTTACACAGGGTCTGTTCCTAGAGCCACTTCAGCATCATGCTATAACACTGTCGGCCTGCCTCTGACTAGTACCTTGTTTCCTAAGAAGTTCAAAAGGCTTCATAATCATTTTTGGATTCATTTTCCCATTAGCCCTAAAAGGGAAAGATATGATTCTTTACATTTTAAAGATAACTTCAGACAGAAAATGCAGACTAGGCATCCAAAAAATGATGTTTTCATTCTAAGGCCAGGCAGTCTGACCCCTAAGCCACTGGAACACAAAACTCTCTTTTATGGGAATCCTTTCCTGAGAAACCTCACCCTTTCTTCTACCTGCCAGCTCACACCTGGCCACTCTTCCTTCATCAAGTTTCCATCTCCTCTGTAACTAGGTCCCAGAGGATAGAGGTCCTTCTTGCATACTTTTACATCTTTCACAAAGTCTAGCACAGTGGGAAAATAAATCAGGGCTGATTTGGAACAGTCTACTGAGAACAGAGCTCACACAATGGACCTAAATGGTTTTCATCTGCTCAGAAGCCAAACAAAATCATTATCTGAGACACTGAGAATCCAGCTCTGGATTCTAGGACCATCAGAATCAAGCAAGCCCAACTGCCTCATTGTATAAACTGACCACAATGTAACCAACCTCCCCTGCACCCACTCCCCAGGTTAGGGTCCCATAGAGTTAACTAAGTTAGTATACACTGGCTACTACATAGGGAGTGGAAGTGAAGGGCTCACTGCTCATACCAAAACAGGGGCTTCACTGCTCCCTGTGGACGTCAGTGTGCTGTTGGTGATAGATTTCTTGGGCAGCTGTGGACTAGCATCTGGCTTGGTCTCTATGCTGCTTTTGGATGAGCTGTCATTCACTTCATTTTCCTCTACAGGAATCTCCTCACAGTACCTTAAAAAAAAAAAGACACATGAGGACATGTTAACCTCAATGGTCAAGACTGCCAAATATTTGAAAACCTTAGACCTATCTATCCATCCAAAACTTTGGGCTTTCTTGCTTCTTTGCTTTGCATATGATCTTCCTCTAACCACTCCTTACTCCCATATTGCTCTCTACCCTCTACCCCGATGTAAAATTTCTGGCGCCATACTCACCTTTTCTAGGCACCCTTCTTAGATTTATCACTACCTAAATATGACCATTATTTGTCCTAAACTATCCCTCCCTCCCCGCCACTGGCATCCTAATCCATCTCAATTTGACTATTTGAATCAAATGTCTGGGCTTTGAGAACACAGGACTCTGGACTTGAGTGCCCTTTAGGGGTACTACCCAGATTCTGGGTTATAACTAGTCAACTTCTCAGCATTATATACCTAAGGGGAAACCATTCTGGAGCTAAAGGTGGTGCGCTTCTAGGGACCCTTCAGGGATGTCACCTGTACCCTCTTCCAAGGGAAAAAATCATCATTGTCTCTATCAACACCTGACTTATACTTTACGCATTAACCTCATCTGGAAGTATAACAGCTCTGAGTAAATAACTGTATGCATTTTAGAGAGAATCAAATAGATAGTCATAGAAGTTAAATGATACAACCATGAAGTGTCAGAAATTGTACCTGATCCCAGTCTATGTACTATACATTTGAAGCTCTTTCCTCGCTTTCTATAATTCTGTGCCTCTCACAATACCACCAAACCTCCACCTACCTTTCCAACATCCCATGTTTCTTAACATTCCAACAGCATGTGATACAGTGATATCCCCTTCTCCTTAAAATTTTCTTCCCTTGGCTTCTATGATACAAAACTCTCCTAGCATTCCTCCTACCTCACTTGATGTTCTTTCATGATTTCTTTTGCTGCTTCTTCCTCTTGCTGAGTGTTCCCAGCCCAGTTTTTGAACTTCTTCCTATGTCCAATCAATCACTTGGTGATTTCAGCCAATCTCATGGCTATCCACTGAAGTTTCCAAGTGTATGTCCCTAGCCCAGATTCCCCAGTGCATTCTATACTCATATTCACAAATGCCTAAAAAACATCTGCACTTGAATAACAGTCATCTCAAACTCAAGTTACTTAAAACCAAGCTCTTGTTCTTCCCCCACAATCTGTTCTGCCTATGGTGCTGTCCATCTCAGTTTGGAACTCTATGCTTCTACTCGGTAAATCCAAAAACACCTTAAAGTCTAATCCATCATCAAATCTTTCAATATATTTCTGGTTCTACCTTCAAAATATATTCAGAAACTAACCAATTATTGCCATTTCTACTGCTACCCTCCTGATCTAAACCACCATCACTTCCCATCAAAAAGATCTAAATTATTCAATAGCCTCTTAGCTAGCCTGCCCTTGCTCCCCCTTTGATGTGTTTCAACACAAAAGCCAGAGCGATCCTGTTAAAAGGTTAAGTCAGATATTATCAATTACCTACTCAAAGCCTTCCCCATGGCTTTTCATCCCACTTTGAGTAAAAACCAATCATTGTTTTGGCCAAAAGGCTCTCAGAACCTGCCTCCTGACCCTTCCTCTTCTATATGCCCTTTTTCCATTCCACCGGCCACCTGCTTACTGTTCCCCCTGCCTGAGGGGTCTTCTCACAGATATTCTCCTGGTTCACTCCCTCACCTCCTTTAGGGCTTTACCTATATATCATTTCCCAGTGAGGCCTTCACTGCCATCCTAGCCCCTCTAGGAAAGGCTCCTGGCAGCTTGTCCTCTGCCTTTCTCACCCCATCGTGTTGAAGTCATCATCGGGGGGTACGTAGTCCTCGTCGTCACTGGTCAAGCCCAATTCATTCCCATAGCACTGGTGAACAAAGTGCCAGAGCTCCTTGGGGCACAGGGGCTGCAGGGAACAACAGAGACTGATGCTTTCCTTCTTCAGGACCCCACTCTACAGGGGGGCACTGAATCGGGCTGGACTCCCTGGAGCGTACGAACAGCTGCACCCACTCTCCCTAGCCAAACTGAGAGTGAGCAATGTCTCCATGACAACCTCATCGCTGACTCTGCCCCCCTGCCCCACCCTCCTCTCAGAATCTCAGCAAGATATCAATCTTCTGCTTAAAAATACGTCTTTTAGCAAAGCCAGGAACTTGGCATGTTCCCTCAACTCAGGTTTGCATATGGGACCAACTGGTCCCTTGGTGGTAACTGTCTGCTTTTTGCTCCTATGGATGAGGTTCAGCATAAACTGATGTTGCTCTGGGGCCTGCCTACCCTGTATCACCCATTCCTTCCCAGGAAAACCACAATAAAGGCTCTTGCCTATGCTATCCCTGTGCTCTCTTTGCCTTCTGGCTGACCCTGGTGCTTCCCCCATGTGGCCCAGCATGGCACGGCATACCTCTGCTTCTAGGTGTCTGTGAGCATAAAAACTTATGGACAGTCATTTCCATGTCTGTGTGTTTTATCATACCTGATTAAAATAAATCCTGGTACATTTAAAACAGTGGAACCGAAATGCCTGAAGTCGGTGAGGGCCCTGCAACAGGCAGCAGTAAGGCTGGCTGTTCATATGACAGGAAAGGCTACTCAGTGATACAGTCTGGTGGATTTCTAGGACCAGGAAGAAACATGGCTTCTTTGGGGCTTACCGATGGCCAAGCAAAAGCAACCTTTTCACAAGGCCCGCACCCAAGAGGAAAGAACCCTCATTGGATGCACATCCTCCTCAGGCTGAAGGAAGTTGCTTGGCAACTTTACCTTTTCAAGGAGAGCATTCTGCCACAGCCGGAACATCATCATATATGTCCTATCCCGGGCCCCAAATGAAGTAAAAAAGTGCTAGATAGGAAGAGAAAAGGTAAGAAATGTCTGTTAACACATTACAATATAACAAATAGGGACATGCTCCTCCTTCCTCTAAAAAAGCTACAGATTTTGCCCTCAAACACTACTGACTATGTTACTCATGATAACAGCACAGGTATTCCAGTGATGGGGATCATACAAGTATCTGGGATGTCTAAGTCCCCACTGTAACCAAGTCCTTCAAATTTTACCCATACTTTCCTCAGTGTTTCCTCTCATCTGAAGTTTTCACCTTTATAAAAAAACTTTCTTCACCTATAAACTGGAACTGAGTGAGTACTGAGCTGTGAACTAGCCTAAAGGAAAAGAGAAGACAAATCTACTCACTCACTTGCCCCTTTCACTCATTAATTCAACAAATATTTTAATGTTAGCATGTGCTAGGTACTATTCTACATGTTTGGGGCACAACAGTAAAGAAAATGGAAAGAGACCCTTTCTCTAATGGAGCTTACATATTAGTGGGGACCCTTTATAGCAGCGGTTCTCAAACTTTTTGGTACCAGAGACTGGTATTCTTATGAGAATCTAATGCCTGATGATCTGAGGTAGAGCTGAGGTGGTGATGCCAGCGCTGGGGAGTACAAATACAGATGAAGTTTCACTGGCTTGCCTGCCACTCACCTCCTGCTGTGCGGCCCAGTTCCTAATAGTCTGATAAATGTGCAGAGGGGACCCCTGCCTGCTTTATAACATGCAGGAAGAAACTGACAAAAACCAAGTTTTATGAAACACATTCTAGGTGCTTCATTTACGCTATACAAAAACCTTGGAAAATAAACATAACTGTTAATATAATAAATAGAAACAGGTTGGTAAAGTTAGGCAACTTCTATAATCAAAAAGCTGATTCATGCTAGAAACAGAATTCAAACCAAAGACTTATTTGAGCCAAAATCTCATTGTTCTTGTCACAGTCTGAGTCCAATGGCATTGTCAGCCTTATGTTTGGCAGAAATCTAGTCCACTCCAAGCCCTAAAGCTATTAGTCTTCAGGCTTTGGTTAAAGATCACAGTGCTTTCTTTGCCTTAAATTTTATCTTTCACATTTTCCCCAAACCTATATGGACAATCCATTTCCGATCTGCCTCCTCATCCCTCTTGATGAGCTATGCTGATAGATAATGATAACAACTTACATTTGTATAGTGCTCTACAATTTAGTGTTTTCAAATGTTTGATGTCCTTTCAACACTGTTAAATAGTATTGCTGGCTTCATTTTACACATGAGAGAACGAGACACAGAGAGGTTATACAACATGCCTACATTCACAGGACTCAACTTCAGGTGTTCTGGCTCCAAGTCCAATGTGTTGCCACTCTACGCTCACCCCTACTCAGACCCCAAACTCCCTTCCCACCATGGAGGCGATTCTTGCAATCTGCATTACTTTACTGCCTCTCACCCCAATCCTTTAATGCAACTGAAGGGCAGAAATACAGGAGTGGGGGACAGGTTTGAGAGAGCGGGAAGTAGAAAGTCCAAGATTAGACTCCACTTACCTTTTCTGAGTCAGTGCAAACTTGGATGGCATTGGGAATGAGGCGAGCTGTTTTTTCTTTAGTCATGGAACAGATGTCTTTCAAACGAACAGTTAGCTGGCATTCCCACAGGGACAGAGATTGGATAACAAGCAAAAAGAGGCATGAATAGAGTCAGGCAAAGAGTGCTCACATGACCCCAGTTCATGGAGAGGAAATCAGGTCAGTCTACATATTTCTAAACTTAGAGATTACTTAGTTTAGCCCCTAATTTCAGAAGCTCCACAGTGAGGTGGTGACTGAGCCTTACCTAGAGCCCAAGGGTGTCCTGATTATGGGTCCAGAGAGCTTTCCTTCTCATTTCTACACAGTCTGATAAATGTGCAGAAGTACCATTTCTGTGCCACTTACAGAAACAGAACAGTAGCTCTAGATAGAACCATAAAAGTCATCTAGGTTATTTTTTCCCACTTTATTTTATGAGGAAATAGAGGCAAAGGAAAAATAAAGGACTAGCCTAACATCACACAGATAATTAGTTGTAGAACCCTGAAAGTGTACAAGCCAGTTCTTTTGTGTCTCAAGGCCAAGGCCCTTCTGACTCTACTATTCTGCCTTTGGTAGTAACTCCTGCCAAGAACAGATTCTCTCAATACTCTCTTCCAAACCCAGATGGGTGTGAGGGAAAGACATGCTAGAGAAGATCTAGCCTCAAGACACAAGCATGTGATTTTGTTAATTATGAAAAGGTTTGGGTAGAGTATGAAGTCAACAAAGGGAAGAAAGTGGAGGCAGCTTGCTCAGCCATAGCCAAGGGAACAGTCCAAGGAAGGAAGCCCTGGTCTTTACCAGAGTTTCCCAGCGGAAGATGTTGCTGTAGAAGCAGATCCAATTTTCAGAGAGGTAGAGTCGGCCCTGGAGAAGAATGTCTCTTTGCAGTGCACATGAGTAATCTGTAGAGGAACAGGGGACAGAGAAGCTCAGAGACAGGAAGCATTTTCTGCAAACCACTATGAATTAGGCATACCGTCCCTCTCACTAGCATTAGGGAGCCCATCTGCTGCCACTGACTAGATATGTTCAGACCAGCACCAAGGAGGTCCCCAAAACCTCACAGTCAGAAACAGGAAGGGTGTGAAACATGCCACCGCCTAGAGGCCCAAGAACACCTGGGACAGTGGAGGGAAGCAAGGAAGCTAGAAGTAGGAAAGGTCTATAAAATCACTGAATGCACCTCCCCAGCCAACGATCACCCTTCTCCTTCATTGCTGGGCCATCTGCAGAGAGAAGAGTGGCAGTGACTCTTCCCAGGTTGGGTTCTCTCTTGAGGCCACCACACATGAGTGCTTATCCCTAAGCCCCAACCACTGGAGTCATTGCTCTGGAAATCCCCTCTCTTGGGTTGGCTCTTACTTGGAACCTCTAGACAGAAACAGCCTGAGTGCTATCCCAGGACTCTTGAACCTCCTTCCTGGCCCCCTACACCCAGACCACCCAGCTCACCAACAATGAGGCGCTCCGTGTCTGGAAGTTGCTTAAAGAGCTTTCTGAAGTCTTCATTTCTCTGCTTGTATGTGGGGCTTAACACCTGTATGACAATGGCCAAGGTTAGTGGGATGTTCCCAGGTTCTGTGGGGTTGGGGAAGAAGGTGCAGGAAGAGCATCTGCTTGTGTGTTTAAAAGGCAAAGATAAGGCTTGGTGATCCATACACTCTAGGAGGCCAGGGTATGCAAAGGGGGCTCAGTGTGAGAAAACATTGTAGAGAGAATCTGATAATGAAAAGCTTTGTATCCAAAATCAGTCAGTGAGAAAAAGTCAAACATACTACTAAGCAGGTCCCACATTACATCCCAAGAGGACAAAGGAAGGGGGGATACCTTTACGGAGCTTCCTGGAACCAGTAGGAAGCACCACCTGGCAGTAAAGCAGGGGCCCAAGGGTCCCCCAGAAAGACCCAGGATCTGATAGTGCCCAGCACACCCTTCAGAAAGAAGTTACCGTGACTAACACAGTAAGCACTTGGTGTGTATGAAATTCATCATTGAAAAAATAATCATAAAATGTAAGACGAGTACAATGTTATGTGTGAATTATATCTCAATTAAACTACGAGGAAATTGCACTTTTACAAAGACTGTATTAAATTACCCCCTCCCAAAAAACCCCCCAGAAAACTAGTATTAGAATAAGCACACAAATACAGAATCTAAAGGCACATTGGGCACCCAACCTCATTCTCTCACCATTCTTGACAAAATTATCGAATCTAACCCTTATATTACTGATAAGAAAACTATGGCCAGAGAGAAGGCCTCTGCCCAAGGTAAGCCAGCTGGTCGGTGGCAGATCTCTCAATCTTTGGTCCCGTGCCCACCTCCTACCACCACCTATTCCTCCAGATGGTCCTGTGCCCACCTAGCTGTTGGGGGTGCCTCAGTGAAGGCTCATACCCAAAAATGGCCCTAGCAGATCCTCCTTGGAAATAGCATAAGCCAGCTGAACAGACAGAAATCCTGCTGTTTCCAAGCTTACAATCTTAGAATCATGAAAAGAAACAAATGTGTCCTGCAGACTAAAGGCAGCAAGAATGATGCATAAAGACAATGCAAAGCGCAGGAAGAGCCATGCTTCGAGACACCTGCACTCCGCCCAGGCAGTTTGCTGACCTACTTATTCCAGGAGCATGCGCATGCAGACTGACTGTCCTAGTGATGGTGACAGATGGGTCTTGGCCATTTACACTTTCTCACCCACTTCCCTGAGAATCCACTGGCATACAGCTGTTGTGACAATGGAATGAACTTTGGACTATTCACTTTTTGTCTTTCTGAAAAGCTGAATGGCCCACAAGGAAGCTGATCTGTGGCCAGGCCACATTCACAGCATGCTCTGACTACGCGAGCTAACTGACCTGATGGCTCTTCTATTAGAGGACATAGGAATTTCAGGAACTTGGAGGAGAGAAAATGGCACGACTTCAGTTTAGGGGGATTTTCTGGGAGAGAGGGAATGCAGTACTTTTAACTACTTTGTCTATAGTTAATAAAAAACTTTTGTTTTGGGTTACTTATAAAATGAGCTGTACTTGCAATAGTGCATACCCTGCTACCTTTGCCAAAGCAATGCTATCTAGAAGAATTCTAAACTTCGAGAATCACCTGCTATATGTTAGAACCCAGTATCAGGGCCACTGGGAATGAATATCTGAAAGCTAGCTCATTTTACGACTTCCATGGCCAGAAAAGACCCAGAATACAACATGCCTCTGGTCCATATTACTTGTTACTTTCAAACTGATATTGAGATATCCAATCTAAATGGCCCTCTGGCCTTACAGAACAGAATCTGCACACTGAAAAGCCCTGCTTGACCATCAGTAAGTTCTAACTGACCTAACTGACCTTCTAGAGCTACAATCACGCTAACATGGAATGAATTATTATCACACACCAAGTACTGTCAAAGGCCCTGCACATACAGCATTTCATTTGACCAAAGGGTTGTTTTCATTTCCCCATTTTACATGAGGAAGTTGAGGCACAGAAAGGTGGAGCAACTTGCCTGAGGAATGTGGTTACTAAATGGGAGAGTGGACTATGAACCAAGGCAGTCTGATCCAGAGCTCCTGGTCTGAGCCATCACTCTACCTGGCCTCAGGGTCCATATGTCATGAGGGAAACAACAGGGATGCCCCAGCAGAACACATTCTCTTAGGGATGAGATATTCACCTACTTTGGGCCCCTTACTAGCCTTCCATGGCCACAGGTGGGTCTTTTTTGGTGGATGGGGATAAAGTTTGTTTTGAAAGATGAAAAAGTTCTGGAAATCTGGTTGCGCACATATTAACACTACTGAACTGTACACTTAGAAATAACTTATGAGAATTTTGTTATGTGTTTTTTACCACAGCTCCTATATAAGCCTGAGGGCAAGTCTACCAAGTGGCCACAAACCCCTTTCAGGGGAAACTGGACATCACGCACCCAACTGCCTGAAGACTGGCAGTCCTCCTATTTCTAATGTTCTTTCCATATTGCACTCTCACTCTTTCTTCTCTCATCTTCAATGGGAACTCAGACATCTACAGAGGTGGAAGTGCTAGGAGTCTGGTCATAATCTTCCAAGTTTTCCATTCCTTGGAACAAGGCTATGGTAAAAAGGAGGACAAGTCTAATCCTAACCCCTGAAGTCAGCTGGTTCTACAAGGACTGCCTTAGGCGTAGTGACTTCTTAACACAGGCCTGCAAACAAATGCCCTGATTCTACCAAGCTGCCAGTGTGGACAGCAGGCAAGCCTTAGTCTCCTAGAGTCTAAAGTACAGACAATATGATCAGCCTACCATTATATATCTTCTTGACACAAGAGAACATGATCCCCTCCCTCTCACCCCATGCTCTGAAAGCAATCTCCTCCAAGAGCAAGGCTCATCTATTTTAATTTAAAGTGGCCGAAGAATTTTGGTTTAAGGATTGTCAAATCTGGGGTCCCCAGGTTGCAAGGCCAAGTGGGGAATGACAAAGGTGCAAAAGAACTGTCAAACGGGCACAGAGAAATGATGTTGCACACTCACGGCTGGGATTTCCTCAAATCCATGCCAGCAACGGAGTTCCACACAGGCAGGTACCTCCATAATCTTCTTCAGGTACCACTGCAAAGGCTGGCTGTCCTGCTCCAACAGGAGGCTCCAGAGGACCCCAGATTCCGTCAAAGATTCCATTGCTCTTCAAGGCTCCACCTCTCAGTGGAGACCAGCTCCTTGAGCTGATTCTCTTCTGTCCTCGCAGGATGAAAACAGTAGAGCTTGCGTGGGGTGAATGCAGATGCTTAACCTCTGGCTTCTTGGCAGAGGCTCTGTGTGACCCTGATTGACCTCCTTTTTTCTCCTAGAGCTCCTGTTCCTACCACAAAACTTCACAAGTAGGAGGGTGTGGTCAGCAAGGTTCTTGGGACAAGCTGGCCAGCCAGTCCCCCATGGCCAGGTTCTGCTTCACTCTGCTCGGCTTCCACAATTTAGCTGGTCTTCGAGTTAAGGGCAACTCGGAGTGGATGCGAAGCCCCTTCTACTGGTCAGCGTGGACAGCCACTCCAAGATGCCAGCTGAGGCCAGAGGAGGCAGACAATATAGCAGATGCACAGGGCTGGCTAAGGACTCTGAACAACAGTCCCCTGGTAGATAGGCAAACTGTGCAGGGAGAGGATGATCCCACAGCCAGGTCCAGAGGTTGACCCCAGCAGTTATTCACACACAGCAGAATGGCTCATAGTTGCTCTGAAACTCTTAATGATGCACAGGTCTCCAACTGTGTCTGGCTTGTCTCATGAGGCAGCCCGTTCAATGTGCAAACTCTACTCTGGGTGGACACTGGTTGCTCTGTCACTGCTCTCACCCAGGGAGAATGGCCACCAATGGCTGTGACAAGAGGGCCAGCTCTTACTCCCACCCCTACACACACACCCTTTTTCCCTCACAGACCCTGATCCTCTTGGCTAACCAGCAAATGACTTCTTTGTTAGTTGCTGGTGCCAGGAGGGAGGGCAAAAGGGAGGCAGGGCGGGTGGGTGGGCAGAGCCCTACACATGCTTCAAGTTACAGAATCTGGGAATGGTACTGGCCGATGTCTTCCAGTAACCCTTGGCCTGCCTGGATGGACTCCCAGCAGATGTTTCCTGCAATGGAAAGTAGCTGGCCAGGGCACCAAGTGGGGGAGGGGGACATGAAGGTACCAGGGCACAGCTGTTATGATGATATCTGAGATGTGAGACTCAAACAGCTAGGAACTTCTTGCAGACACACTCTCCCCACACTGACCCCTCCATCTACCCATTTCCTTGTAGCAGCAGCAGCAGCAGCAGCAGCAGCAGCCGATTTTGAGTTTAACTTATCTCACTGCAGACTTGCTAACTGGAGAAGCTGGGCAGACTGCCTGGAGAAGCTGAGGTCAACAGCTCCAGGGACTGTCTAAGGCATCTCCTTCCTTCCCAGGGGGCCCTGCCCTGCCTCCAGCACCAGCAGGAGGGCGGAGGACAAGAACAAGAGGATTCCCCACGGCTGCTCAAACCTGAGCAACAAGTAACAATGCTAAAAGCAGAGAATTTGGCCCCAGGTCAGAAGGAGACAGCCCAATGCAAGGAAGCTGATATCTAGGGAGAGGAATGGGAGCCAAGCCAATGGGGGCAAAAGGGGTTCCAGACAGAAAACTAAGGGCAGGGATCAGGCAGCACTGGGGCTGGGAAGAGTTGGATTCCCAGGAAAAGTTAGACTTTTGAAACAAATGGGGCCCTTCAATCACTCTCCCCAGCTATGCCCACCTTGCCAGAAGAGTCTCAAGCATGCACATGATGAACAGTGCCTTTTTCCTAGGAGTCTCAGTAATTTGATGCAGCAACACTCAGACTCTAGTGTGCTTAAAAATGACCTAATGAATGCACTGAAAATGTAAGTTCTTCACTCCCAAACTCAGATTCTGATTCAGAGAAACCTGGGGTCTCTCATTTAACCAATGTTGGAGAAAGCAGAGGAAAAGTCTGAATCCTTTGCCAAACTTCTGTACCCTTCTCTCAATGTACACACCCGGGATGCAGCCCCTGCCTCCGTCCATCACACCATGCAGGGTAATTACCACATCAGATCACTATCCTTTCCAGGAAGGATCTACCCCTCAAACTGATTTATATCTTCTACCGCATTCGGCATGATGTGTTTCAAATAACAGGTGCTCGAAACTATTTACCAAATGCATGCAATTCTTATACAACTCTTAAACTGTTTCTATTTACATGGCATCTATGAGCACACGCCCGCAGATGTCCCCAATTCCATATGCATGGCTTCCCAGTGCCCTACCCCTGCCAAAACTCTGCAAACCAGACATCTGAACTTCTCTCTGCTACGTGTCAGCCCTGCCCTCAGCTGTCATAAGAGGACTCAGCAATTCCATGGAAAATGTCCAGGATGATCAGAGCCTCTTCCCTGGGCCACACCAGACCCCAAAATCTAGGCTCACAAGGGCCGATCCTTACACCAATTTCCTAGAAAACTGAGAATTGCTGTGGGCCAAATGTGGAGGTGACTCTAGGTTACAATGGGGTGAGGGAGGTGCAAGATACATGGAGAGTCTAACCCCTGGGAGATGAGTCTCAGTGTGCCAGCCTTACTCTCCTTCATTCCATCACATAGTGGGGGAAGGGTGGGGGACAGAGTAGCAGTAGCTCCAAGCCTGAGGAGTGGGAATTAGCCCTGGGCTAAACATTAATTCCAGGGCAAACACTGAGAGCTGGGACCAAGCAGTGGCCACTCTCTGGGTATAGCGAGGAGGAGGGAGGATGAGGAGGAGTCCAGGAGAAAAACAGATGAATTCTGGTGGAGTACCAGCCTTGCCTAGGAAGAAACCAAAGGCCCTCCACAACCAAATCTGGGTAGGGAGGAGTCAGATGTGGGATAAGTAAACAGTGGACACAGGGGAAAGTGACTGAGCAAAGAAAATAGAGGCAGAGTATAATACAGAAAAATAAAGAGAGGCATGGGAGACGGACCATCCTATGGAAAGTTAAGGATGGCTATGAGGAGCAGGGGTCTAGAATACTTTTCAGTAGAATGGGTAAATAACAGAGGGGAGATTAATGGGGTAGAGGTAGAGGAAGCAGAGTTAGTCCAGGGAAAATAACAGCAGGCCCCCAAGGTTGTTACTGGTAGACGCCTTTTAGCACTTCTCCTTCACTCTCCCCAGGACATGCTAATTTCATTCCTACAAAGCTTTGTTCTCTTGCTCCAGTCTTATGCCTGCCAAACCTGTTTGGTCACTCCACAGGATGGGCTCTGTCCCTTCCTCTCTACCAAAAGCCTGCATCCCTAACTAGGGGCAGTGGACAACTAAGGTGCCAAGTTCAGGCAGCTGCCAGGGTCTGGGCACTTATCCTCCCATCTCAGAAAGGCTCTTTCCCTGGGTTGCCCTGGAGATGACTGACCCCCAGGAGAGAGGTGAGGCAGATGAAGACAGTACCTCTGCCTACCCGAGGCACCAGGGAGACCAATGCGAATGTTGGCTTCATCTGAGATGCAAGCCCACTGAGCCTTGCAGGGACTATCTTCAGAGACAGACTGTACCCCTTCAACCTCCAACTCTGTCTTTGGCTCCCTAACGAAGCTAAAACCCAGTTTCTGCTTATTCCTCCACCTCATGTCCACTGGGGCAACACAGCCCAAGCTAGGGACCTTGATGAATAAAAACTAGGATGGTCAAGTGGGGGGAGTAGGTATGATCAGGCCTGGGAGAGACTCAGGGCAGTTTAGACGGCGTGGCCTTCAAAACTCACTCGATGTGCCCATTGCTGGCCAGAGACCAAAAGCTCTTACACCTCAGTCTTTCCACATGTCTCTGGCATCTAGCTACTTCCCCTCATGGAATCTATTCTTTAGGCCAATGTGGTTTGTCATCATGGCTAAGGAGGTAAAAGTAAAATGCAGAAGAGAGACAGGTGAAAGAGGTGGCTGGGAAATGGCAGGGAGTTGCTGGGTGGCTTCCTCTTCTGTCAGACCCAAGGTATTCCAACAGGCCTGAGATGTTCTCCCAGCAGTCGGCAACCCTGCACTGACTCTCACTGTCCTGAATCTGGTTAGGCTATTTCTAACTCTCCTTAGTGCATGCAAAGGGGATCGCAAAGCCTTTACCTATTGGAAGGACTTCCAGTGCAACAATGAGGCCTCGGGCAGCAGAGCAGCTGCAGTACTACCACTAGTGTCAGGACAGAGATTACACAGAGTTCTGCCAGCAGCCCTGAGAAGAGGAGATGGGGTGTCTGTCTTTTCCAAAGGCCAGAGTCCAACCAACTCAAGCAACTTGGGCAGGGAGGAGGACGGAGAAGACTAAGGGAAAACAGAGAACCAGGTCAAATGCCTCCTGAAAAACTGGGAATGGACTATTGAGAGGCAGTTCTGTGGACAGGGGTGGTGGTGGACTGAAGTTGCCTTATGGGGACCTTGTATACAAACACACAGACACAGACACAATGCAATGCGTGAGCAGGTTGTCTAGCCATCCAAGGGCACATACACTGGGAGTACAGGGGCACCTCACTCCTGTGTGCACTGATCCAGGTGGCTCTGGAAAAATGTCCTGGTCATAGCTTCCTAATCAAAACAAGGCCACCACCATGCCCAGAGGAACAGCTTCACCAGTACCAGCAAGTGGGTATACATGAGAGTGACGATCGCTGTGTAGAACAGAAACCCTGGAGTGGATAAACCCAGAGCCAGGGCATTGGTCTCAGCCTCAGGAAGAGAGCAGGATTTTAACAGGAGAAGGGGGGTCCCAGTGTCACTTGAAGCTAGCCTCTCCAGGGCTCTACCCACTATGGCAGCTGCTGATTATCCTCTGGATGTGAAAAACACATGAAGAAAAAAATGAAAAGATAAACTAGACACAGCTCCTGACATCTGTAGCTCAGGCCAGCGAGAGGTCTCCGTCACTTCTCAGCTTCCCACTGTTTGCTCAGCTTCTGTCTCTTCCTCCCATTGTCTACCTGTCAGTTCTATCTCTTTCCTCCGTGTTGTTCTATTTTATTCCCTGTCCCAACCCAAGTCAGGACAACCACAGAGAAGTTTAGCAGAACTGGGAAGAAGGTAGTGCTGGGTGATGGAGGGGAGACACAAGGAGCTACATCCACCTGGAGACCCTAAATCGGAAAGCAGAGGAAGAAATTTGTAGATGGATCCCAGGACATCTGGTGCCACTGAGTTTCTGGAAGAACCTCCAGCATGACAGCCTGAATCACAGAGAGGGGAGGTCAAGAGGGAATCACTAAATGCTGCTCAGCAGAGTCCCCTGTGCACTTGGCCTCTGTGAGTTAATGATTTGTGCTGGGTGGAGAGTCAATTATGTACTTGTAATTCACTCAGATTAAGGGGTGAAGATGAAAGGAGACAGCCTAGGATTAATAGAGGGTGAGAGGCAGGAAAGAATTGGGAAACAAGTGTATTCTGGAGGACAATATTATAAGGACATTCGCAGAGTGAGAGCCAACTGCCTCTGCATACCTCCAACTGCACGTAAAATGAGTGAGGAAGCAGGTCTCCAGCAACGCCTGGCTGGTTCCTCTGCTATCTCACTTATCTGTCATCAGAACCCCTGACTTCTGTGCCCCTGGTTGGCAGCTGGCTCTTCCAGCCAAGAGGCAGCATCTATTTCTAGCTATCACTCAGTACTGAGTGCTCAGATGCTAGCTCATATGTGTGGGGCTGAGGGGGAAGAAATCAGAGGTTAGAGAATAGCAGAAAGACAGAAGAGAAGACGCAAAACCTGTGAGAATGAAAAGAGAAAGCCAGCCAGGAGATTGGAAATCCAAGAAAGGATTTCTTTTCTGGAAATCCGAGAAAAGAAAAAAAAAAAGAGGAAAATGAAGGCAGTGGAGAGACAAGGAAAGGAAACATGAGATAAAGCAGAAAAGCCTGATGGAAAGGGCGAAGAAAAGATAGGAGAGCGTGGAGCCTAGCAACAAGGATAAAGACTTGCAAGATTCAATTTGGATGCTTCCGCTGCATCACAAGTCTGAACATATTTCCAGTTCCCCTCTGGGGGCACCAATTTTGCAATACTGCTCAGAAGCATGGAAGGTTTCATTAGGCAAAGGATGCTGGAATCCTCACACAGCTCCTCAGAAAGCACCCTCTCCCCCTCACCTCTCCTCCTGCACATAAGGAGCTTCTCTCTCCTCCAGGATGTGAGCTTTAAGCAGCAAAAGGACCAGAAGCCAGGTGAGTCCAAGGGGGAGCTCTGGGAATGAAGGCATTGAGTCTGCCTTCTCCATGCAGGCCACCTCAGCCCTCAACTCCCCTCCCATCAGCACAGCCTACCAAACTCTGCCCTGTTTGTGCCGGCTGGGACTAAGCCTGGCAGGTCAACCCATCTGCCAGGGAGAGGCAGGCCCACTCACAGCAGGTCAGAAGTCATAGGGCTCAATGACATGTGCCTGATTTGGGGAATCACAAAACTATGTGGGAAAACATTCTTCCCCACCCACTCTAACACACATATGTGATTCTGATCCAAGTACCTACATTAAACCCAAGCCTCTCCCCTATCCTGTCTTCATCTTTCCCATCCCCAGAGTGTCTTTCACTTCTATCAGCTCATCTCTCACACTTTCTCCATGCCCATGTAACCTGCTTAAGTAAAGCCTGGGGTTAAGGACAGGGAAAGGTGGCATCTATGTGATCAGTCAGGATCAGTGTGGGGAAAGGCAGGCTCAGAGACAGACAATGATGTGAGGACCAACCATGGGTACCAACTGCCAGTCCCTCCACTGTGCATTCCCAGAGGGCAGAGCACAACCTGACAGGGGCCGGCTGACAGATTTCAGCCAATGGCTCCTCAGAAGAAAAGTTCAAAATCCTGTGGTCCAGTCTATGTGACCAAGAGGATGTAGCCTTTGCAGGGACTGCTTGCTTCACAATGCAGTTTCTAGGTATGAAGTAGCTGGCTGAACCACCCCCATGGATAACACCAAGCTATACCTTCACCTCTTTGCCAAGCATAAACCCAAGCATAATGGATGTCTCTAGAAGGGGCATGCCTTTGGGGCTATTGAGGTACTCCTTGGCAGAGGTGGGGAGTCAAATTCCATTTCATGGGACATCCCTATACTATTGGGACAAGTTTCATGGCTGCATTTCTTCCAAAATGTTTTGGTTAAGGGTAGAAAACTGTGGTCCTAAATTCAGGCCTAGGGCTGCCTCAGTCCCAGAATTCTGCCTGGTCTTGAAATGCCTCCCTGACTGGTCTTCCCCAATAAATCTTAGGAAGGATAAGGTTCGCCAGCTCTCCTTGGTCTCTCCGAATCAAACCTTCCTCCACGGGCAGTCCTATCCTGCTACAGAAGATCACCACTGTATCTGGTTTTTGATGCGGGGCAGGGCTGGTCAGGAGAGAAGCCCACCCTTCTCGGCCCCTCAGTTTGCTCCGGACCACAGCCGCCTGACTATACTCCGTGCTTCTTCATGTCCTGACCATGTCCGTGTCCACACCCCTCCCGCTCCACACATACCAACAAGAAGAAAACAGGGATACTTACATTATACCAGCTCTGGCTTTTCTGCAAGGACAAAATAAGAGAAGGTAAAATTAGTCATGGAAGAGACAGTGGGCATGGCCAGGGTATTCCTGACACCAGAAGGAAGATTACACAGACAGCAGAGGGTGGACAAGGAGAAGAATCCAAGTGCAGCTGAATGCTTCCCATGTGGCTGCTTGGGAGGGGCCCCCCGTTCTCAAGACAGCTCCAGAAGGAAAGCCCAGGGAGCAGTCCATGCTGGAAGCTCTGCCGCATTGGGGTGGCAGGCAGTGGCAGCACCAGCTAGAGCTCAATTGGAAGGGAGTCGGAGTCCCCATCACAAGGTCCTTCTGATGGGGAAAGGGATGCATGGCAGGCATCCAAGACCCAGTCCCCAATGGGCCCTGACCAGAAGCAAAGTGCAGATGGAGACCAAGCCAGCCTTCCACTCCAAATCAGCTCCTTTGTAGAAGGCAGGATGGGACGCTTTGGTGGAAGGGAACAAAAGAGACTGCTGTGCTCTCAGTGAGCAGGTGAGTAAATTCCTCCTCCTCCTTCTCAGCAACTGAGTGATCAGCCCAGTGATACGGGCAGGGGAGTGGCTGGGGGTTCTGCACTGGGAGGAAGGTTAAAGCACATGACTGCTAATGGTCCTCCCCAACTAAGTGGTGCCATAATCAATGCCAACAAAACCAGACTGCAGCCCAGCTCTAGAATTCAGGTGCTTTCCGGTCCCAGCCCTGGGCAAAGGTTACTCACCCTTCTGGTAACTAAGTTTTTTAAGGAAAGAGGATGGAAGGCTAGCATTGTATCTTGTCTGTCTCTGATCTCGAAGGCCTGGAGTCTTTTATGCACATCTCACTTGGAAGATAGGTATGTAGGAATCAACACACACACACACCTGCCTAGGCCTCTTCCCCTGAGGTGCTGATCCAATAGGTTTAGATGGAGACTGGAGTATTTCCAGTTTTAGAAAGAGTGCCAAGGAGGTTATTCAGATGGAGAGAGAAAAAATCTTCCTGCAGGTCAGCATCATAACTGTATGCAAAGGTGTGGATCCTGGACACAATTAACAACTACCTAGTCTTAAGGGACCCTGACTCCTAAGGGAAGAGGGCAGCCACCATCTCAGGATGTTTGCGGCATGCGTGCCTGACGAGGTGGAGGGTGGGTGAGTGTGTCTGTGGTGAGGAAAGCATGGTCATGAGATCTCTTCCTCTCCAGTTTTCCCATTCTCCCAGAAGAGCTCTGTAGAGACTGTCAGCCTTTACTCCAAAGGGGGCCCATGGCAGCAGAGTGGGGAACAGGCATGGGTGGTTTTGTTTCATCCTGGTTTTGTTTGCCTGACTGGTTTTGTTTCATCCTCACACTTGCTCTCATGGCCAGAATATGGTCAGATGGGCAGATGGCAAGGCAGGCCCTCAATCCCCCTCTGCCAGATGCTCTCCAAGGTCATTCCCCAGTAAAGACCATGTCACCATGGCCCATCTGGAGGTTATATACTCCCGCCATGGCCTTAGCTCCTCCTCCAATCCAGAGGTCACAGGAGAAAAAGGGGCCAAATCCATACATTCAAAATCAACTATTTCATCAGTGAGGGAGCTACTGCCACATGGGAATCCTGGACCCGGAACTGAAAATTAGTCTGCGAGGATTTCAGCATTGGGACATTCCTGGGTCCTGAGTCCGAGATCATAGGACATGAGGTTGTGCGAACATTCACTAAAATACATTCCTCAGCAGTGGAAAGGCATACTCTGAGAACTGCCAGCCTTGACTGCCCCAGTTTGTCTGCATTTAATCAAGCCAAAGCCAGGTAATCAGACACAGGCTTCACAGATGAAAACACTCTCTATGCCCCTCCTGTAGCTCCTCACCCTCTCTCCTGACTTTCATGTAGGACCCTAGGAGGAAAGGGAGCAACAGGAACTTGGGCTGGGTGGGGGAGCCCAAGACCTTTTATGATTACTCCTGCACAGTACTCTCCCTCCTGCCTCAGATAAACAGAAGAAGATGTTCTCTTTTCATGTACTGACACACAGATGAGTGACCTTTCTCAATCTGTTTGTAACAAGGAACTTCAGAGTGACAGAGTCACAACCAGGAAACCTGTGTCCCATCTCTAACTAGTTGTGCGATATCTTTGGTGGAATGCTTGCTCTTTTGTAAAGGGAGTAAGAATGCATACTCTCAAATAGAGAAATGTGAAATTTATCATCAAAAGCAAGGACTTTTGTCCCTCAGCATGAGACTCTAACCTTAACCAGCTATCTCTGCACAGCTTCTTCTCTATCTGCCACCATTGTGTGTACCACTGGGAAAAATGGGTGTCCACCTCTCCAGCCTAATACATGAGAACACCCACTGTGGGCATGAGTCCCTGAACTCTGACAAGCCTCTTGGGGGCAAATTTGATCCTTGAGACTCTGAGTCCTGACAGTGAGGGCCTGGCCCATGGAGGCAGGGAGGCAGAGGGGCTCTGGGCCTTGGAAGTGAGAGCAGGGGTGTCCACCGGTAGGAAGGAGGCTGCCTGCCCTTGTAGGTTCACTGAAATGCATGTCCTTGGGACAGAGGCATGGAAAGAACAGAACTAGGGAGTGAGGATGAAAATTTCTTACAGGTTATAAATAGATTTGGCTAAAAGTGGAGCAGGGAGTAAGAAAAAGTACCCAAAGACAGAGAGCTATTGGGGATGGGGCGCTGAGCAGGGCATGTTTCTATTGTCTCCTAGAAGTGGTCTGAAAAGCAAGTGTCTAAGGCAATGCAAAGCTCCTGCAAACAGACCCAAGTTCCCTAGTAAACACCTCCCCGTTGTGAAGGCTCTAGGAGTTTGGAAGATGAGGGCTGAGGGGACAAAGGTGGGGGACGAGAGGAGCTCTACATTTAATATAAGGAGAAAAAACAACTTCTTACTTTGATCAGGTTAAGTCTGTCATACTGAAAAGAAAACCACAAAAATTAAGATTGAAAAACAGAAAAAGTCAAGAAGAAAGGAGCCCAGAGACACACAGCCAGGGTGACCAATGCATCCAGTGCAGGGAGGGTTTACTTGGAGTCATGGTCACCTTTCCTAAGGCTGCCAGAGATCCGGAAGTTGGTGGAAGCAGGAAACGGCCATTGGCTCCCTCTAGTGGCCATAAACTAGTGCTACAGAGCAGAAGCTGTGTAGTAGCATAAACTCAAGGGGTCCTGAGAAGTGGATATGCCTTGATGTCTTCTAGCTCACTGCTCTGGTCAGGGTTGCCCCTGGAAAGCTAGCTCAGCCTTGGCAGCAGAGTTACAGATTCACCGAAGAGGGACATTACTGACCATCTGGTCCAGACCCTACACATTAACACAGGAAATGGAAGGCCTGACAAGGGAAGACTGGCACAAAGTGTGAGGCCTGGCCTGGCCCAGGGGAAAGTGGAAGCATTCTCCAGCTTGCCTGAAGATACATGCAGTAACCTCCTCTAGGAGGTGGACTGAAGGCAGGCAGTGAGGTGGCCTGGCTGGAATAATAGTGACCATAGCTCCAGCCACAGGATCCCTTGCCATGGCAACACTGGGTCAACCCGAGACAATGTTCCAACAGGGGAAGAGGTATCCCCACCACTTGAGCACCCTCTCCTCATCCCTTCACTTCACCTCTGCAGCTTTCTCTCACTTTCTGCTTGCGACCCTGGCCTATATAGAACATAATTCCTATACTGGTTCTCATGTTTGTTTACTAAAGTCACTGTGTTCCACACACACATTTCCCAGACTGACCACAACTGCTACCACTTCCACCTGGTGTAGTAGGGTGCCCCTCTCCCATAAATAAGTCCTATTTGAACTGCATTTAGATGATAGTGGTGTTGGTGGTGATGGTCGTGATTGGTGAGAATGGGGTGGGGGAGTGGCTATCCAAAGCCAGAGAGCTCAGACAATATGTGTCCACTGCGGACAGGCACTGCCTCACTGAAGTGCTTCAAAGGGGAAGAAAACCTAGAGTCCCTCAGTCACCTTTCTCTTTAGACCCTTGAGAAAGGGGCCAAGGTTAATGAGCAGTTCATGCTCCGTTCATGGTCCCTTCAGAATGCTTTACTCTGCCTCTCCAAAATCTCGCAGTTCTAGCCTGACTTAGAGCACTTGCTCCCTGAAATATGTCCCATGCATGAATGAGTCCCCTGCCTCTGAATTCTTGTAACATCCCAACCAGTCCTGTGGTTCTATAAATCAGGTTTGGTTTGTGGATAATCTGGGCAGTTTTCTTATCTCCCTCCCAAACTATATACTGCCTAAGGGCAGGAAACCTGTTTTTCACACTGGTTTCCCAAAGAAGACCTACCATTTAGGAGCTTCATTACTAAAACTCATATCAATCCATAGCCTGATTAAAACAGGTACTCTGTAAGTGGTGACTAATGACCATAAATAGATATTGCTTTGGTTACTGAGTGCCTTGCGAGGCACAGGGTAAGACCGTAAGTAAGGAAGCTTAGAGCTTCACCTTAGGATGGACAAATATACGAAGACTGTGAGCAGAGAGATGGGATAACCTGATGCTCATGTCTGACAACATCTCCTCTCCCTGTAGGCAGAGGCGTGAGGGGCTAAAGAAAGGATGACAGCAGTCATCTCAAACTCTGTTGCCAGACATGCCCGCATCCACCGAGACACCTGAGCACAGAGAACTCCTTCTGGCTTCCTCACCCCCTTGTGAGTAAGATCCTCTTTTCCTGTCCACAGCTAGTAACAGTAATTTAAAATCCTCAGAGCCAAGATATGCTTTTAGTCTGAAAGTCACAGACTACAGGATGAGTCCTGTAACCTCTTGTTCTTTCCTCAGGAAAGACAACAGCTTTCACTATCCTCCTCCTCAAAACACTAACCGGGGGCTTGAGACTGTTAGTAAGTCATCCTTCAGCATTCTCTTCCTCAGGCTACATCCCATCCCCTCTCCCTGTGGATACTGCATCCTGACCCTGCCAGTTTAAAGCGCCTATTGTTCACCCTCCATTCCCTCCAAGTTCTTCTCAGGGCCCTGAAATCTTGGGGTCCTGAGCAAACTGGCACTGCCTCTCTAATCTGGCAGCATTTCTATGGGGCCTGGCAATGGCTATTACCAATGTCCACCAACCTCCGGGTTCTGAGACCATGGCTTTCTTGGAGAAAAGTTCCCCAGTGATGAGTGTCCAACATCCTAAGAACATCAGGAGGCCCTAAGCTAGGCGGAGGGTGGAAGTGATAAGTGGTACTCAGGCTGAGCAGCTCTCAGCAGGCAGGCAGAAGGAATGAGGGTACCAGGTAGAGCTCTTGAGGTCACGTTCTTGTATCATGGAACTCAACTACTGGAATTCGTCACCTTAAAACAACTCATCTGGGGAATCAGAATCACCCACCAAAGCAGGTAGATGGGAGTATCAGGACCTGAAGACCAACTGGATAGGGCCTCCCTTCCCCAAAGGAATGAAACTAACCCCTGGCTGGACTCTGCTTCTAGATGGCACCATGTAGGAGGGAGCAGATCCCCAGCTCAGGCAGTGTTTGGGGAGCAGGCAGAGACATGAGGTGATGGGGTGTAGGTCTGTTCTCCGACTTTGAGTGCAGTGGGAATGGTCCCTGTTTGACTTCAAGCCAGCCTTCCAAAGGCAGTGGGGCTGGCCTTCTGGGAAAGGGAACAAGCAAGACATGGGCCAGAATGGGCGAGGGCAGAGGGAGGGGTGCGGAGCACTACAGACAACTCAACACCGGAGGGAAGACCACAGACAGAGACAAAAGATGGCTTACTTTTGAGAGGCGCTTGTGAGACTAAAACCATGCATGCAAAGAAGGTATTTGGAAAATGGTAGGGAAGAAGAGGAAGAACAAGAAATCAAAAGACAAATTTAGGTGGGAAGCCAGTTCCCGACCTCCTGGTCCCTCCACCCAACCCTAGGGCCTGTGAGTCCAGTGGTGAAGAGGAACTTTTTGAAGGAGCATGTAGACAAAGATGTCTCCTGCTTCCCAAAGGACTGAGGGGAGAGAAGAAACTCTATGGGGAACTGTACGTAGCACAGTTCTTCCTCCACCCCACTCCCCCGCTATGCCCAAGGCTTACTTTATGCCCATTCTTAGGCAAAAGCCTGGGTGCTCAGGTGGTAGCCCTGACACACTTGGGAGAGATGGAGAGGCCCTGTCACTACCTTCTTAGCCAGATGAGCATCAAGTGAGTTATTACCAAAGAAAGGAAGGGTGTTGTTGGCCAAATTGGAGGTTAAAAACAGTATTCTACACATTCCCTGAGGACTCTCTTCCTGGCACTATAGTAGTTCCAAGTAATGCTTCCTTCTACCAAATGTGAAAAAAGATAAACGAGCTAAACAGATGACGGCTCCTGATCCCTGTACCATTCCTTCTACAAACTGCAGGGAACAGAAGGCTCTCTAGCTCCTAAGGATAGATGATAGTCATCATGGAATCATTTTACTAGCCCCCAGGCCCTCTGAGTGCTCATCCAAGAAGATAAAATTTAACTAGGGTCTCCCCTGCCTTCCCCACCGCACCCCACTGAGTAAAGACTATGTCTGAAATAGGAGGCTGGTAAATCACATTATGTCACTCAAGGAAGGAGGTTCTCTACCTCACATCTCCCCAGCACCAGCTTCCCTGCAGCCAGCTAACCAGCAAGGGCAGAGTCCTTGGGCCGGCGTCCAGCTCACCTTGGAATTTTTGCCACCACTCCTGCCAGACTGTGAGGAGCAGCTGCGCTGGACACCCTGCTCTGGTGTGGACGGGGACTTGTCTGAGGAGTGATCTGAGCCCTTCTCCACCATGGTGTCTCCGTCCTGGTTCTGCGGGGTTGGCGAGCGCGACCGCTTCCGAAGGATAGGGGAGCAGGCCGGGGTGCTGCGGTTTGAGTTACTGGCAGTGCTGTGGGGGCAAATGGAGAGAAGGATGGAAAGGGGAGGAGTAGGAAAGAGAGGCAGTGAATTACTGAAGGCTCAAAGACGGATCCCAAGGAACCAGCTCAGGGAGCCAGGATTAGGGGCTGGGCTGAAATATAGGGTAGAAGGCGGCCCAGCTAGACTTATTGCACAGTAATACTGCTGCTGGCCAGAAGAGGGCAGTGGCGCCAATGTGAAATGGAAGGGAAAGTAGGGCAACTGGATTTTTAATTGGTCTGTCTGTCTGTCTGTACATCTGTCCATCCACCTGTCCACCCGTCCACCCGTCCACCTGTCCATCCATCTAAATATTGTTATAGCCCCACTACATGCCAAGAACTACCTAGGGAAAAACAAAATTTAAGAGCTGAAAGACTCACTAGAAATCATCCAATAGTGTCAGCTCATTTTATACATTCTGCAAATCCAGTCTTTACATTTTGTTTGGGAGATATTTACCCACATAAATGACAATAATAATCCTACTTTTCAAAGCATTTACATACATATGCCACTGGGTTCTTAAATCATTTCACTAAGGTAGTAATGACAAATACCCATAACTCCTATTTTAAAAATGAAGACTAATGCATGGCAAAGAGAAGCTAAGTATCGTCTGATCACAGATGGTTTAGAAACAAACTCTGGGCCTTCCGACTTGTAACTCAGCCACACCATACTACTTCCTTGTAAGGTGTATTGGTTCCTGCTTTCCCTGTCCAGGGTAAAGATGAACACAGCAGAAGGTTCTCACATTACATATTCTCCCACCCCCAAATTCATTTTTTGACAGGTACTTTGTACATTCCACAATACCAAATTACTTACAGCGAGGCTTGTAAGTGGTATAAATATTTACTATTGGATATTAGTTTGTGTTCTTAATAGAAGGATACGAGGTGAAGAAAGGAAGAGGAAATTAAATGCAGTTATGTTCTAATAGGTATTTGCTTTGCTTTCAGAGAATGAAAGAAGGAAAGAGGTGGAAAAAGGAAAAGGTTAAGTGAAAAAGAACAGGGGAAATGGGAAGGAAAGCAAGACTTGGAAAGCCAGAGAAGCACAAGAGGAGGGAAATGAAGAGCAGAGCGTCCTTCTTACCCACGCAACAGTCAAGAGAGAAGGTTCAGGCTCTGGGAACAGCCTGGAGCTAAGGCTGTAATGGCCTAGAAATGCTCTGGGAGTCCCATCCCTAAGCCTTCCCTAAGGGAGGGGAGTGCAGGGCAGGGAACACTGCCATTTGCATCAAGATCCAGGTGCAATCTCAGATGTCCCACTGGACCCATTTGCAATGAAAACCATGCTCCTTACAACAGAAACTTCCACTTGGCGATTCTTAGCAAAGAGGATAGGAAGGAAGCCCCGAAGCCCTAACCAGCAAGTGCAGGTAGGAGAGCAGCAGGGGCAGAGCTCTAGAAGAAAACTGACATAGAGAGGAAAGAGGACCAAAAAAAAGTAAAGAGACAAATGTGATCAAAGGATGTATGGAGACACATAAAGCCCAATATTTTGCTTTATCCCAAAACAGAATTTAAATAGAAACTCACAATACTAACAACCACCATGATCTCGAAAAAGAGGCTCTCCAAGTTCTCGCGCCATCTGCAACACCCTTATCCTCTGACTCTCTAAACTCATTCACTGCCACAAACCCTGGAGAAAGAAAATTATGTTCCTTCTCCTCAGTTGGAAAAGGTGAGCCATAGAATGGTGGCAGGTAGATCCTTGGGTGGAAGCTCTTGAAGAGCAGACTCAGGTGCTTATCTTTCTGGGATAGCCTTCTTTTTCCTGGGTCAATTTCAACCCACGCCAAGTTCTCCAAGGTTTAAACTTTCCTCTAGGATTACTCTGCTGGAAGAACAACCAAGAACTCTACCCCCAACCTATCAATTAGTTTGCTGAGAGAAGCACAAGAGTATGGCTGACACGTAGCACATGCCCAGCCCAGGCACAATGAATCCACAGCTTGGCTCCTGTCTTCCTTAGATTAGGGGCATCTTCACAGACTCAGGAACAAAAAGGAGATTCCTTTATCCTTCCGCAAACTCTGAATCCCTGCTGATAACTGGCCAATCAGGAGTTCAAGCAAGGGTAGGCAAAACATTCTTATCTAGAGGAAACTTGCTCCAACTATCCAAAACCACATGAATCTCAGACACATAATGATCGAAATACCCACCATATCCTCATCCCCAAGTGGCCCCATGTCAATCGATAAATAACTTATAGTGTCATTTGTCATTTTAATAGTTGTGCTCATAGACTGTTGATCATCTGTTTTGTTCTTGTAAATCTCTCCTCCTCTCCCTAGTGACACACATCTCTTGAATTCCTCTTCTTGTCTTGGCCACTGGCTACTCATGAAATTTAGTCCTCCGGAAGTGAGTTCTTCACTATCCTAATATTTCCTGTTTTCTATGACTTTATGCCTCAGAGCAGACAACTCCTCTACCTGCTCCCAGCTCTGCTCACATTTGCTAGCTTTGGCACAACAGTCTGCTGCCAAGTGGACATGTCCTCTAAATAGATGTCTCAGAAACACCTCCAAAACTAATCCTGCCATCTTTTCTCTCAAACCTCCTCCTATTTTCTTTTCAATCTCAATTACATTATTATTTCCTGTTTTCTCAGGCTATAAACCCACCTCTTCCATCTCATACCACCAAAAGTGAGGCACAGAATCCTGTCATTCTATTTCCATAAAGCTTCCATCCCCAAGACCCTCAATTCATGTTCTCAATCATCTTGCCCAAACTCTTCCAATGACCTTCCAAGTGGTCTCCTCCATCTCCTTTTCCTCTTCCATACTCAGTCTTATCATCTTTGTTATTAAATCTGTCTAAATACAAGCCCAATATTATTTTTATTCCCCCTATTGGCATTCATTCATATTAAACTCTACAGAATGGAATTCAAAGTTCTCTATGGAAAATAACCTGACACTTATCAATATTTTAATACTTTATCTTTCCTTATACCCTCTTAAAGAGATCCCAAATTTTAGTCCTACTTATCAACCCATAGTTTTCTTAATATGCATTCTCATTCTGCTGCCTCTTGACTTCTGAACCACTCATTCACTATGTGTGTGAAGAGCACTTCCCCTTCTCATCCACCTACTAGAGCTTGTTCATCCTTTAAGACCCATCTCAAACTCCATCTTCTCCAGAAAAGTTTTCCAAATTTCTGCCACTGATTAAAGCATTTAACACATTCTGCCTGGTATTAAAATTAAGATCTACAGACTCCTGGAGGCACACTTTGCACCTCTCATAATGCCCAACATGATGCTCTGTAAGTAGTACATGCTCAGCAAACATCTGCTGAATTGAGTCTCATTCCAGTAAGGTCTTCATACCCACATTTTAACAATCCAGAGTTCCATAACGTCTCCCAAATCTGTATCTCCAACCCATTAATGTTAACAAAGTAGCAAAAGTTTATAAATGTTTTAGTTCCTGGCATGGTGCCAAGTACTTATTAAGCATAATCCTATTTACTATTTCTAACTAACCTATGAAGCATTAATGAATATTATTATTAGTCCTATTTTTCAAGTGATAAAACTGAATTATTAACTGATTAAGTGATTCACCCCAAGTCATACAGATGTGTAAGTGGCAGGACAGGATATGAGACATAGGCCTATCTGATTATAGGATTTGTTCTCAAAACCAGGTATTCAAAAATGTTTGCTGAGTGAATAAATAGAAGGACAAATAGGTAGCTAGGTAGATGAAAAAAAAAGAAGAAATCAACTCTTGCCTCCAATCTTCAATCTAATTTTCTCTATTTTGCTGTCAAAATGAACTTTGTAAAAAGTAAATTTGCCATTTTTGACCATCTGCTTCCCTGGTTAAAGTCCTCTGTGATGTCTGCCCCAACCCCATGCTCCACCTCCACTCTGATCCTTCACTACACAAGAAGTGTTTGCTGCTATAGTTCCAACTAAGCAAAATCATTATTGGAATTACTAGATTCCTAAAACTCATTTTAAAAGCACCTCATTATCCTATAGATTTGGATGTCCTGCTGAGTAAAGAAAACCCATTCCTATGTATCTCATAACCTACAGTACCATGTCTTTCAGACAAACTCTGTGATGTGCCGTTAATCTGGGCCTGCCACCGTTAGTAATAATAGTATCACATTATATTTCAAAATCTTTGAATTTTAAAAGTAAAAATGACCTTAGACTTGATACAGAAAGGAAAGTAAGACTGGTATTGGAGGGGATATTGGACTAAGATTCCCTTCCAGAGTTTAGAATACATCCGATTCTTAAATTTACTTACGAGAAACCTGAGAAACAGAGAGGTTAAGTGCCTGGCCAAGGTGGTATGATTTCATATCTGGATCTCCCATTACACAAGCATTTACTGAACATCAGACATAATGCTAGACATTCAAGTTCATACTAGCGAGTGAGAAAGGATCCTTGTGCTTGGGACATTACAGTAAGGAAGAGTTAGACATGCGTTCCTCTCATTTTGATACAAGTACCAAGTGGTGTGCTAGGCGAGAGTAAGGGAATCTTAGCCAGACTTGAGGGATCAAGAAAGGCTTTCTTGAGAATATGGTACTTGAGACTTGAGCTGGGTTCCGAAAAATGTGTTAAGAGTTAGCCAGGTGAAGGGTATGGTAGGAGAAAAGAGAATGCCCATGCCCTACTTCCCCCCGCCCCACAAAAATAGTATGAACAAAGGTGTGAAGGCCTAAAATAATATGAAATAAACAGAATACTACAAGAAACTATGCTATTGAAGTATAATATGCTTAAGCTGATGTATAAGAGATTCCTGCAATCAACTCTCCCTTAATAAGAGGTCCACTGAGACCCCCAACCAACCACCTTTAACCTATTGCAGGGGGCCCCAGAGGTTATTCACTCACTTCCCATCCCTCCTATATTTAAGACCTCTGACAAAGATTATTTCACTCCTTTCCTGGTTATCTTGCAAACAAATAAATGCTTCCTTAAGTCTGACCACAATACCTCATGCTACAATTTGATCCTATTTCTTATAGTGAGATCTGGCTCAAATCCTTGAGAAACAGGGACATGGGGAATAGAGGACAAAGGCTCCAGGGGCCTTCTGCAGTGACACTCTTTGCAGCATCTCCTACCCCCACTCCAGACATGGGAGCCACCACCCTAATTTCCTTGGCTTTATTTTCCCATCCTTATGCCTGGTGTGGACATGTGGGCACAAGCAGAGTTTGTCAGCAAGCTAGCTCCCTGGTCAGTCACCCATACATTGTTCAGAACCCTGAGCAGAGCAGAATAGTTAGATGGTGTTCCAGTGTTCCTCATTCAAGTTAACTTATTAGTCTTCAAAGAAATCGATCATTTCTGCCCCAGAGATTGCAAAATATGTACCTGTCGCTCTGCACCCCTGCACCTCCCCTTCTGGGATTGCAGCAGCTCCTCTCCCATTCTCTCACAGTGTTCTGTCACTCTGCTCATTCCCAGCCAGGTTCCCACCCCCACTCCCCAGCCCTGGACACTTTACATTAACTTGGTT
Source organism: Macroglossus sobrinus (assembly GCA_004027375.1). Lineage (NCBI taxonomy): Eukaryota > Metazoa > Chordata > Mammalia > Chiroptera > Pteropodidae > Macroglossus > Macroglossus sobrinus. Next base: position 295,650 of record PVKZ01001303.1, on the reverse strand, counting down.
GTTTCCCCTGAGCCCAGCCTGGCAATGAATGACCTGTGCAGCTGTAACAGTTTCAGTGCCGGGCACTGATAATTTTTAAAGACTGCTTGATACATTCCAGGGCACCCCAATCTAACAGAAGAAACATTTAATTCAAAATTTAGAAAGCCAGTTTCAAATGAAACATTTGTTTGCTGAGGACTTTTGGGCTCTACAAGGTCAGGATTAATTGCCAGTCTGTGGTGTCAGCAGGCTCAGGTTTGAATCTCAGCTATTCCACTTGCTGTGTGTATGACCTAGGTCTGTAAGCCTCATTTTTCTTATCAGACAAATGTGAGCTTCTAATACTTACCTCATAGGATTATTGTGTTAAATGAAATAACACAAGTAAAATATTTAGTACAGTACCTGATGCATAATGAATGCTCAATAAGGATTACTGACGTGCTATTATTATTACAAAGGCTTTTGTTCATCTCTGTACAATGTGAATAAGTATCTGTGCCCTCTTTCCTCCCAAGCATTACTTCCCCCAATGGGGACATCAGATCACCTGGGATGCTTCCTTAAAGTGTGGAACCCCAGGTCATCCCCTCAATTAAGGACCTTTCCAGGGACGGTCTTACAAAGCTGCAACATTGAACAAGCACCACAGCAAACTTTGATGAACTCTAAAATTTAAAAGCCCCTGTTCCCAAGGGCCAATCTTATAAGTGTCAAGGGATAAGTGAGGGATCCACCCAAGATGACAGACACCTGCGTACAACTCTATGAGTCTATCAGCGGTTCAGTGTCTACCCGGTGCGTGGACTCACTGGAACAGAAAATCGATTAAGCTTGCCACAGGAACTAACAACAGAGAAGAGCCCAGAGTTGATGGGGAGTGGGCATGAAGATGTGGTTCTCTAGGTGAGGCTACCACTTAGGACCAGGTAGAAGCCTGACAATTAACATTAGAGTCCACACCTACCATCATATTACAAGCACCTCATCCCTTCCTGCCTTTAGTAGCATCTCGTTAAAGCTGAATCTGTTATCTAGTGGTCCTTAATTCCTAACAGATAACTATCCTGCTATCCAGCTACACACTGCCCATTCCCACGCCAATTATGAAGATTTACCCATAACCCTCCTGTTCTTTATAACAGCACTGCAAATATACATACGAATTAATCAGCTCCACTTTTAATTTTCCCATAGCACATGCTCAAGTGTCTGAGAGAGAAAGACCATGGGTTCATTGCATTACATTTGCATAAAATTTACATGTTGCCTGCAAATGTCCCCATGAGGTCTGTCTACCTAAACTGGTTCCAAATTCAGAGTTTACTAGGACTACCTGAAGATGGTGTTTTCGATTACTCTACATTTCTGCTTGTCACTTACCGGTGTCTCTGTATCCTCATAAAACCACAGCAGAGTAGGTAGGAAGGACAGACCCAACTAGAACTTTATAGAGTGAGAAAATGGCCCAAATCACAAATTCCAGCAGGGTTCCAAATTCCACTTGGGTCCTCCTCTTTAGAGAGCAAAATATCAAGTTTCTTAATAAAAACATTGTCCTCCCAGGCCCGTTTCACTCCTTGTTATAATGTCCTGAACTCCTAATTTTGACTTCTTTACCAGTGAAAAGAAAATCACTCTTTCAGGAATCCAAGAGAAGACTGGTGCAGAGAAAGCTGGAAGGGGACAGGCCAGCCCTCTCACTGTCGTGGTTGGGAAGCACAGGTCTGAGATGGCATGGCTGTCCTCCAAGGGGTTAAACAGGCAGCTGGACATCTTGCTACCCAGGGCACTCATTAGTGAAAGTCTTAGTGTCTCACTCCCAACACTTACACACACATTCACACACATACTTTTTAGGGTACTAGATGGAGTGGGATTTGAAAGGATGAGAAATGTACTGTTTCCCCACTACGAGGAGCTTCCCATGACCATGTATGGAACTCATTCTTTGTGGGCCTATCACTTGAAATTTAAAGCCGGTGGCAACTCTACTACTGGGTCCAGTTCCTTCTCTAAGGGAGAAAGCCAACTTGCCTTCTGTGTCAAACTGCGATTACTTGGTTGAAGAAAAGGGCCAAACATCTTCTAGGAGAGATGCTTTTCTGTTGTTGCTTTTTTTTTTTTTTTTTTTTTTTTTTTAATGGCAGAGAGGTTCTCTTTCGAATTCATGTTAAAGCGAAGCCTCCGCCTGGTCCCAGCATACCACACCAAAGTGGCAGCAGCAGCATGTTGCAGTTCAGTAAAGGACAGGAAAGGAGAGGGCTCCCAGAATAATACTTTTCTTTCCTATTACAGTTCATACAATGCTGACTATTACAGGTCATACAATGCAGAGCTTGACACAGACTGGATCTCCCTCAACTATCACAAGAACAAGATTTTGACAGAGATAAACATCTTGTACCTCTATCCTCTGCCTGGGTAACTTGCTGAAATTCTCTGGGGGCTTTCCAAGTTGGGCCTTTGGTGAGTATACAAGGTATTCAGGGACAGGATCTGATCTGTCCTGAAATTTGGAACCAAAAAGGTGGAACTAGACTATTGCCAGGTTAGACTGCTAAGTTACAAATGGAAGCCTGAAAATTCTCCAGACTCACTAACAAGTCACAAGTCATCCAAACTTTGGCTCACAGAGTCTACACTGGCCCAGGTCCTACCTACTCTCCACACTCTGTCCCTCACTGGTTCCGATCTCTATAGATATTATATAGGTAATTAAGGGCACTTTCTATGACCAACAAGCTCCACTTACCCCTTCCTCCTTCCCTATCTTGTTCAAGTATCTAAAAAAAATTTTGTTTAACTCTCCATAATTTCACAAAGGATAAGAAAAGGTGGCAAAGCCCACCTGAAACATTTGCATCCAAATGACTAATTAATACCTAGATACATTCTCATTAGGGATCCACTTAAACCCGAAAGGAATTATTTCTTGTGGGGGAAAATCCTAGCAGTGACTTCAGTTGTTGATGAATTTATTAATTGACCAATTAATGTAAGGTCAAGATCAACGAAAAGTCTTTGGCCAAGCAGAGAAAAGCAGAACTTCTGTTATACCCTTCTGCTAGCACGCTCAGTCCAGAGAGGTGGAAAGTGGGGGACTGGAGGCAGGACAACAACAGTTGTTTGCCTTTCCTACTCAAGTCGAAAAGAAAAGATCCCGCATCACAACGGTTGGCACCTCCTTCCATCCTACTCCCCCGCTCCCTGGCTTTCCTACAGCTTCTGTTCAGCCCAGAATTTGGAATTCAATCCAGGCACAGGCATGACAAACACTATTTTTCATTACCATGGTGACAGGGGCCTGCAATAGAACCAGGACTTCATGCCTGAAATGCCAAAACAGCCTGACCCACTTTTCCCTCTTCCTACAAAAACAAAGTAAGTTTGTTTAGGTCCTGCCAGAGCTGAAGAAGAAGCCAGAGCTCTTGTTATCTTTACGAACATTTTGAAGAGGAACAAATACGATAACCTTTGAAAACTTGGATGATGCTACAGAACTGCTGTCAGAGTCATGCATGAATTGTTTTACTCAAAGGGCTCACAGCCTACACCAAATCCATTCTGTGTCCCTGTGCTAACCTTCTGGAGGGAGAGGTTCATATGCCCTTAGAGGTGTATTTATTGACCAGCGATCTAACCCCTGGAATGCAAACCCAAGGAAGTGTTTCCTTCACTTCATCTTATACCACTTTCTTCCTTACTCTGTCATGGCCTCCTTGGACCTTTCTGTTTCTTGAACACCCTACCCCAGGATTTTTGCACTTGTTGGTCCCTCTGCCTGGAATTCTTACTCCAGAGATTTGAATTCTTCTTCATTTTTAACATTCAGATCAAAACTCATATGTCTCCTCCCCAGAGTAGCTTGTCCTAATGACCAGTCAGTCCATCTAAAGTGACCTCCTTGTCCCCAGGCACTCACTGCTGAGTGGTTCCCCAGTACCTCCCATACAATGGCTGGCACACACAGGGATCACAGGTATGTGTACTATATGAATAAAGGAATGAACTCTTTAAAGCCCGTACACTCTGTTAGATATTTCTTTCTTAAGCCTGCCCTAAATCTACCTTCTGATAACACTGGCCCATTGGTTCTTATGCCTTCAGGATCCATGAAAACTAAAATGGGACATCAATTCCAGCCTCTCTGCTGGCCTGGTTACTTGGTCTAGACATTGGTATATATGTCTGAGTTTAAATTCTGAGCTATTTTGTGATCTTGAGGAAAATCACTTTATTTTTGTTAAATGATCACAACCCACCTTACCAAGGTGAAGGTTAGAATCTTTAAACAACAACAACAACAAAAAACCTAGACAAAGCATCCCTAAAGTAAAAGACTTCCTATAATTGCTCATGCAACAATAATGATTTTAAAAAAAAGTGTTAGAAGTAGGAAGTGAATTCCTAGTTAGGAAACTAAATTTTGTTTCAAAATTTTGTCCTTTCCACATGGCAAAGGCCAGGAATATAGAATATTGCTCTTCATATGTTCAGCTAGTCCTTAACTGCCACAGAGCTGGGAGAATAGTTAAGATGAAACATAAGGTACTAAAATTAAACATGGGAACTTACTGGTGTTGCACAATTTCCCTTCTCTGAGATCATTTACAATAGGACAAACTCCTAACATTTGGGAGACAGTCCTGCTGGGCTCACAGGCAGTGTTGGCTAAACTGATCAATCATAATTATCTGTAGTTTGGAAGGGGCCTCAGTGGTTATGTAATCCAACCTCCCACCTGGCACAAGAATTCTCCCTGTAAGGCCCTGACAACAGCCACCATGCCTCTGATTTAGATTTCCAAGAAAAGCACTCACTAGGCTACTGAGTACCTGTCTCAATATCTCTAAAGGAACTTTTAAGTACCATGATCCTTATTTCTCTACGTTCATGGTCGTTCTTTCTTCATGATTCTTGGTGATCATTATCCATCCAGCTCTCTCTGAGCTTCACAGTCTTTAGAAATTAAGCTAACCTTGCTGATTCAATGTCATTAAACTAACATTGACAGAACAGAGTATCTATTTTGTACCTCCAACTTTGTGATATTCATCCCAAGAGCTTGTGGGACAGTGACTGTGCAGTGACAGTGTCAGGGTTTACTGGAGATACACAAAGATTAAATACTAATATATTGAGTGCACAGTAGGGACTTAATGCTTTTAAACTTGACTCATTATCAATTCCAGCCAAATCAAAATTTCAGAAGCCACAACACTCAGGAGGACGAGACCTTGTGAAAGCAGAAAGGTGTTAAGCTATCCCAGGAAGCTGCTTCCTTGAAAAGAGGTTTACAATCTACTGGGAGGCCATAACCGCTGAACAAGGCAAGGAGGAACGAGTTGAGCTAAACACAACTTCCCGCTTCTTCTAAATTTGCTCTTCATGGGGCCCTCTCCCACCCTCAGCAAGAAAAATGTTGCTGCTACACTGGAAAGAAAACTGTGCAGGATCCATCCACCCAACCAACAGCTGAAGAGACCTTACTCTGTGTCAGGTAATGTTCTAAGGATTAGGGATGCAGGCTCTACCTCTAAGGTACTCACAATCTGGTGGGAAAGACATGTAATAACTAACGCCATACAATAAGAGCTATTTAGAGTCAATCAAAATTTCGCCCCCTACCACCTGTGTAGGGAACCAGGCAATCGTGATGCAGCCCCTTCCCTTTATAATATCTGGAGCAAACCATGCATCTTGGAGCTTCAGCTTTTATTATGTGAGAAGAATGAATGTGGATGCTGCCTAACCCCCACAAATATGCCAGAGGATGACAAAGAGGTACAAAGGATACACTGTGAACTACTGAGATCAGTCTCTTCTCAGACAGAGGGACTCAGATCTAAATTAGGCAAAGGATCCAAAAATAATATCTGTGCAGTCTAGGACCCTAGTTAATTATCACCAGCTTTCTTTCTGGTCAGGGCCACCCCACCTCGGGCACCAAAGGTTGTTTCTAGCCAGACAGTCAAACTAAAGGATGTGTAAGACATAGAATGATGAGAAGTAAATGACAGCATTCAGTGCACCCTTCTCCTCATATCACTCCTCCCTAACCTAATTATTGGAGCCAAGTGTATGGCTAAATCCCTTCCAGACCCATATGGATTCAAACCTAGTTCTGACTTACTTTTCTGCTAGAGATCTAACGGAAACAGTCCAAATAATATTCATTATGCTAAAATCATAGATATTTTAGAACAAAGAGGACTAAAAGAGGTTACCAATCTGCCTGGCTGTAGGCAAATACCTAAGTAAAAAAAAAAAATCAAGAAAAACTTTTTATATCATTTCTTCAATTAAATAAATAAGTAAGTAGTAATAAAACAATAAAAATTAAAATAAAATATATTCAGAACACAAAATTCCAGGGCATCCCTTTGTGATCCTACTCACAGTCTCCTGCTGCTATCAGGAAGTTCTTTATGATCAAAACAAAAATATGGTACAATATACTTAATACTGTTTTCTTTTATTCCAGCTTCCTCAGATTTGAGATTTCTCCATTAGCTATAACCCTTCCTCTGTCCCTTTCCTAGTTTCTTTGGGTAGAATGACTCTAATTCCTTAAATTCCAGCAGTTAAAAATCATTTCTCCTTAAAGTCTCTCACCAAATCTTTGTTTAGATTATACCTCAAGTGACATAGGAGTAAATGATGATGTAACTCATTTTATATTTGGACAATTCTTTCTTTTTTAACCTTCAACTGTTTCCTGTGACTTCCTATCAAAGGTTCAATATCTACCCCCTTGGCAGCCATAGAATAAACCTAACTCCTCTTCTACATGCAATTTTACATGGTTCCTATGCTCCCTCAGTCTTTCCTCCTCCAGACTTGCTGGTCCCTTCAGCCATCCCTCACACATAGCATGGCTGTGAGTCCCTCGGCCACTGGGTTCACTCTCCTCGGAATGAGTTCCAGTTTTCAATCCCCCTCAAACTGAGGAGCCCAGAAATGAATACTAAATTTGTAATACTAAAGAGAAGTGCTATGATGAGCCCAGAATAGGGCAGAACCATCACCCAATGTGTTTTGGAAATCAGAGTGCAAACGTATATTTTCGGAGTCATCTTCTGAATCAGGAAATCTGGAATTAGTCATTATTCTGCGTCTGTAGCTACAGCCTACAGACAAAGGGAAGGGCAAGCATATGTAATGTATATATGCACATCCCTACAAGGAACGCCCTCCCCCACCACACACACACACACACACGCGCGCGCGCGCGCGCGCGCGCGCGCGCGCTCCTTTCCCCAACCAGACAAATCCAAGTTCCAGTGGGATGATGAAGAATCCACACACCTTTCACCCCAACTTACATTGTAGCACAATTCTGAACGTTTATATGAATGTCTCCAGGCCAGATGCAAAACCACAACCCCTAGAGATTCTCTCATCTGGAGATGTCAAGTCCTAAGCAAATGTTTTCTCTTTTTAGTGTAAACATTTGTTTCTCAGACCCTACTGCCTGACTTACAGATAAGCTGAAGTTTTGCCTGACTGGCAGAGAGCAATACTGTGAGGTTCCCAGGTCAGCAGGAAAACTGAAACCAGATTTGTCTTGTCCTTAACCAGGAACAGAAGGTGTATGTGTGCAAACACGTGTTGAGGGAAGGCTGCCTACACCCTTTACACTCTTCTAAGGAGGTCTCAGGTGATCACCAAGACTTTCTAACCAGACTATCTATTTCAAGGGTCAACAAACTATGACTTATTGGCCAATCCAGTTTTTGTATGACCCATGAGCGACGAATGGTTTTTACATTTTGAAATATTGGGGGGGGGGGGGAAGACAATATCTTGTGACATGTGAAAATTATATGAAATAGAAATTTCAGAGCCCATAAATAAAGCTTTACTGAGAACACAGCCATGCTCATTTGTTCATATACTGTCTGTGGCTGCTTCCACTGTATAAAGCAAGGTTGAGTTGCTGTAACAGAGACAGCATGGATCACAAAGCCTAAAATATTTACTATCTAGATGGCCCTTTACAGAAAGTTTGCCAACCCCTGGTATAACAAAGGTAAGGCCTTGAAAAGGTCTTTCCTATAAGCCTAATTCTCTTCTGTCAAGTTGGGGAAGAAGATGTCTTATGTCCCACAGACAAAGAACCTGGGCTTGATGATTCCACAAGTTGAGAGAAGCGGCTATCAGCTTGCTCCCACCTGCAAAGAAAATTTGTAGGGCCAGGAAAAAGAGTTTTTTCTAGGTAGGATGATAGAAGTTCCCATTTCTTTATTCTCTCCTATAAAGAATGAAAATGAGAGTGGGGTACTATTTCCATGGCCTTGACACTGATACTCTCCTGCCATGAGCAACTCCCCAAAAAACATCACTTTTTCCATCCCTTCTTCCAAAGCCAGCTTTCAATACCCTGGTCTTAAACTTCTCTAACCTGTGGAATGCTATCCAAAGCAAAGGAGAAAACATGCACACTGCTCAAAGCTAGCCAGGTAGAGATGAGAAACAGGAAGCAGAGGAGCCAGGAGTGTCCACAGAAGCACAGTTTGCTACCAAGTGTCAGAGAAGGTAAGAGACAAAGATTCCTTCCCCGGGCCCTGGCTGGGCACTTGGCTGGGTTCCCAGGGAGAGAGAGTGCTCCAAACAAATAACTAACAATGCAAAGAAGTGTGGGGGCGTAAGGACCAGCCACTGGCTGTTTTCTGAAAACACATGGCAAATCTTTAAGCCAAATGCTTGCTAAGTAAAAGAATAAACAAATCCCTATTTTCTCCTGAGGCAAGAGCTATCATCTCTCTCACCCTCTCCTTCCACTAGCCAGATTTATTGGTCCGCTAGCCAGATCCATCAGTCCCATGGCTCTTTCTCCCTAGGGAGAAGCAGTATTTGTCCATCTCTGAAAGCGTGGCCTACCTTATAACCCTCCAGCCTGCCTCCCCCTCCCTTGCTAGCCACTGCTCTGGTCACCTCTCCCCCACTCCAGAGGCACCCCAGAGCTAGTAGGGAGGAGAATAGGAGCATACGGCCTGTCCACATCTCCCCCAGAAACTTGGGCCAGCTCTCCATGACGCACTGTTAATTCAATCCTCTGCCTTCTTCCCTTCAAGTTAGAGGGCCTTGAATGAGTCTTGGTGACCAAGGGTACCCCATCAGCCCTAACACAACCCCTTCCTCCACCCAACCCAGGCCTAACCCCTCAGTGCTCCAAAGCACAACTCAAGTGCTGCTACTATAAGGAGAGGGGGAAGGAAGAAAGATTAAAAAGCTAGAAAGAAAAGAATGTGGCATCTCTGCAGCATGATGTCACACTGACTGCTTTCAGATCCCCCAACACAGAAGCAAACAACATGGACTCCGGATTTACTCTGCCTTGAAAGGTTTGTGTTCTCAGCAGCCCTAAGCAGCCTGCACCAGCTGAAAAAAGCTAACAGTCAGACAGATAGGTCCTTGTTACAGCCCCCAGGGCCCCAATCCAACCCCTGGGCATAGCCACCTCTTCAAAAAAAAAAAATCTCAAGGCAACAAAGACAGACACACACACACACACACACACACACACACACACACACGAGCTCAGTACAAGTTAGCACTAACCTGGAAGCCATTAGGAACGGTAGCAGAGTGCAGGCAGAGAGGACCTCATTCATTCATGCATTGGGCAGTGAGGGGTGGGGGCGGGGAGTGGGGACCCTGAGGACACTGGAGGGCACTCACCTCCATGACCATCCCACAGCCCTGTTTCTAAGGGAGAAGGGAGTGGGGGCAGGGCTCTCATAACCTGGGGGAGCTTCCTTTCTCTGCTGTTATGCACGGCTCTGGAATTTTAAGCATGACTCCCCTTTATTTTCTTTCCCCCATCTCCTTCTGTGGCTACTTGGTGTGGTACTGCAGCTATATAGAAGCCCTCTCTCCTTCACCCTTGCTCCCTTTCTCTCTCTCTCCCTCTGACTCGCTCACAGACAGCTGTTCTCCAGCTCCTGCACGCACGCGCACAGGCGCATAGACACACTCAGACACACACAAGAGCACACGCACGCGCACACACCCTGCCGCCTGCTGCTTTACATAATGCAACTCTTTGGTGCTGTCAGCTTGCCAGCTCTCAATTATTCATGCCAGCTTGGAGGCCAGAGCCACTGGGGCTGCAGGCGTTATTTCCTCTTGATTTCCAAATCTGACAAAACACAAGATGATGCTCCAGAGAGAGACTTTGCTCCCTTTGCTGCCACCAATTATTTCCCAGGTGTTGCCTATTAGGTCAACCTGTATCAAGGAAGTAACATTAAATCAAAACACAGGTGCCTGTCTCAAAATAGAACCTTGTATCTTTCAAAGGCTGGCAGCTGCTCTCACTGCCTGCGCTTTGGGAATAGGTGAAAAGAGGAAAGCAGACCTGGAGACCAAAACCTGCAAAAGAAAATGGCTGAAAGCCTCTTTCGGGTAGCTTCTCCCAGACACCTAAGGCAAGAGCCGTGACACTCACTGCTTGAGCATGTCAGACTATAACATAGGAGAAAAATAACACTCAAGTAAGGCACTCATATTCATGACAAAGCAGGGTCATCTGAATTTTCAAACTCTAAGCTGCATCTCCTAAAACTTTCTTCTAGCCATTCAACGAAATGCAGTATTGGTACTGAAACAGCCTCCTGAAGAATGCTGTCAGATGAAAGGAATTCTATTCAAAAACAACAGGAATGAACATTTTAAAAGTCATTATGGCTTACAAAGCACTTGCACTCACGTTCATTCAAGTTCCTCAGAGATAGTATGGGTCCGGTTCCACTGTGGGTTTGGTTCCAGACCACCTCAGTGAATTGAATATCACACTAAAGACCACCTCAGTGAATTGAATATCACTATTCAATTTATCACACTAAATTGAATATCATAATCTTTTCACTTGCAGACAGTCTTGCCTTCAATTTGCAAAAATTGCAACATCAGTTCAGCTCAGTAAAGCAAGGTATACCTATACATAGGTATCAATTCCCACCGCCAGAAGAGGCAGATCTGGGAAGCCAGATGACCTATCTCTAAATCACATGATAATTAACTACCTAATACCCCATAGTTCTTGTGAGTCTTTGGAGAACTACCATCATTTTTCGAGAGAAGTAGCAAGAGAAGCCCAAACCTGGGCCAAAACACACAACAACAAAAACAATAATGATGGTTAGCTCAGTGTCTCTCAAACTTTAATTGCCTGAGGATCTTGTTAAACCACAAGTCCTGATGCAGTAGTTCTAGGGAATGGCCCAAGAGTCAACCCTTCTACAAATTCCGAGGTCATGATGCCCATGTTGCTATTCCATGGACCACATTTTGAGTAGCAAAGGGTTGGTTTATGCATTCTTATTCTTCAGATGTTCCTAAGAAACAGTTTTGTCTGTCTGCTGCAGCTACACAGGATGGCATGATGAAGGTGAATAATAATTACAATCCACTGATGTCACCTTTGTCCTGCTCACCAAATTCATGCTGGGACCTAATGCTGCTTGGGCATTTGTTGGCAAAAAAAAAAAAAAAAAAAAAAAAAGTCTCATTCTGGGATTGTCTACAGGCTCACTGTGACAGGTCTTTCCAGGATTTGTCTGTCTGCTCTCTGTTGATAGAACAGCAGCCTCATGATATCTAGAAAGTACATGGATTTGTGCTGTCTGGCCCCCACCTCAGTGACCTAGAGGAATTTCAGCTCCAAAGAAAAGTGTATTAGCAATGCCCTGGGGCACTAGCACTGTCCCAGACATATTCACCCTTCTGTCCTGCCTCTTCTGAATGCCTTCCTGGCTTAGGACCACAGACACCTGCCTCCTTCTGTTACTCCATGGAAAGATTTTGCCCTTCATAGTGTTGAAAAAATAATGGAATTAAAAAAAAGGCATGGAAAAGCTCCCAAGAGAAGCTGGCTACCTCCCCTAACCCTGTCCTTGTAAAGTACAGTACACAATTTGGATTCTGTTGTTCACTTTGTCGATTTTATCTCCCTAAGAAGACTGTAGACTATTTCTTTCATGCCCCTCCAACATGTGGGAGTATTGGGTACAGCACATGTATTCAGTAAATATCTGTACTGACTGCCCTGTCCACTATTAAGATGTGTAGGAGTATTGGGTACAGCACAGGTATTCAGTAAATATCTGTACTGACTACCCTGTCCTCCATTAAGACAATTAATAAAGGTGTTAGTGGAGTCAACCAGCCAGTACCCTAGTCCTGGCTTCCGCACTCACTTACTGTGACTTTGGAGAAATTGTACAAACTTTTCAGAGGCTTTACTTATGCTACTATAAAATGAGAGATTCATCTTTCTTCCAAAACAGCTCTATATGACACTTCAGTGTTAGTATCTTCATAGTCTAAACTGATAGCAATGAGTTAAGAGGGCAGGCTCAGAGATCATACAAATCTGACCTCAAATGCTGGTTCTCTCATTTACTAATTTTGCAACTTTTAAAAACTTGGCTTCATTAAGCTTTACACTTCTTAATCTTTAAAGTAGTCACAAAAGTAACATAATTTTACTAAATTGTGTGAGAACTGAATCAGGTAAAAACATATAACATGATTTTACTGTATCTGACACAGTATCTGTCCAATAAATAAAAACTATTAACAATATTGGTCAAATAGCTATTTTTTTTTTTTAAAAAAAACATAATGAAAGATATCTTCTAGTGGTGCGACAGGTATTCACAAGCCTTTGATTGAGTCGGGATCCAAGAAAAATCTCAGTCCCTAAAGAGGCATGGCATATATTAGTTCCTCAGTCACCAAAATATTTTTTGCCTTCTCTTCCTAAATTGGACCTTATAAATAATAATAATAATAATAATAATAATAATAATAATAATAATAATAAAGTTACACAGTAAGCCACTTAGAGAATCTGGACTATGTCTACTGTGTTAGAAAACATGAACCTTTCTTTCATGAGTTACATAAAACCTGATAAGAAGTAGAGAACTTTCTATGTGCCCTGTAATTTGCTAAGTCTCTAATGTGGAAGATGATCTCATTTAATCATACCAGCAAAATGTTAAGAAACATTTTTATGATGAGGAAACTAAGAGGTAGAGGGTTTAATAACCTTCCTATAGTATATGATTAATAAACAGGACAGCATGTCTCTGAAACCCAGATTGTCTTATTACTCAAGTCCTATTCTTAACAATTATATTGTGTATGAAAAGAAGGTATGACTGATGTGTTTCTAGAAAGGCAGGGGCCTTTTTCCTAATAGTGTTTATAGATTTGCACTGCTCTCCTTGTCTTTCTTGAAAGTCACAGCACAAACTCTGAAGAGATAATAAGCTGAGTCCAGGAGTACATGCTATGATCACAACAAAGCTAACTGGACTTCCACAGATGGAGCTTATGCCCCTGGGCTCAATCTCCACATTTCAACAGCTAAGCTATTCGGTGCCTAAATTCCCAACCTGCTTTTCTATAAATAAATTTAAGAAATTAAAATAAAAGTATTTTTCTGAATTAAATTTTTCCCTTAGAGATATGAAAAACTGACAGTAGTTTCTATTTTTGAAAGGAAAAGAGGTTTCTGAGAGTCCTGTGCAGTATCAAAAGCACTTTCTAAAGCGTACCCTGGAGGAATCTCAGAAAAAAAAGAAGTTAAGGTATACCTGCAAATCCAATTGAACCAAACAGTCCCATTCAATCCAGTCCCATTCAGTTGCATTACAGAAGGTTGAGTCTACACAGTATCTTGTTCACTTCAAGTGATTAACTGTTACTGACAAGAGAAAATAGAGATGATAAAGAAAAGGTCTTATTTTATCTCTGAATACTACTTCTATCCCAATGAAAACAAGACTTTCTACATAGTAAGAACTTCAAACATTTTAACCAAGTCTGAATTTGTTGAATTATGGGAAATGATAGACAAAAGTGAATTGATCTTGTGCTAAGTATATATTCTATTTTATTTACTTATAAAACTTGTATTTTATCAGGTGAGGAAACTGCATATAGAAGCTTATCCTTACCCAAGGTCACAGAGATATTTCTAAAATCCATGTTTTCACTACACCATGTTACTTCCATAAACAAACATCTGCTAAATAAAAACCACTTCAGACAGAGGTTATTGCATTTAATCATAACTAGTTACAATCACAACATTGCATCTAACCCTCCAAACAACCCTGCAAGGTAACTTCCATTGTTCCTACTTAGGCGAGTTATCCACTTTTTTGCCCTGCCTGGTAATGCTTACGCCACACTCTATGATCATTTCATGAGCCTCCCAGTGAATTTCACTGACACCCCAGTTTATCTGCCCCAGCCTGCAGCACCTCAAACACCTTCTGTGTCATCCACAGGGCCACAGCCACACCCTCTCCAACGAGCTCTGAATCTTGGCCTTGCATGGGGAGCCCCCTCACAAGTTTGTTCCTTCACTGGGTTCTCTACTCAATCCTACAGGTAGGGACTGCTCCCCATGTCTATTAATCCTGCACTTGTTAGAGTTCTCTGTATCCTATGATTTGTTAGTTATTTTGAATATTATATTTTTCCTGTTCAAATTGTTGGGGTGGTTTCTATCTCCTGACTGGAGGTTCACTGATATACTACTGTAGGAAGGAACAACAAGCAGCTCAGATGAGGGAGACATCATATCTGCCCTCAAGTTACTCAGTAGTAATGAAATGGTGAAAGCATTTAAAACAATCTATGAGCCAGACACAGTTTTTGATACATTTAACATGTATTCCCTCATTTAATTCTCACACCACTCTACTTTATAGATGAGGAAGTTGAGATATATTAGAGATTAATAACTTCTCCAGATCACACAGCAGACAGAGAAACCAGGATTTGTCCCATGGCATGACTTCATAGTCCATTATCAGCCATGCTGCAATAGTGCCTCTATCAACTGACTGCAGTCAAAGAGCAAGAGAGGGGCAAAGGCAGCAGTGGGACATATAAACACAAGTCTTTCATGAAATTTAGAAGGGAAAAATAAAGCTAATTAGAGTTAGCTTTATTAGAGAAGTCCCCAGATATCTAAAGAATTCAAAAAATGAGAAGGGGCCATTCAAGATCTTTTAAATCAAAACCTGTAGTGTAAAAAAGTCGGTGTATCCTGGTCATCAGGTACTCAGGAGATCCTATTAAATAACTCTTCCCAGAATTAATGATCAGGATAACATCCACGTTTTATGAACTACTAATGCGAGAAAACTGATCATCCACAGATTTCCACTCTGCCCTCTCTCAGTTCGCCAAACCAGACTTTAATCCATGGAAGTTGGGTCAAGGGTGTTCAAATAGGTATATTGATTGCCCCTGACCCAGCTGTGTAACCCAAGACCTCTCATCAATACTGCATGTCTCACATGAGGGGCCATGATGTCTCTGTAATTCAAACCTGAAGCAAGGAACAGCCAGAAGTACAAAAGGAGAGGGAGCTGAGGATTCAGACAGCTCTGGCACTGCCTTGACACTGCCACAAAACCAATGCTCACTCTTTAGGTCAAACTTCAGCAGGTATAAAAGCTTTCCCTAGAGCCAAATGCAGCCTAGTAGGATAAAAATACCTAGCCCACTGAGAAGAGAACTTGCTGGAGTTAGGGCTTTTTCTACATATATGCCAACATTCCCAATTTATTTATAACCCTGTCCAAATCAAATAATTGGCTCCTAGGTATCGCCTTCTTTTCTAAACATTCCCAACCATCAATTCTAGATTTTTAGCCTGGATTGGTTATAAATACACTGAATGGTCTATGCCAATGGTTCCCAAACTTTGCTGCACTTTAGAATCACCTAGGAGTTTTTACTCGTGCCTAGATCCCAGTGCCTAGATCATACCCTGTACCAATGAAATCAGAACGTCTGGGGGTGAGAGGCAGGCACCAGTATTTTTAAAGATCCCAAGACAACTGCAAAATACTGAAAAGATTAGGAATCACTGGTCTATACGATTTTACCTTAGTTCTCCACAATATAGTATCGGAATTATGTCTGCCAAGTGTAGTCAAATGAGCTGTATTTTATAGAAGTCAAATTGTTTTCTTAATCGAAAAGTGTCATTTTTCCTCCTTTTTAAAAGAATGATTTCCCATGTAATAAAGCTAATGCTTATTGTTCTAGGTACTTTATAAAGGGCACATTAGGTTATGTCTCACTTAATCTTATTATTCCAATTTCACAAAAGAGGAATTGAGCCAAATAGATTATAAGCAAATCTACAAGTTTATTCACTATACCTGAGATGTTACTCAACCTGGACTATAACAATTTCAAATGGTCAAATCCTCTCATGTTATCTTTTCCCTGATTTGGTGGTTTTAATTCAACCCAATTACACTTGCTCTATTGTTTGGTTTAAAAATTGCTCTCTTTGTAAGAGAAGACAACCTCACGTAGATAAGTTTGATAATATTCTGAAATGCACTGATGGAACTGGTGACCCAAGGGCAGGGCTCAGAACTACACTTAAGGGAAATGGACAAGCTGTCCTCCTTCCAGGCAATCATAATTGCCCAAACTAGAAGACTCTGAACCAAGAAACTACCAGGAGGGTAACTACAAGTGGGGCTGGAGACCTTTAAAACAAGGGCACAGGTCTAATCTAATTTTTTTATTATACAAATTAGTTTAACTTGCCCACAATCCCAGGGTTAACATGGGTTAACCTGGAAGAGGATTAAATAATAACACAAACCACTGAGTCTAATGTTCTTTCCACCATCCGAAGAGTCACCAAGCTTTGAATATGGTCTGTCACTAGCTATCCTCTGACCTTCCACATGTGACTCGTCCTCTACCAAAGGGAGATAATAGTTGCCCTATAAGAAAAGATGTAAGTCCAAGTACAACATCCTAGTGTCCTAGACACATGTAGGCATAGTAGTGTCATGGTTACCTTGGTGAGTGGCTCCCTTCCAGAACTAGGCACTCATTTCCCCAGATGCCTGGAGTACGAGCTGCTGATGGGTCACAACTGAGCTCCTCTTTGGGAACTGCCCTGTCCCAGAGGGCAGACCTCACCTAATGGCTACTCCATGAGAGAATACAAAAACTGTCCCTTTGCCTTAGTTTGGATTAACTCTGCAGGGCCATTCCAGAACTGGAGCTTTTTATGGGATTGGCTGAAGCCGCTTCCAAGTGCATCAAAGTTTAACTTCTCCCTCTGCCCAATCTTGATTCTCTCACTTACATACAAGCTCGTTCCCAATAGCACTTCCCAATAAACCTCCAAAAGGCAAATCTGTCTCCAAGTCTTTTCCATGGTCTCTTTCCAACCTAAGATATATGTCAATTACCATAAAACGATGTGTGCAAACAGGGAGTTGACAGGACACGCTGCTGAAGTTTAGGAAAAAGGCCAGAAATTAGTAATGGCCTGGGATTTCTAGAAACTCCTGGCCCCCTGGGACAGGCAGATAACCATGCTCTTGCTTCTACATCTGTCCACCTCCGGATATTAGAAGAAACTAAGCCCCTCTCCAAATCACCTCTTTGCAGAGGTAACTGACCTCTCCTTAATCCTGGATTAAGGTTTTACAGAGGGAAGCCTGCTTGCTGGTGCCCCAGTTAAGATGTTGACATGCTGTACTTGAGAACAAATCTTGAGTCCCTCTGGCCACTGGCCTGATGCTTGTGCCACATGACTACTCCCTCTACTTCCCTCCACCCCATGCCTACTCTCCCCTTAATCTAGAGAGAACCCAGCAGCTAACAGGGCTTGCATCATGAAAACATAATTGTTAGATCCCTGCACTGGGAGCTGGTAAGGAATTAGTAAAGAGCTCTGTGTTGGCATGGGGGAAGAAAGGGGTCATCATGAGTTAGGGAGGACTTCTAGTCAAAGCAATGATCCTGCTCTAGTTGGGAACCCTTGATGTGTTCCAGAGAAGCTGCTGTCACTTCCTGGCCTCACACCACATGCTACCATATTTCAGGAGTTTGGTTGGTCAGTGGGGCCAACTAGAACATAAAACCCAGGTGAAAAGCAATGTCAGAGTTTATTTTTCAAGCACCCTGACCCAGATCCTTTTTAATTCAACCTGAACTCCCCAGAGGTTAACTGGGAGGGCTCTTACACAGGTAATGAGAGAACTTCCATACCTTTCTTTCCATATGAGGGCACATACGGATTCCTGGAGGTTCTGTCCACTGCCTGGCTCTCTGCAGACCTGCCTTGGCTGCTTCAAGAGGTAGCAAGACCCTGTTTGGGCTTACTTATGATAGATTATTTGTTCATATGGACATCTTTTCTCAGTATCCATTTTCTCCAGACACGTGCAGCTGTGGCAGTTAGCCTGCTCAATCACCCTCCCCACGGGCAGCACCTGGGCTTCTTACACTATTGTTCCCGAGACAAACCTCCTCATACTTAGGGACGCAATATATACTTCACTCTTGATGAGGACGATTCAGCCTAATGGGAGCGTCGCCAACATGCCACAATCCAAAACTCACTTTATAAGAAAGACAGCATCGCCTTTGTGATGTACAAGCACCAAGATGACACTGGTCTGTGACCCTGGACATAATCCAGCCTTTCTCTGGGCCTCAGTTTCCCCATCTGTTATACATAAGGGTTGGTCTAGATGACCCCTACCTTCCAGTTATTTTCTGCTCTAAACATCCAAGATCATTCCTCACCTCACACATCTCCACATGCTAATAAGAAGCAAAAAAAGATGAGCTCTAGGACCACAGAAAGTGAGGCAGAAAAAAGCAACAATGCTGACCACAGCAGGCAGGGCCTGTGACCCAGGTCATAAGTTCTGTTCTCTTTCTACTTTCCCTCTTCTGACCATATCATTGCCTCAAATTATCTGCCTCCCCTCTTCCTACCTCTGCAATACCTGTCTCGCCAGAGAAGAGCTAAATGTCATCAGGCTGTGCCAGCTGGGAGGCATTCCATCTTTCTAAACTCTAAATCAATCCTCATTAAAAAAACTTTGTCATGGCCTGAGTCTTCCAGTCAAAACCTAATGGTGCTAGAAGGGAACAGGTAGGAAAAGAAGAGATGTGACTAAGAAGACAAGTAGACAAATGGCAAGCTGGAGACATTGACTTACCACAAACATATGCTATGAAATCCTAGCAGTATCAAAACCAGTTCCTTTCCCACAGTCCACACACAATTGATCATCCAGCCACACGCTCCAGACGTTGGAGCCTGACTATGTAAGGGTACTGCAGAATAAGCCCCTGGCCTTTGTCAAGTACCTTTCTTCTACAACTCTAAAAAGAGAGTAAAAATCGTTACCAATGGGCAAAGACCACAAAGCTCAGTATGGACCAAAACTATTATATAACTGTGAGAATAACAAGATATATTTGGGTGTCATCAACAGAAGCAAGTGGAGGATGTAATAAACCCATTGCAAATAATACTAATTAGGAGTATATCTAGAAATATATTATACTTTATGAAGTCTCCTGATCAGGTAAGATAAACAACACAGTGTGGGTCTCAAAACCCTACCCTGTGAAAACTATATAGTTATTAGGGATGTTTGACCGATCAAGAGCTACCTTAAGTAAACAGGATACCAAATATTTGAACAGAGGAAGAGATAAAAGACAAAGGAGAGAAAAGCTTAATGTTTTATTTCTCCAAAGGGAAGTAATCAGATAGTATAACTGGATTTGAAATAATAGGGGATATTCTAAGAGTTTAGGTTGCCAAATGTTGTAAGAGGATAGCTCATAGAGAGCGAGCTCCTAGTAAGAGGCCAGTTTCATATCCCCATGTCCAGGTGGGTCCAGACGACCGAATGAAACTATCTAATTCAGAGACATCATCTGTGGCTGAGCAGTGCCCAAAGTAGATGCTACCCATCGAGGCTCCAGTGTATGACAGAGCACTAGGCCTTCTGGTTTTTTATACTGAACACCACTAGGGAGCTCCATTTGCTTCTCTTCTATAGATAAGTGGTCCCTAACCCCAAGGCAGCATGCTGGTACCAATTCTTGGCTTGTTAGGAACCAGGCTGCAGAGCAGGAGGTGAATGGTGGTGGGCTAGCAAGGGAAGCTTCATTTGTATTTGCAGCTGATCCCGAGTGCTAGCATCACCACCTCAGCTTCACCTCGGATCATCAGGCATAAGATTCTCATAGGAGCACCATTCCCTAGTGCCAAAAAAGGTTGGGGGCCACTGCTATAGATCCTTCTTCCCTAGATTGAGAGGTTAAGATCTTTCCTCTACTGACAGGAAACAGAAATACATTCATGAACTCTACAAATCTCCAAAGCAGAAAGGCCTTTGGATCTTAGTCGGATTTCCCATCCAAAGCAGTGATCTCATTCTGCACCTTCCTGGAAGAGAAGCGGGTGTGGGGTGGGGGGGACAAACAAACGGACCTTTTTGATTAGCCTCTTAAATAATGAGTCAATATTCTTAAGAAATGCAGGAGGAAGCCAAAACTTTTCCCAAAAGAGTTTGACAAAATTTGTCTCTCAATGTACTGAGGTGCTACCCTTGCCTATCACTATGGATCTCAGAGCTAGCAAAGGTATCAAACCTCCCATCAAGAACAGAAAGGCTGCTGTGAAGCTTCCTGGAAATCTTGTAAAATATGCTCATGTGGGAGTGAGTGGATGCTAGGAAAACTATGCCCACTGCTGGGTTCCCTGTATGCTGACATTTACAATGAAAATGGAAAACATCCATGAGATGTGCCCTGGAAGACTGGCTTGTTTTCTTCTAAATAATCTGGCATTTGACTTACCAAAAACCCTTGTATTAGGATCTATTAAATACCACTGCTTGGGTGTATGGCATTAGAATTCACTATTCTACCAATAGTCCTTTGTCCAGCCATGATGGTTTCCCAGAATAGCCTGGGGGACAGGTAGAAACAGAACAGCTCAACCCTCCCAGGCTGGATGTCTCTCCCAACCTCCTCCAACCTCATGCCATGTCCATGAGAAGCTGAATAAATGTGACTTCTGAGTAACGAATGCAAAGAGAAATCAGAGTGCACAGGAAGCCTTGAGCTGGATACTAAACATGAAAAAATTCAGTCCAACAGGATCATTTTCAGACTAGTAATGGCTGAGCAGAACCAAAAAGTTATAATAAAAACTTTGAAGCATGCTAAACCATAGTGCCCATTTTGGCTCAACAGTGTTCCTGAGGGTAATGCCACCCACGTACCCTTGGTTATACACACCCCTGGGTCCCCACAGACACTTCTGTCCGTTCTCCTTCCTTGAGGTCAGAAAGGCTGTGCAGAGTGTTCAGTTTAACTCAGGGGACTGAGCTGGGTGTAGATAGTAATTTTGAGACCTTGTATTTATGACTAGCTATTTCTGGCCAGTAGCTTGTTTACTCTTCCTTCAAGTCTCTCTGAAGAGGTCGGCCAGCCTTATAGATGTGGCTCTGGCCTTCCTGTGACAGCATTCCAGTACTCATCAGCATCTCCTCACCTAGAGGTAGAAACCAGGCAGAAACTTTTCTCCTCACTCTATAGGCCAAGAGACAAGGAGGGCAAATGGTAGGGTTGCTTTCTCCTAGCAAGTCACACAGACATGCCTGAGACTTGCCAGTCATTTCTCAAAGAATAACAGGCTTCCTTCTCCAAGGCCAGCCTCATCAGGGGATCTTGCCACTAAAAGACTATTCAAATAGTCATCTCCAACCTGGATGATC
The DNA here is from genome assembly GCA_004027375.1 of Macroglossus sobrinus. Classification (NCBI taxonomy): domain Eukaryota; kingdom Metazoa; phylum Chordata; class Mammalia; order Chiroptera; family Pteropodidae; genus Macroglossus; species Macroglossus sobrinus. The sequence goes on along the minus strand of PVKZ01001303.1, from coordinate 274,057 downwards.
AACTTACAAAAGAAAAAAAAAAGATTTCACAAACACTTATATAGTACTACTGATGTGATAATTGTTGTAAGAACTTTATAAATGTAACTCCTCATAACCACCCTATATAGTAGGTACTAAATGATCCCTATTTTATAGTTGAGAAAACTGAGGCACTGAGTGGCTGAGACACTTACCCAAAATCATAGAGTTGGCAGCTGGTAGGGCCAGTATTCAAACACAGTGGGCTAGCTCCAGGGTATCTGCTCTTAACCAATAAAGAGAAGCTGCCTTGCTCAAATTCATGGGCCCCATGCAGATACTCTGATTCGGGATGTTCCCACATGATTCGACGACCAGCAGGTTGAGGATCTTTAATTAAGTCAGCTGTTTTCAAACTGTGGTGTGCTTATTCATATTCTGGGCCCTGGAAGTTCTGGAATTGGAACCAAGGATCTGTAGTTTTAACAAGCTCTTCAAATGATCCTAGTGCAGGTAGTTCACAAAAGGCACTAGTAGAAAACCAGTCATGTCTCCTCACCCAACTCTCCTGGGACAAGTAAACAACTGACTGGGACACCTCACCCTGCCTGCAGAGATATTCATTCTCTAGTAGAGCAGCCACCCTGGGGGAGGGGGAGCTGGTGGCTGTGTGAGAGCTATTCTGTTCTTTAGTCTTGGTGACAAGGCTGCCTTCAGACTGTGGAGGAGGCGACAAGGGTGGTGGGCGACTGAAGAGAGCACACCGTCCTTCTACACTTGACAAGCTGCACATCAGAGGGGGACACACAGTTGGTAATGGGAAAGGAAAAAAAATAGGCACTCTGGGCCCCTGCCTCCCATTGCCAGAACAATGTCTCTTCAAATCCCTGGCATCTGAACTGGCAGTCAGCCAGCAGGAAAGAAAAGAGCTCACTGTCCCTTTAAGGACACTCTCTTTCCACAAAGGTCAGAAATGCCAGCTCAGCTTGCCCAGTGGCTGCCTTTCTGCCACTTTGGGGCCTTGGGCCATAACCCCCTTCCAGTTGTTTCTCTGGATACCTGCTATCTTTTCAAAAAAACAGAGCACCTGCATGACAGCTGCCTCTCCAGATGAGATTCAGTGATCGAGCAGGAACTGCTAATGTGGAGGGAACTCCAGATTTTATTTGCTTCTTAAAACCCTCATACCAGGAAATTAGCTCCAAGGAGTGGGCTTGGGATGGGAGCGCAAGGTCAGAATGATGACTGCAAGAGGAGGGTTAGGAGATCAAAAAGAAAACTGTGTAAGGATAGATGTTCCAGAGAAACATATTTCATCCAGAAAAGGGAGGCTGGTGAATGCTTGATCCAGAAATCACAAAGTGATGAAGAGTAGGGTGTGAAGGACAGAGGTAGAGTGAGTGGGGGGCTTTGGGGGCGGGGATGGCTGGAAATACAGGGCAGTGTTTAGCACAAGGGCTTTCTCTGGCAGAATGGGTTCAAATCCTGCCCTTTTATGTAACCTGGGGCACCTTTTCTAACTTCCCTGGCCCTCAGTCTCTCTGTAATATTGGCATACATTGAGAAGTAAGTAAGTATTAGAAATTAATAATGTCCATTATTTGGGTCCTAGCCACTCCATGTGGGTCTCATAGTCAGCTCAGGATGTGTCTTCAAAGAGCCCACTGGTTCTAGTAAGGCATCTTGCAAATATGTGCTGTGATGAAAAAGGCCACTCATTTAGAAAACCAGATGAGTTGGTGCAAGTCATGATTCTCATGGAAAAAACAACTCAAAATTAGTCATTTATACATAATATATGGCATGGGTCAACAAACGTTTTCTGTAAAGGGCCAGATAGTATGTATTTTAGGCTTTGTAGATCATACAGTCTGTCATAATTACTGAACACTGTTGCTTTAGAGTTAAATAGTCACAGACAACATGTAAATGAAAGAACGTGGCTGTCCCAATAAAACTTTATTTACAAAAATAGGCAGCATGTTGAGGCTTGCTGACCCCTGAAATAAAGGATGGCATTAATGGAGGACTTGGTGAATCCTTACAGTACATGGATAAAAGATATGGAAGCAGAAGCCTATTTCTTGCTTTTTTACCTTGGGACTATGAGTATTTTATCCAATTATCTGACTTCCAAGAAAAGTTTTTTTGGCTAATGTCAGCCAACTGCAATGACTCCTTTACATTGGTTTCTTCAGCATCTATCCCCAGAGTTTGCTGGGCCACTCTCTGCACTTCAATGCCGTATTTTTCTTGTCCTTCTGCAATTCTTCTATTCCTTGGGATTCAGAGCTCCCGGGGGTGGGGTGGGGTGGGGGTCTCATGCATTAGCAAACTTAGAGAGATCCTGACTGGCCACTTGGCAAAGGGTCCTCCCCTTCAGCACTCCTCATAGCAAACATGTCCACCTCACATCCAGCTTCCCAGGAAACAGCAGGCTGTTCTTCATCAGCTTCCTGAACAAACAGGCATCTCAGGTTGAAACCCATGCATATTTGCACTCACTGATTGATTCACTGAAATAGGGAAGCACCTGCTATGTGCTAGGTAAATCTCTGAAAATGCAAACTTTACCCATCTTGAGTGGAATCAGAGAGAGGCTGTTATGACTGGAGTCCTCTCATGAAACTGCTCAGTTGTATTTACTTCCAGCTCCCTGGTGTTTTTCTACCTGAGAGCACTTCAAAAATAACTTCCGCAACTGTACCAACAACCTTTATTATGACAATTTCTCAATGGCACTAAAAGCAGGAAGGATTAAAAAAAACTAAGAATGAGGAAACAAATCAAAAGCAAAGAAGATGGAAAGGGAAGGAAAAAAAAATCACGATTTCAAATTTCAACAAAATACTGCTATTTGCTTATATCATTCTCTCTGCATAAAATGATTTCATTTCACAAGTTCACTTTATAAAGTCTCAGCCTTCCTTCAAAGCTCTGCTCTAATGTGTCTTCCCCAGGAACACTTCCCTGATAAATTACCCCAAATTTCAAACTCCAGTAGCCCTTGGAATTCTCCAGTATGGCTCACACTTGCTATGCACCTTCTGCATGGTACGTGAGAGCCCACGGTCTCTGTTTTAACCCTTAGACTGTAACCTTGTCAAAACCCACATCATAACTTTTCCTTCTTCCACATTCCTCATGGCACACTGTCACTGGCAACTGCTTTCCCTACACTGCTGCTTGGTGAAGGCCCTGCTTCAGTAGAAGAGCTGCTGCTATCTTGCTGCTATCTGACAATAATCCTAGTGCCTTGCTATCACTGTTCACATCACCATTCATTCATTCATTCATTCACTTATTCACTCACAAAAAATGTGTGTGATGTTCAAGTGTGTAGCAGTGTCTTGCAGACTGTCATATATTCATTTGCAAATTCATTTAATCCTCAAACCAGTCTGTTGAAGTAGATAATATTAATATGTAACTTGTTCACAATAACAGAGGTGATTTCAGAAGGGATTATGGAATATGTGGGTGACTGATGGGAAGTGGTAGACTATCATACCCTGGAAAACAGGTACTCATCTGCCTGGGCTGGTGCCCTGATGCTAGGAAAATGGACATGAATTATCATAGTCCCTTCGAGTCCCATGATGAAAAATTTAGTCATTTGGGTTTTACTAAAGTAGATACAATTTTATATCAAAATGAATCAATGTATTAAATTTAAAAAACAAAATCACAGAAACACTCAAAGAAAACAGAGGTGAATATGCATACTCCTAAGGTTGGGAAGAATTTTCTGTGAATGATACCAAACAGAAACCATAAAGAGTCACTTGATTTGATCCCATTCAAACAAACTTCTATGTGCCCAAAATCAGCCTTAAGTTAAAAGGAAAAATTCCAGAGAAAATACTTATAACATATATGACTAAAGGTTAATATTCTTTTATTAAAGAATCCTGAGCAATGAACAAGACAAACAGCTCAATGGGAAAGGGGACAAAGAACAAAAAAGGCAACTCACATAAGTATAATAGAGTACCGAAGAAATTAAAAGAATGTCACCAATCATCAAAAAATGCAAATTAATACAACTATGAGATACTTGTGGAGCAGCAGATTGGCAAAGACTAGAAAGAATGGTAATAGCAAGGCAAGCAAGGGCTAGGGGAAGAAACACACTCTCATAACTTGCTGGTGGGTGTGTAAATCTGACCAACCCTCCTGGAGGGTTATTTGAAACTATGTATTAAAATCCGTTGACCTAGAAAACTGGCTTCTAAGTTTTTATCCAAAGAATGTTAATATGACATTATTTTCAATCTTGAAGAATTAGAAATAACCTAAATGTCAAATGTGAGAACGAATACTTACATATTTGCAATGCTACCCATAAAAGTAATTACATAAATTAAGTTGTTATTATTATAGAGATCAGATATTATTAAAGAATTTCAGAATAATATATAGAATGAGTCATAAATGTCATCTATTTCTTTTTATGTATAATATACATATAAAAAATAGCTCAAAGGATATAAATCACAATGTCAGTACTGATTATTTCTGAGGAGTGGTATTATGACTAATTTCTTTTTCTTTTGACTTTATATTTTCTAATTTTTCTACAATGCCCAATGTGTTGCCAAAAAAAAAAATTAAACAAGTTAAAACTGATATTTTTTTTCTTTTAAAAGTTCTTTAATTCTGATTTTCAAAAGAGAAGAAATATGTAAAAGTACTTTGAAAAGCAAAAAGGACTATGTTAATTCAAGAGGATAATCATTTGCCCACCAAATAATTTTTGAGCACCAACTATGTATAAAGCCTGTAGAAAGTATAACAGAACAAAAATTCGAATAACTCTACTCTCACAAAAGATTTAATATGTTATAAGAGAGAGAATGGCATCTACTCCAAGACAAATGAAATTGAATATGGGACTCCAAGCAAAGTGCTCAAGAGAATGAAGAAAAAACTAATTAATTCCTATTTGGGCATAAGACAAATATGGGATGACGACTTCTTCAAGGAAGTGATAGAAAAGCTGAATTCTGAAGGATAAATAGAATATCCACAGGCAGAGAAAGGAGAAGCGTAAGCAAAGGAACAGCGAAACCTAAGACTGTAGTAATATGCAAAGGTATGCGACATATCAGCAGAGGATAGATGCGTCGGGATGGTGGGGACAGTCGGGTTTGTGGAAAGATGGAGTAGACAATAAGGCTGGAAAGTCAGGATGGAGCCAGACTGGAGGCCTTCAGTGCCATGCCAAGGTGTCAACTGTATTTTGTAGGCAACGAGGAGCCAAATTCAGTTTTTGAAGATGATTTGGAAATCTGTCCTATAGGACAGCTGAATGAAAAACAGACTTGTGAGTTATAAGAAGTGATTAAATTATTCGTTCATAAAAAAGGAATGAAATACTGATACATGCCATGACTCGAAAACCTTATTCTAAATTAAAGAAGCCAGTCATGAAATTCTGCATATATATACATAATTCAATGCATGGAAGTCCAGGATAGGGAAATACAGAGAGACAGAAAGTAGATTAGTAGTTGGGCTGGGAAAGTTGGAGTGGAGGGGTGCTAGCTAAAAGGTACAGGGTTTCTTTCCTGAGGTGATGAAAATGTTCTAAAGCTGACACTGGTGATGGCTGCACATATATGAAACTATACAAAAACCACTGAACTGTCCACTTTAAATGAATTAATTGTACTGTATATGAATTAAATCTCAAAAAAGCTGTTAAAAGAAAAAGGAAAAGAAGACATCAGGATGCTATTGCAATAGATGAACCAAGACATTTGAAGGTTATGAATTAAGACAGTGGCAGTAGTCACGGGCAGAGGACAATTAGAGATGTTGCAAAGATAAAACTGTGTGGGGAGTGAGAGAGAACAAGTAAAAAAGATAGCTCAGAAGTTTCCACTGTGAGTGGCTAGGAGAAGAAAATATGAAGAAAAGGTTGGATGAGAAACTTTTATAAATATGCTTTTCATGCAGTGAGTTCAAGGCAGTTGGCCCATTCCAGGAAGTGAGGGAACAGACATAGGTACAGATCTGGAACTAACAGTCCTAGCAATGGTGGCTAAGAGTCTTTTGTGACTGGTGATAACAATTAATTATTTTTAGCACAAGTGACCTGCTCAAAAGTGATCCTAACTTATGCCTAGAAATATACTTAGAGCAATTTTAGCCGTAAAAAAAAAGTTAAGATTGCAGCAAGCAAGAAAAGCCAATTCTAGAGAGGCACATGTATACTCAGCATTTAAGAACTTAGTATTTACTGCTCCAAGTACAAGTTTTTGTAAAAAGGAGCACTATCACTGCAGCTATAAATATAATGGTTTATAAAGATTGCTCAATAGTCGAATGGCAAAGGTAAGCTCCTATGACTGATGGGACTCAAGATAGTTTAAATTTATTTTTTGCTTATTTGTATCAAAGGTGGCAAGAAGTAGAAATACTTGGTTCCAGAAATCAGAGGATTAAAAAAAAAATCATTTGAACATGCCAGAGTCAGTAGATGCAAAATAAATATATTAAAGAGGTACATTTAGACTAAAAAGATGGCTAAAGAAAATAATGTGCAACCAGCAGAGCAGATCATCTTCAAAAGCCCATGATACAGTCCCCCAAATTTGCATCCTGAGGTTTGTACCTCTGAAAACAAAGGGGTTTTGCATGTCAAGCCCAAACACCGGGGGATATAAACTCTGACCATTTGGTAGAGATAAAAAGTTGAGGTCACAGCTGGGAAGCTATTATAAAACAAAGAGGCTCCCAGTCTCAGGAGAAGGGGTCCAAAAAAAGATCTTAACTAAAAGATAAATCTATTTGCATGACAGGAAGAGAGGCATCTGAGTTGTCTGTGGAATTTTCCTATACTTCGTAGCACAGTGAGACCTTACCAGGAAGGCAGTCCAGTTCTGGCTCCCCCATACTTTAGGGGCCCCTCCAGGGCCAGGACCAGTTCTTACTCATCTTTGAGTTCCAACCACCTAGCCCAGTGAGTACTCAAGAAATGTTCCTCAAGTAAACAAATGAATACACATATTAAGGAGGGGTAGAAGAATACAGTGGAAACTTGAGAATATTAAAGGGTCTCGTTGCACTCCAGAAATCTTTAATCTGAAATCCATGAGGATCCATAAGAGATAAAATCTGCTGCTCTAATCTCACCTATCATTTTAGCAATGAGGGCGTTAGTGCCTTGCTGCAAGTCACCCATTCATGAGTGGTACACAAATTCCAGTTTCCAGTTAAGTGACCACACCCACATTGGATAGAAGACAGAAGAGTTCCAGCAATGAAACTAAAACATAGGCTAACTTGAAAGGTAAGACTCACTGACAGTGGCCTGGAGATAATGATCAGAGTTCTCTGTATCTATCTATGGCTTGAGAAACAATGGATTTTAAATGTGTGGAAAGCAAGGACCATGCTCACTTTGAAAAACACCAAACACAAAACAATAAAGATTGTAACAGTAGCTTAACATTTTTAAGGTGATTACAATGTGCCAGGCCTCCTCTCAAGTGCATTAACAGGAATTATGTCATTTGATCTTCCCAATCCTGACAACAGGTAAATGTGATTAGCACCATTTTAGAGATGAGAAAATCAAGGATTGGGGAGAGTAAGCAACTTGCCTAGAGTCATACAAATGGAAAGCAGCAGAACCATCTGCACTGTCCACCACATAGCTAATGGGAAGGAGAGCCACATAATGGAGCTGCCATTTTTGCCAGTGTCAGAACAAAGAAGATCTGGCTATAAAGTATGACCCACCTCCCCAGGGAGAACAGTCCCCATCCCAGACTCAGGAACCCAGTCAGTGCTCAGTTCCCAAGATTTGTATTTTGGGGCAGCTTGTCTTCCCAGTCTTTGAATAGCTTCATAAATCATATGAAACAAAACAAAACAAAAAACAACTGAAGAGCTCTCAAAGGTTTAGGTAATGTTTTAATGCTTAACTGAATGGTGAACAATTAATTACAGCTGACTCTTGAACAGCACTGTGGTTAGTGATGCAGGCCTCCCTCCACATATCAAAAATCCACATGTAACTTTTGACTGCCCCAAAACTTAACTATTAGCCTACTCCTGCCTGGAAGCTTTACAGATAATGTAGTCAATAACCACTTGTTTTGTATGTTGTATCATACACTGTATGACTAAAGTAAGCTAGAGAAAGGAAATGTTATTAAAATCATAAGGAAAATACATTTACAGTATTTATTGAGAAAAATCCACATAAGTGGGCCTGCACAGTTCAAACTCATTTTGTTCAAGGGCCAACTGTATTTCTCTAAGCTGTACAGATAGATAGATTATAAACTTCTGTATACATGATACGTTTCACAAAATTTTTAAAAATTGTCCTAATAAGTCCTGACCTAACTCTGAAGTTACAGCCATCAGATCAGCGATGACCGGGGTCCTGGCTCGCCATGGGGGTGAGTATGCTAGGAAAAATTACTCTACTGTATGGTCAACTGATAAAGAAAGCACCACCAGCCAGAAAAGACTGCCCATCTCCTTGGCAAACCTTTTCTAAATTGTGAAGTTTTAAAGCTCCAGATTTCTACCAAATAAGCACTCTTTTCTCACTTACTCAAGGACTAGCATAGAGAGGTGAAGAGTACAGGCTTTGGCGCTAGACATCTTCAGTTTTATCCAGGTTCTGCCACTTACCATGTGGTTGTGGGTCTGCTATTTAAACAATTTCCTTACCTGTAAAAGGGATAAATACACCTTTCCTACAGGATTGTGTGAGGGTTGTTATGAAACTTTAAAAAAAAAAAAACACTCACAGGATCATTGTTATTATAATTTCTAGCACTATTCTTCATACATGGCCCCAGAGTATCTTGCCCAGGGACTTAGGAACTACATTTCCCAATTCTTTGGTTAGTTAACTTGAGCTTGAGGGCTTCTCACAGCTGAATGTAGCAGGCCCACTGTTCTCTGCCTCACTTTTGAAACTATCTTGTATGTGAGCCTGTCCTGGCACTTAAACTTCTACCTCAACCTCCCATACCCATCTCTGTTCTGATCAGGCTGCTCAGTGCTCTGTCCCTTCTACCAGGCCCTCATTCTAGATTCTGTGGCCCAGGTCTTGCTTCTTTCCTGCCTGAGACCCACTCGATAGCCTCCCTCCTTCAAGGATCAGTTCACACCCACCTCCCCCATTCAGACCTTCTCCCACTTATTTTGCCCATTACTGCTCTCTCCCTTTCTCTGTTTTTGCACATCTTTGGCAGTTGTAATTCATATCATTAAATGTCTTCCTAAATTACCATAGGATATTTCTCTAACTTTTCAGGGGTATTCTTCTTCTTTCTTCTCATAGGCAAAGAACTGTCTTCCAATTGCTTTGTCAACTGTAGTAGTTAAAAGCATGGACTCTGGAGTTAGACTGCCAGCTCTAACACTTTTGGGTTCTGTGACCTTGGGACTATTACTTAATCTCTCTGTACCTTAGTTTAACGACTTATAAAATCTATATAACAGTAGTACATAGCTCAAAAAAAAAAAAAAAAACTCTGCTGAGTTAATATATAGAAAACATTTTAAATAGGACAATAGTAAGTTGTTATGTATTAGCTGTAGTTATTATGTATAACGATATTAGTGACTATAACAAGACTGCTAGCTAAAAGGTAGCCAATAAAAACTCATCACTTTGTGGCACTTTCGATATATTCACCTAAACTAGAGGGCAGAAAAGTTCTGTAAAGTGCCAGAAAATAATATTCCAGCTTTGTGGGCCAAAGCTCTGTCACTACTACTCAGCTCTGACGTTGTAGCATGAAAGCAGCCATAGACAATGTGGAAACAAATGAGCATGGCTGCATTCCAATAAAACTTTATTTATGAATACTAAAATCTGAATTTTAAACAGTTTTCATGTGTCTTGAAATATTACCCTTCTCTTGATTTTTTTAAACCACTTAAACATGTAAACAATCATTCTTAGCTTGCAAGCTCCACAAAAACAGGCAGCAGGCTGAGTTTGGCCCACATCTGTGGTATGCTGACCCCTGGTCTAAACCACACGAGGTCCTCCAGGATACCTCAAACTGAGGGCTTTGTTTCATAGGCAGTAAGAAAACATTGTCCAGTTTTAAGAAGGGGAGTGAGCCATGCCCACACTTCCAGAAAAGCACTATCAGGGGCATGACAGGTGCTCAATGGTATTTCCAGTCCTCTCCTCCTGCCACTCAGAAGCCTGCATTTCCCAGCTTTCCTGCAGTCAGGCAGTGCCACCTGATTAGTCTGGCTAATGCGCTGAAAGGCTGATGACCCTGAATTTGCTTCCAAGGCAAGCACTGAAGAGAGATGTTCTCCACCCCTCCATCGTGCCAGAAAATTCTACAACCTGGACCACAAGGAGGATGGCTTCTGTAGAGAGTTTGCCAGAGCCTCACAGAGACCTGGAGTGGGAAAAGACTAACTTACAGTGAGGTAAGCTACTGGGTTCGCAGGTGGGTATGGGGTGGTGGTTGTTATCATTGCAAAATTTAGCTTATCCAGTCTAATTCCACATGTTTCTGCAAATGTAAACCAAAGAACAGCATTAAGGATAAGTAAACAAAGACATCTAGCAATATCTAGTTTATCACATCCTTTCACCTTAACTATTCATTTAGGAAACAAATGTCCGGACTTCTGAACAATTTAGCAAGAGATCAGAAGCGTTCTTCTACAAATTCTGTCTGAAGAAACCCTAAATAATCTCTTCCAACTTTAAAAGTCATACACACAAAAGAAATAACAATAGGTCTCCTAATGACCAAGAGGAAATGTTTCTAGCCAGCGGCAAAGAACCTCAAGTACACCTGATCTGATTTGTTGGATACAATCTCTGCCATCCAGAAGCTTACATTCCAACAGAGTAAATCCCTTTCTTCTTAAAGTAATAATGATGACTATGACAACAATAACAACAACAAACAACAAAAAAGTAAGTAATGTTTATTGCTGCTTATGTCAAGCCAGGTGTAGTTTCCTAAAGTAGAAACCTGGGTAAAAAGTGGGAAAGGCCTATCCTTTTAAGAAATCTGTAGTCAGAATTTTCAGTCATTACCCGAACTGTCCTGATCACTCAAGGAATTTAAATGCTTAGATGACCAGCACTCAGTGCCCTGGATTTATTAGACCCTGGGAAAACTCCCAATTCTTATCCCAAATAATAAAGCAAATCTCACGTGTTAGCAAGTGTTAAAGTGTTAGCAAGAGGGTATTCCGCTGGGGGATATTTGTAAATGAATACTTAAAATTTTCAAATAAAGGTTTATTTTAGTGTCTCTTGCTTGTTAAAGAAGTGCACCAATAATCCACATTAGAGGTGACTGGTTCTATCAGGACTGTGGCCATGAGTAAAAAGGACGCTGAGAAACCAACTAATCTGCTCAGCACTGTTATTTAATCCCACTATCAAAACAGCTACTGTACCAGGCAAATAGAAGTCACCTACAAGTCCACACAGCAGGTCAAAAAGTGGTTACAAGATTCAGATTCAGAGGTGGCTGAGCTACTGAATATCAAGCTACTGAGAGACCCCCAACCGTCACTGCAGCTCACCTCTATTAAACATCTGAACAGCTGAGAAGCTTGGCTCTAAAGAAGATATGCAGAGGTCATATCCAGGACTTCCTCCTCTACAATAAACTTTCACAGAAAGAACCTTGAAAGGTAAATATATGTCTTGATCTTAACACTTTAGAGACAGAAATTCCAAACCTTTTTCTTACGTCTAATTTAAGCTCTTCCTGCTACAATCGAATCCACGTCCCTTTCATGAATTTAAACCAGAGCTGAAGAAGGAACAGCGAACTGTTTGTTAACAAATTTGAAGAAAAAAGTACACTGGACAATTGTCTTTTAGTATCAAATAAAATATGGCTGACCATTAATCTGCAAGAAATATAGAGAAGTACAAAAATTCTGTCCCAGTTACCTGGTAAGAATGTAAACGAGTAGGTTCTCTCACAGAGCACTCATATTCCTGATAAATAGTGTGGAAGTAGCATGATTGCTCCCCTCACCCACGCAAGCACAAAGAGAAACTTCAAATTTCTCATCTGTGGACCAAGATCTGGCCACAGACTTGCTTCCTCTGTTTTGTGTCAAGAGCTATACTCTCTCTTTATTTTTTTCACAGAATTAAATTCTTCCAACATACTGACTTTCCTAAAGGTCTATCAGAGCCTCTGGGCTCTGTGGAGACTGCATCACCAACCCCAATAGATAGGAGGACCAGGAACACGAGGACAGAGAATCAAGACAGATGTCGCCACAGTCTGCCAAGTCCTGTGGGGACTAAAACAATCTGTACAGGAAGGAGCTCCATGAAACTGGCGACCTTCTTGGTGTTTGAGTTTCTGAAGCTCTCTCTACAGGAATCAGGAATATCTTTATAGCACACATACATACAAAAGACATTTACTACGTAGAAGCTAAGAAGGACTAGTGAACTGTCCTTTAAAAGTTATTTATTTGCCAAACTGCATGTGTCCCACAGCTCTGCTTGGAACAGCCCTATCATTTGCGTGTGCTAACTCCTCCCTCAATCTCCACCATTGCCCATACCTTGCTCACCAAGTTTTCAGGAGATGGAATCACAGAATCATCTTTGAGAGAACCTAAAGACCCTGCCTTAATGAGTAGGTTGAATTGGGGGGAAGATTTCAATCTCATGATCCAGCCACTTGCCAATCACAGACATACATCTTGACTATCTTCATCGAAAAGCATTCCATGATAACTTTGTTAACTCCATGAGGTACGTTGTTAGTGCTAGGTTGTTGTGATAACTTTGTATCTCCATGAGGTGTGGTGTTAGTGCTAGGATGGTACACTTACCTAACACTGTCCCGCCTTCAAACCCCCACTCAAGTGTCAGTTACTCCAAGAAGCTTCTCTGCTACCCCAGCTGAAAGGAATTCCAGTCTCCTCTGAATTTCCAGAGAGCTTGCTGTTCATTGCCTGTCTCTGTCCCTTAGCATCTGCTGACTTGTTTTATGGGGGTGTGGGGAGGTGTGTGGGGGGGTGGTGTGTGTGTGTGTGTGTGTGTGTGTGTGTGTGTGTGTGTGTGTATAGGAGGGGTCTCATTTTTTCTGTGAGGCTACCAGTCCTTAAGTCAGAGGCAATGTACTTCCCATTTTTTACCCCCAAAATGCCTAGGTACAGGGTGTGAAAATAATAATCATGTGGTCAACATCTGTAGAATGAAAGGTTGGTTGAAATAACAAATGTATAGACTTTGACCCTGCTTTCTAGGAAAGCAGGTCTAACATAGACACACCTTGCTGTTGCTGTGGAAATAGCAAAATTGAAATAATAATCACCTTGGCCTTTTCACTCATTAGTTGCACAAATTCAGTTAAAACTCTTTACCATTCTGTACTTCAGTTTTCCGAGCTCTCACATGCAGATACTAGCAGCTTCATGTGATTATAGTAAGGATGGAATGAGATAATGCATTTCCATACATTTTTTAAAGTCTTAACTAACCAAACTTAAGACAAAGACGGAAAAAAGCCAATCTATAGAATGATGTTACATACAGAGAAAAGTGCCCTGTAGAAGAATAAACAAGGACAGGTGAACCACTGGGGAAAATCACCTGCAAATCCAAAGCCCAATTCCTACCTGTATGCCCTCAAGCAAGTTACTTAACCTCTTTGTGTCTCAGTTTCCATGCTCTGTAAAATGGGGATCTTAATCACGATGCTGTAGGCAGTATGTGACTTAACACGTGGAAAGTGCTCAATATGTTGCCTGGTACACAGTAAGCATCCAATAAATATTAGTTGCCATTATAACTGTTATTATCAGCATTATCATTTTTTATATCACTAACATGGAAGGCATTCTGGAAACGTTTCTAGAAATAATTCAAACATTAGAAAGTTAATTAGTCCCATCCCCTTCTATATGCAGACAGTGTTGCTATCCAGAACAAGTAGCCAATATATTTGGTCATTGTTTCTAGCAATTCTCCCTGTTGGAAGAGTGGACAGTACTGGTCTAGGATTTTAAGCTCAAATGTCCATAGCACAACTACAAAGTATATCACAGGATCTAATAATATCCAGGCAGACATAACTAAAGTTTCCCCATCTTTTTACTATTTTATTTGGCTGAAAAAGGTAAAGTTACTCTGATTACAATTCCCACGTTAACTCTGCTCTCCTGTTGAAATGCCTCAAGAGATACACAAGACAGATTTTTAAAGGCAAATATCTCTGCATGACCCTGAGAAACCAGCTGGAGCTGAGCAGAGAAGCACTCTGTGTTAAAGTGATCTCATCCTAAATGACAGCTAAGCACCCCTCAGTACAACCCTGATTGCGCTGATAGCAGGAGCAGAAAGGGACGCTGAGTGACTTCTGATGATGAGGACAGTGGCTCTCCCAGCAGCATCTGGGCTCTCCTTGGAGGCTTCAGCCAAGTCACAGGCCCAGGTCTGCTCCGCTGAGGAATAAAGGAGCATCTCAGATGCTGACCAGAGCTGGAATTCCCAGTGACAACAGACTCTGCCAACAGCTTCCAACTCAAGAACAAGGAACCTGGCCCCAAGAAAGCAAGGGCAGGAATAGCACTGTGGTACCTCTAACTACCTTTCTCAAACTCAGAGGAGGGCCTTCAGCACAAGAGCTAAACATAAGAGAGGGAGAGATCAAAACTTGAGAAGAAACTACAGGCTGGTCACTGATGCTTACCACTATTCCAGGCCTCAGTTTTCAAGAGCGAAGCTTGCAGGAACTAAGCTTCTCCCTTTCCCTTCTGCAAAGTACCTCTTCAAGACCCACTGAAGGACCCTCCTGCCTAAAGGAACAGAGCTAGTGGACTAGACTAATTCTGTCACAGTTTAACCTAGGGTAGAGGTTTATGGAAAACCAAATGTATCCTAGAGCCAGGCTGGAACTCCATGCATTAACTGCTCTATATCTACTACCTCTGACTCTGAAAATCAAGCTCCAACCCAGAGAGATGACTCTACCACCACCCTGTTTTGGACTATTGGCTTCAAGGAAGGCAAGACGCATCCCCGCAGGAAGCTCTTTCAGTCTCTCTCTCCTCCTCCCACCCTCCTCCTCCTTCAAGGAGAAAAGCTCCATTCCCATCCCCAGGTGCCATTCTCGGAGCTGCACAAACTGCCCTGCAGGGAGTGCTATGTCCCTGGTATGACAAAGTTTTCCAAGCAAAATCTCTTTTCTCAACCAGAGAAAAAGCCAATTCACCCACTTAACCAATTCAAAGGAGATTAATGAGGAGAGTAAAGGTTTTACTTTTAAAATGGAAGATAAATATATTTTGACTACTTCTGTGGCTACAATACATCTACCCCATACCCCAAGCATGAGGTGACTTTACTATTGCAACATTAAGCCCAGGAAGGGGCACTTGCACAGCCGCAAGGTATGAGCATGTGGGTGGGGGCGGTCTGCTCTCCTCTGGACATCAGGCATGCTGGACATTAGAGCCTGGCCCTTCAAGAATCTCTCAGAGAGAAACGTCTAAGGGGTCAGAGAGTGGCCGTGGGGGTGAAGGTGCCCTACAGATCAGGGTTGGAATGACCTCTCTGTCAGGGTAGGGAAACGAAGACTGCACCACCGGCCTGGTGCAGACGCACAGGACCTGGTAAAAGGTATCTTTCTTTATCAAGTTCCCTCAGTGGGCACCACCCCTAGCCTCCTCAAAGTTGGAGACTCTTTTCAGCTGCAGTTTGATTCTCTCTGCAGCCCCCCAACTTCCACAAAACCCAGGAGATGGTGGCAGAAAGTCCTGCATCAGTGCAGAAGCCGGAGTGAGCCAGAGGGTAACCCAACTTTGTAGAGTGTGTGGCCCCCATCTTAACCCTTCGATAGCCATCTAGGGAGAGTCTGAAGGAGACTCTCTTGAGAATGAGCTGGGGGGCGGGGAACACAGGGTTGAAGACAACAGAAGAGGAAGGTATCTTATCCCTCCTCTACTTACCAGGAAAGCTTGAATCCTTTCATTAGTACAGTCACGATAATCCACTGACCGTGTCCTTGGCATCCCTGTTACAGCTCCGGAGGTCCCAGGACATATTTGAAAAGATGACGAATTCCCAAAAGAACAGAAACCCATGTAATGTGACTTGAACACAGAAAGAAAGAGAGAGAGAGAAAGAGAGAGAGAGAGAGAGAGAGAGAGAGAACGAACGAGCCAGAAGAACTGCTGCTGCTGCTTTCCCTTCTTCCCTCTTTCCCAGCCGAAAGCTGGGCTCGGAGGCCAAGGACAGCTTCTGCAAATCCAGCCAGGGGCTGGAGCTGCCAGCCCGAGCTGCTGCCGCCACTGCCACTGCCAGATTCTGATGAAGATGGGTAATGCTGGCAAGGCTGCAAAAGAGCCCTGGAGTTGCTGTCAACAGGCAAGCTGGCCAGCCACCCACCCACCCTCACCTTTTGCCGACTCAGAGAACCCAAGGAGAGCTCAGGGGGAGAGCAAAAACCTAGCAGAAGCTGTACCTCTCTTCCCCCAGGCGGCAGCTCCCGCAGCTCCATGTAATCTCCTAATCAATGCAGTACCCAAGCAAAGCACTGCCAGCCACTTCCGCCCATTTAAAGACACAGCACATGTTTTGTCCCAGGATGGGACAGAAAGTCAGAAAGAGGGTGAGTGAGCAATGCGGTGCCTGAGAAGGAAGAAGAAAGGGGCATAAGTAGCTGAAGATGAGCACTTCCACGGGCATCCACCAATGAGTTAAAAGGCCCCACCCTGCGCAGGAAGGGAGCCTTGTCCCAGGCGCTCTACAAACCTGGAGAAACCAAAGCTAAGCAGACCGGAACAGCTGGTTGGTGCATGCCTAGGTGTTGGAAGGCAGGCAAACTGCACAGGACCACCTTAAATAGAATCCTCACTCTTTCCCCACCAGGCCAGGCAGGGCAGCACCACTGTGGTCCAGAGCAGTTACCAGCATTCAATACAAACACACACACACACACACACACACACACACACACACACACACACACACACACACACAGAGCTCTCTTCCCTGCTGGGAAACTGCCTTGCAGACTTCTGGGGGTGTGATGAGGCAGCAAATTATGGTGGCAACCCCAGTCACCTGGGGCCAGGGATTCTTTTAAGGTGGCTACAAAAGCCTGATGTGGTATTTAAACAATATTTTATCACCAGTACAGGGCTCCAAGAAGATGCAGACCAGGCACACCACCAAGAAAGGAGGGACAGTTTCAACTTCAACTCAAACATACAATTCATGGAAAGGGTGAAAAGGCTACTTTTAAAATACTCTAGGTTGAGACATACCCAGAAGCCACAGCCAGAATGGCCCAGTGGCTGTGTAGTCTCTGGAACCTGCTGGCTGGTGTTCGAGTCCTGGCTCTGCCACTTCCTCACCAAGAGACAGTGAGCAGGTTGGGGTGCAGGAAGGAGTTCCAACCTCACCAATTTGCCTGGCTGTGTGACTGCTTTTGTCTGTCCTCCGCTAAATTACTGTCTGTGTCAGTAATGCAGATGGGTGAGAAGGAACAAAGAGGAGATTAATTATGAAATAGCAACCTTCAACTGAACCATAATAAGCCTTTACCCTGTAACTTGCCCCAAGTTACATGACGTCCATATGTGTTACAGGCACGTTATCTATACTTGACCCTCTAAGGTACACTCTTAAGAAAAACTGGAGCACAGGTTCCCACTGGTAACACTAATTGCACTCACTGTACTGGTAATTCCTTGTTTATTATCCACCTCCCTCTTTTTAGACGGTAAACTCCACGAAGGCAGAGACCGTTCTAGTTCAGCTCCATCTCCCCGCTGACAAGGAAGGATACTATAAGATATCGTTTAATTGGAGTGACCTAATCAAGCCTAATTAAAACACTGCAGCCTCTCTCCAGTATCCAGGTGGTCAAGCAGAAATACCATTTAAGGTAACCTGAGCTTTAAGAGATGTACCTTCAAAGCAGCTCTGGGCTACAAAATTTCCCCCCACCCAGAAATCACTGAAATACTTTCAAGACTCTGAACACATCTGTAGTCATGTTTCTAAAGCTCCTTGAGCCTGTACCCAGCCATACCTCCAGCACATAAATTGTAAGGGTGCAATAAAATCCAGAAATGCATTGAGTTCTCCTTTATGACCTACTAGATAACCCCCTCAAAGGACCTCCTGGGTGATGTGATCCAGTCCTTAGATAAATGTCACTTAGAGTACTCCAGGTAGATGAGAATATTCTCATCTTGCCCCACCAACAGCTCTGAGCACACGTAACATATAAAACCTGGATCAGAGCTTTCCAAGTATAACATTAGAAACACATTACTGTAAATGTTAAAATGTTTTAGCTTTTACTCTTTACCTGTTAAAAAAATAAACTGTTTTTTTGCAACTATTAGTAAGAATTTATTGATAGCTTATTATGTCAGGCATCATGCTAAGCATTTTACATGTGTTACCTCATTTAATTCATACCTCCATGCTATAAAGTAGTAACTATTATTACGTGCCAGGTGATGCAGCTGAAAACTAAAGTGTGTAGTGTCTTGATTTGCCTATTGCCAAATAGCCAGCAAGCTGCCATCTTGGGATTCGGATGCAGGCTTGTCCAACTCCAAACCTCATCTCTTAATCACTATGTATGCTTACAGAAAAAATCTTCTCTGCCAAACAGGCAGATTTATAAGGGCTCACATGCTCCCAGGACAAAAAGAATCCAAGTGACAGGTAAAAAGAGACTAAATCAAGCCAACTTTTCCTTCCATTACGAGTTAGCTGGCTTAAGTGTCAGTGAGTTCAACGTGAGGAACATGAAAAGGGAAGTCAAAAGAACCGAGGCGGATGGGAGAAAATCATTTACCTCAAACTCTCCTTGGCACTTTCTTGGTTCTGAATCCAGGGCTTTTCACACAGCTCTGGAATCTGACTCCATTTTTGTAGTCTGTAAAGAAAATCTCAAAATGCAATCCAAACGTGCCTTTTAGAGACTCATGGGATCACATTTTCCCTGAAGTAAATGAAAGAGTAAGATCAAGCAAAAAAATGAAGAAGCATTCCTCATTTAATGCATTTTCCCTCTTTTAACTTCTCGTAGAGGGTAGTCTGTGTAATATGTTTTAAAAGTTTCCTGACGAGTAAACTGTCAATACTGACATGATTCTAGATTATCTGGGGGTAGATATAAATTAATGATAGGGCAGGTGTATTCAACTCTCCTCCTTTTGCTTGACTCTGCAATCTGGCTTCTCTTTGATATACATATTCTAGGAAGGGTAATAATTTCTTAGAAAAAACTGAATTCTGAAGCCTTCCATTTCCGGCAATATGGCAGACTACACATTTTGATGGACCTTTCTGCTAAAAACAACTAGAAATGCTGGATAAAAATTTTAAAAAGAAAAAAAAAGACATTCTTTTAAAATGTTTGATGAGCTATCACAATATTATCTAAAAAAAAGGAATATTTAGAGGTCACAACTTTAATGAGGGCAGAAACCCCCAAAATTAAGAAAAAGCCTTGTCAATGCAATTTCTAGAGAGGACATTTGCAGAACTGTGACACTGGACTTTGGTTTTCATGGCCTAACAGAACACAGTAGGGAAGCAACAATGGCAGAAGCCCACTAATTTGAGAGGTATAAAAAGAGAGCTCCTCACAAAGTAGGCCCTGCTGGTCACATCCTCACCCTAAGAATGAAAATAAGATAAACTCACAAATGCTGTGGAGAAACTAAAAAGAAAACTGCCTGTTTTAGACAACTGGCCATGAATGAAGGAGGAAAAACAATATCCCCTGATAAATCATGATTACAAACTATCCTCACAGAGATCACTGCCTCATGATTTACCAGCTTACAAAAAATAATAAATTCAACATAGCAAAATTAAGAACATCTGATCATAAAGAAAAGATAAAGCTTTCCTGGGAGAAGATATCTGTAACATATGTAATTGAAAAAGAAATTGTTCACGGAATTTATTTTAAAAATTCTAGAAATCAATAAGAAAAAGAAAGAAAATTAGAAAAATAGACAACTAATTTGAATAAGCACTTTCAGAAGAGAAAATGATCAATAAATATATAAAAAGATGCTTAACCTCATTAGTGCTAGCAAAAGTGGAAATTTAAACTCCAATGAGATGCTACCTCAAACCCATCTCACTGGCAAAAAATTTAAAGCCTTAGAATCAAAGTTGGAAAGGAGCTAGTGGAACTACATAAGAAACTATTTGGTGTTATGTGGTTAAGTTTTAAGAAATGTATCCCCTAACACCTACTCGGTTCTTCCCCAATGACTGCAAATCAATGAGGAATGCATACAGTATGATTCTATGCATATATAGCTATAGAACAAATACATAAAACAAGATATTTTATATCCACATAGAATATTCAGATATTCTGTATCTTTACAGATAGATACAGTAGTCCCTCCTTATCCCCAGTTTTGCCTTCCGAGGTCTCAGTTACCTTGGGTCAACTGTGGTCCAAAAATATTAAATGAAAAATTCCAGAAATAAAACAATTTAAAGCTTTAAATTGCTCGCCATTCTGAGTAGCATGATGAAATCTGGCACCATCCCGCTCCAACCTGCCCAAGACGTGAATCATCCATTTGTCCAGCATATTCACACTATATATGGTACTCAACCATTAGTCACTTAGTATTAGATTGACTATCAAAGTATTGTGGTATTTGTGTTTAAGTAAACCTTATTTTACTTATTAATGGCCCCAAAGCACAAGAGTAGTGATGCTGGCAATTCAGATATGCCAGCGAGAAGCCATAAAAATGAAGATATGTGTGTGTGTAGAAAAAAACAGTATATACAGGGTATGGTACTATTTTGCAGTTTCAGGCATCCACTGGGGGGTCTTAGAACATATCCCAAGCAGATAGGGGGTACTACTGTATGTTTCATCTATAAAATGAAAAATCAAGGAAATGACAAACTTGACATTCAGAAAGGTGGTCACCTTTGAAGGGCAGGGAAACATGAGGTCAGCAGGACAGGTAAGAAGTACACAGTGTTGTTTCTTCTTTTAGTATACTTTACACACAGCTAATGTTTTATAAATAATCTTTGTATCTATTCAGTACTTAGCAGAAATAATTTTAAAGTAAATATAGTAATTAGAAAACATCTGACATCTAATTTATTTTGGGGGGGTGGGGATTGTGAGCAGACTTGATGAAAGGGCATGATGATGATGGGGGAAGGATCGTTTATACAATGGTTTTGTGTTATCTCCATTTTCAAAAATCTCAGTTCAAAAAACTGGCCTTCCCAAGCTCACGGGTATTCCAAAGTTTGTTGTGTTTACAAGGTTTGATCAACTTGTTTGGTTTGTATGGCTCCAAGCCTCCTGTTAACAATGGTTTCTTCTAAACCTCACTGGGTTTGGAATGAAGGTTGGGAAAAGTTCCCTTTTGATTTAGCTGTTTTGGCTCTCTCTTGGCCTTCTACAAGCCTAAAGGTCTCATCCACCCCGGTGCTGTTTCTTTCCTAATCCAACAAAAACACAATTGGTGGCTTTTGCCTCATCACTAGTAGGGATTAGAATGGAGAGAGAGGTCTTTCAACCAGAGCAAACTGCTGATGACCTTGTAAGCAGATATCCTGGATTCCCAATGCCCTGGGGCTAAGGGGAGCCTGGAAGCTGTGAACCCACAGAAGAATTCAGCCCTCCTGATTCCCACCTCTTCATCGGTGGCTCTTTCCACCACCAGAAGCTCAAGCTGCCTTGCGACCTTGGGAAATCACTGGGAATATATGTGGAGCAGAAAATAGCCAGACTAAGTGATCCCTTAGGCTCTCCTTCCATCTCAAGTTCTTGGATCTCATGCTGCTCTCCCTCTGCCACTTCTCCACAGAGGAGGGCAAAGCCGTAGTACCAGGCAGAACTGCAGGCCTCCAGGAGCTGGCAAACTGGGCCAAAGCAGTGCTGCAGTCACACGTTAGGGACTCAAAGCTCCAAGCTCAGGCAGGGGAGTCATCAGGTGCTGAGAGTGTTATATTTAAGGAGCATTTTAGAGGTCAGGAAGCTAGAGAGGAGCAGCATGGGAGGGAGGAGCCTCCTAAACACTCCATTTCAACAATAAGCCACCTTCTCATCCTGCAGCCAGAATCCTTTTCCAAATTCCCAATTACAGTCAGCAGAGTTTGTGTAAAGGGACACAGATGGCCAGAGCTGTTCCCAATCAGGTGCTCCCAATCACTTCCATGTCCCCACTTCGCCCACCCTCCCCCACACACACACACACTCTCTCCTCTCCCCACCCTCTGCCACTATTAGTCACTGGCTCTGGGGTGACAGTGTGAAACGCAGGCATTGGCCTTGCCTTCTGGTCCGTTCATCTGTGTCAGCTCCCAACTGGGAACATCCAGAGCCCGCCTTTCCTCTCCTACTGTTGGGACCTATGCACATCCCTGCCTTCCAGCCCCACTGGTACACTGCTGGGAAGGGAGGGGAGCGGAGGGGAGCAGAGGGGAGCGGAGGGGCGGCACAGGCCTTGGAGCGGCAGAGGTTGAGAAGCAGGACGCTGTTCATTTCAAGAATGCTTCCTTCTGCCTCTGTGACTCCAGGGATTTACTCAGGGTGCAGGAGTTAATAAAAATAAACAGACTTACCTCTCCCACCCTTCTTTGCCCCTCCTTCACAATCTGCTAATCCAGAAAGTTCCTTCAGGCAAGGAACAACATGGTCAAGGTCAAAGCCAAGCTCCAGTAGGTTTTTCATCCCATCCCTGGGCACTTCATCGACACAGGTCCGAGGTGGCCAGGGGCTTCCACAGATGGATGTCTATTCCCTCCAGGTTTTAAAGTGTTCTCCCATATGTTATGTCACCTGATTTTTACAACAATTTGGTGAGGTATTACTAAACCACATTTAATAGAGGAAGAAACTGGGAAAGACTGCTAATAGCTGCTCCCAGCCACAAGATGAGGTAGGAGTTGGTAAAAAGAGGAAAAGCTCAAAGGTAAAGCCCTGTGCCTGGGTACCACGAAGCCCCTCATCTCACTCTGTCCTGGGACCTCTCCAGGCCAGGATGGAATTACCTCCCTTGAGCACTTCAGCACCGAAACCCACTAAGCTACCTCTCTCCTTGTTGAAGGAAATCTGGACGTCCCCTCTCCATGGAGACTTTCTGGCTTGATAAAAAGAGACAAGGATTTCCTTGATCCTGCTCTGCCTGGCAACAAAAATCCCAGAGAGGACACCCTCTCTCTATCCTGCCTTCTCCTCATCTCCAAAATAACTCCCAGCTTCCTAAACACTTGACTGCCTGACTCAGTGCTAGTTTGTCCCTTTCATTAGTGTGTCCTGGATCACAACTCTTTCTACTGTAAGACAGAAGAGAAGCCCCAAGGCGGTAAAAGCTCTTTTGTCAAACCTCAGAGAAACCCCACCCACCAGGAGAGGGGAACGCGGCCTGATATCAATAATTCTAATTACACGCAGAGGAGAAGAAAACATGTCTCCTGCCAGATGGAGGAAACAAGGCAGATTTCTAATTACCCCCCACTGCTCCTCCTGGTTTATTCTCAGGCACAAATCAGGGTGACTGATGGTGACAGGGATCCAGAAGAGTGCTTATCAACTCAGGCTCTCTCAGGGAGGGAGCACCCATACCCCAAGCCAGAGACTTCTCGTTCTTCTCCCACCAAATTGACAGTTCTCCTTTCTCAGCTAAGTTACATAGGAGAATTACTGTTAGCAGACGGATGAGTTGTTAACTCATTTTAACAGTGAAAGTCTCCTGGCCAAGGACATCTAATGTTGGCAGAAAAACTGCTTGCTGATAGAATAAGCCTAGAAATACTGCATTCTTAACTGACATAGACCTGACACAAGTCCCAAAGATGTGTACTGTGGTTTAGCACATGGATTCTAGAAGCAGACTTGAGTTTAAATCCATAATTCACATTTGTGTGACCTTGGGCAAGTCACTTCATTTCCTAAAAGCCTCAGTTTCATCTATAAAAAGGTGACAATGATAACAACCCATGAGGTTGTTAGGGGAGTCAATACACAACACATGATATAACATCAAGTAAGTGACCAGTACATTTAACCATTATTATGATTATTCCCAACCAGTGTCCACAGACCCCTACTACTAACTGCAAGAACCACAAGTTCCATTTCTGTGCTTCCTGTTCTTTTTCTCCTTTACCTAATTTTATTTTTTGATATTTCTGTTAGATCAATGAGTTATTTATTTATCCAACAATAACTACTTTTATTGAGTGCCTAATATGTTCATAACCCAGGCAAATCATGATGCTATTTCAACAATAAATCCAATGTCCTCCCTGATCTCTAGAAGTTTATCATCTAATACAAATGATATGATGAGAGAATTAAGTAGTTAAATAATTTGAAAATAAAGTTTAAAGCAATGAGTTCTGTAAGAGAGGCCTAGATAATCAGAAAGATTACTTCTGTTTTCCAAAATGAACATAGGTTGGTTGGTAATCATTATGCCAATTTTTCAATCATCTAATGAGTAATGGTAAATATTCTCAGCTAACCTATATTAAGTCTGTGATAATTATCTTTTTTTAAAATTATTATAGTCTTAACACAAAAGAGCCAGGAAAATAATACAATGTTTGTCATTATCATTTATGGAGATAAGAACTTCCTATTTGCATGACAGGTGTCCAGAAATAGTGCCTTTGGAACATATTGCTACTATCACTGCCAATAAATACAGGTTTATTTAGATGGAGCAGACTGCATCTAATGAGTTGGATTTTGACATTTCATTGCCCACCATCAGGGCATTTTCTCATCAGTGTCTTAAGGTTGGGGAAAAAAATGCTCAAAGATAATCCAGGGCCCCATACCTACTATATTCTCAACATCATAAAAAACGTGATGAGGCTGGCATAAGCACGAGTAAACCTAAGGAAACCTAAGAGCTCAAGTCCCATCTGTCTTGTGACCAGAGCTCCTCAGTAAAGGCTC
Source organism: Macroglossus sobrinus (assembly GCA_004027375.1). Classification (NCBI taxonomy): domain Eukaryota; kingdom Metazoa; phylum Chordata; class Mammalia; order Chiroptera; family Pteropodidae; genus Macroglossus; species Macroglossus sobrinus. Next base: position 249,161 of record PVKZ01001303.1, on the reverse strand, counting down.
CTGTGGTCTTTTCCACACTAAGCCATCAGCTCCCTTCATGTTCAGGGGCACCCAAGTGCTGGTGTGTACCATGACGAAGTTTTTATGTGGCTCATTGGATAGTTAAGAAAAATAAGGGCATTCTAGTAAGTTTCAAAAGTTAAATATACTAAATTTTTCATTTTTGATAACACGTCCTTTGAAATTTTGTTAAAATATTCAGTGGTAGTGGTAGTTTTATATTTTAGTTTTCAGTTACCTTTTATAGGTAAAATAAATACCTGGCAATTCTGGGTCAGTCCACCAACTTTTTTCAATTTCTCTACACAATCCACAACTTCAGACTCCCCTGTGAAGAAGGCCTCAGTCCTGTGATCTCATATCCCACCATAAGGAGAGCCTCAGCCTCATAACTGCTTTGAGTCGGGGATCTGAAAAGTGTCTCCAGTAAACTCCCATGTCTTTAGGTGGTCATCTGAATCACAGGGGTTCCTAATCTAGCCCAATTGTTTTTTATTTTAACTGAAATATAACTAACATATAACATTATATTGGCTTCAGTGTACAGCACAGTGATTTGATATATGTATACAGTTGGCCCTTGACAACATGGATTTGAATTGCATAGGTCCATTTATACATTAATTTTTTTCAATAAATACATACAATACCATAAATGTATTTTTTCTCCCTTATAATTTTCTTAATAACATTTTCTTTTCTCTAGCTTACTTTATTATAGAATAAAGTACTACAGTATATAAGACATATACCACAAAAAATATGTGTTCATTAACTGTTCATTGTTATCATTTTGGCTTCTGGTTGACAGCAGGCTCTTTGGAACTTAAGTTTTGGGGTGAGTCAAAGTTGTATGCAGATTTTCAAATGTGTAGGATTGGAGAAGGTAACATTCCTAAACTCCTTGTTGTTCAAGGGTCGACTACATATTGCAACATAGTCACCACAATAAGTCAAGTCTATCTATCTCCATCCCCATACACAGTTATATATATATATATATATATATATGTTTTTTTTCTTAAGATGACCTAATCTAGTCTTGAATGCTTTTAATCATGCCTTGGAGATATGCCTGTGTCTTCCAGATATATATACAACTATACCCACTCCCCTAACCTCTGACGTATATTTCCAATTGTTCCTAAACACAGTCACCTAGATGCCTCATCGGCACCTCAAAGCCATATATGAATATATGAAACTCCTCATTGCTCCTTCCAACTCTGACTTCCTGTGCCCATCTTAATAAATGGCACCACCAATTACCAAGCCACCAAGCCAGACACCTGGAATTCATCCAACATGCCTCCCATTTAATTAGGTAGAAAGTCGTGTCAATTTTAGCTCCCTAAATATGACTAGTTTGTTTCCTGCTATTGGTTTTTATCTGCCTTTCTCATCTTTAGGTTTGCAGTTGTATTTACCTCTCTTTTCTGTTTGTTTGCCCATTCACCAAATATTTATTGAGCATCTATTATATATACCGACTAGTATGCTAGATGCTAGGGATTTAATGGCAAAAAAAAAAAAAAAAAAACCCAGTTTTTAAAAAGCTTCTAGTTTAGTGGGGAAAGACAGATACATAAAAAATAAAGTGTCAGAGATGGTGCAAAATAAGAAAATTATCAATTATTCATCTACCTTGTAGCCAGAGAGTACTTTTTCAAAATCCTTCAACTGTCCCCAGCATCTCCATAATCTCAGTACTGTATAAGGTGGTCATGGTACATCAATTCCAATTTGTGTCTCCGGTTTCATCATCTCCCTCCTGTCTTCCACATGCATCTTATTCTCCAATCATGCCTAACTACTTGCAGTGACCTAGGCTTTGCCATGTTAATGCTGCCCCCTTTTCTTGCCTAGCTACTGTTCAGTGAACATCTACGGTGTGTCAGCATTTCACCTAGGTTATCATATTTAATCCTCACAATAATCCTGTGAGATTTCCAGTATCATCCTCATTCATAAATGAGGAAGCAGACTAGGAAAGGCCAAGAAAACTTGCTCAAGTTCACAGAGCCAGAAAATGGCAGTGCCAGGCAGCATTTGAACACAGATATGTTCAAATGCAAATCATAACTATAGTACTTCTCTTCTCTTATCTACTTGATAAACTCCCACCCACATTTCAGGACTCAGATCAAACATAACTTCCTTTAGAAAGCCCTCATGCCTGCGCAGGCAATCAGGTCATTCCTTTATGCTTCCCTGATGGCTTGAGGTTCTGTTACAACCCTTATTACGTTGTGCCACTCCTCCTCCATTTGTTTACTCATTGGTCTCCCCGCAAGATCCTGTGATCAACTCCTCACAGTGATCATGTGCTATCCGTCTAAAACTTCCATACTGGACTCTCTGCTGGCATATAATTGGCATTTAGTAAACATCTGCTGAATAAATGTATCAATGAATGCTTATCAACCACTTTCTCAAGGCTGAAATAGAAACCCTTAGGACATAATTTATCATCTACATATTTTAACACAGTCATGTCAGGACATCAGATAGATCCAAGTTTGAAACTGCAACCTTAAAAAAAAAATAGAACCCTGGCAATGCAACAGCCTCAAAATCCACAGTCCAGGAGATGAAGTCACACTTTCAAAAGCCCTGATCCAAGAAATGAACACAGTCTAAACAAGCAGTGTTGTCATCAAGAGTGATCATACCTCCAACCAAAAGCTATTTCATTGTGGTACTTGAGCCCAGTTCACTGGGGTTTAAGAGAAATCCTGGGAACAGTACCTTAGAAATAAAAGGGGAAAGGCTAAGATAAGAAAGATGCATTTACATATATTTAGACATTTAAAAAAATGATATCCAAATCATATGCACATTACTTACCAAGTCACAGTATGATTTTTTTACTCAACAGTCCCATTGTATTTATACATTATCAGAGATTCAGTATGTCAGTCATAACACATAGGTTCTCTTTGTACCTGGGCTGCAAAATGCAAATGGGGTCTTTATGGGAGCATCTTGAGCAGTTTTAAGGTTCTGGATATCTGATGAGAGCTATTTTTCTCCCCATAAAAATGCACAGAGATACATAACCCTGCCTATAAATGATAAAGGCTCATGGACCCTCTCCTAAAGTCCACCCAAGGACCTTAATGGTTCATGGGCCCAGATTGAAAGCATCTTAACTAAACTCCCTCTACAGGGTGTGGGCTAGAGAAGATTTTTTAAAAAAGAATCAGCACCAGGGTTAAATGTTATCTGTTTCAATGACCAACCAGATTCACTCTGTGATCAAGATCCTGAAAGCAAATGCTAGCCTCAGGAACGGTTCAGCTCTGAGCTCTGTCTGATTCCATGCCCAATTAGATAATCTGCAATCTGGACTGAGGGAGGCCAAGGGCCAAAGAAACATGAAGCTGTCTCTGCATCTACCTCCATATGCAAATGCAGATATAAACGCACATGTCCCAACTAACTGCAGAATAACTCCCCAACCTCCCCCCAAAACTGTTCCTTCCCCAGAGCACTCACTACGACCCCTCTTTGAGTGCCAGTGGGTTAATCATAAACCACTTACAACTGCAAGAGCTAGTTAACTAGCCGGTTTGTAAGAGGGTAAACCTGCCCAGAGATTACACTTGACCTCACAGATAGCAGCATTACAGCCAGACAGCACTTGGGACAAATTATTCTGGATCCAAAAAAACAGTTGAAGATGCCTGCTCCCATGGCTACTCTGTGCACTGTCAAAGGGGAACGGTACCTTTGTACCACCCATGCTCAAAGCAGGTACTCAAATGTTTGTGGAAGAAGGGGAAAAAGAGGGGAAGGGGGCAATGAGGTGAGAACGAAGAAGAGTCAGGGAGTCCAGGAGGCTAAGGAGGCCTCTTCTCATTTAGTTTTGCGCTCCCTAGCTCTTTCTGCAAAGAAAACAAAGTGTTTGACAGATGCAAGCTAGTTACAACAACAGATGCATGTGATTTTCACCAATGTACAGATTAGGAGATGAAAGTTTAGAGAGGTTAAGTATCTTGGATCAGATCACACAGCATGTGGGAGCAAAAGAAAGGAGCCAAGAACCTAGTTCTGTGATTTCCAGAGATGTGCCCTAACCACTTTAACACACACACACTACTGCCCTCAACACCACTGCTGCTTCAGCCCCTATTATCTTATCTCCTCTCCCATACACACCGGGGGGTACTCAAACTGCTCCAGAAGTCTGAGCCTTGTCCTGTCTTCCATCTCTGAGAAAAAGGAGACCCAGCCATATATCTGGTCAAAAAAGCAGGTCCCCAAACCAAGGGCTGGGATGTTCTGGAAGGGCTAGAGGCCTCTTCTTGTACACAGGGGCTGAAGTTAGGGCTTTTAGACATGGCCTCCTTAGATCCCCTAACCACTCCCAGTGGCTCAAGCTCCTTGTTTGGAAAAATGCACAGAAAAACAAATTCTAACTTGCAAGCAATACTCAAAAGAGATTAGAAATCTATCTCAGGAACGCCCTCTAGCGTGCCTATGAAGTCCACACAACACAGCACCCTGGCACCATTCCCAAGAGGTAATCAGACCTATACTTCTATTGGGGCATCCGATGAGTGGTGGGAGGGAACAGCAGCAGCATCTGCCAGTCAGAGAAGAACTCCTCACCAATCCCAAGGCCAGCATCTGCTGCAGGATGAGAGGCAGTCTCTGCTGTAAGATGACCCAGCCCACACTGACCCCACCCATTCCTTATACAACAGGCAGAGGGAAAGAGAATCACCCAGACCCAGAAAGTGAAAAGAAAGTGTGGAGATGGCACAAATGTATTAAGAAAGCACCACAATGTAGAGAAGAGGCAGAGGAAGAAGAAAGAGAGAATAAAGAACAAGGATGATTAAAAAGAGACAGGATAAAGAGAAATAAAAAAACAAGGCAAAGCTAAGAGAAATACAGACACAGGTCTGCCCAAAGAAAGCTATAGATCACCCCTTACACACACACACACACACACACACACACACACACACACAACCACTCAGACTTCTAGGCACAGAAAAGTGAGGAGTGTGCTATGTCTGACCCAGCCCTTCCTCACTTCTCCTGAAATTGTCATGCTCACAGCACTTCCCTCTGCTCTGATACAGCCCCTGGATGCTCAGGAGTGGTGGGCTGAGGGAGAGGAGGGGAGAGAAAAGTGAACCAAAGGCAGAACTTGCCAAGCGAAGCCACTTACGCACAGTGCGGCCGGCAGCATTTCCATCCTACCTTTGCTGTCGCCACATCAGAAGGCTCCATGATCTCTGCTTGGCCTAAGGAGCAGCAGCGCCATCCAGAGAGAAAAAGCAGAGTCACAAACACCCACCAGAAGAAAGAAAAAAAACCACCCCTATGGAAGGTCAGGGAGAATAAGAGACTTATTTCTACTTTCTGGCCCTCTGTTGGAGGGAGAGGAAAGAGCCTTGGGGTCCTCAGAAAGTCTGGGGGGCCTGCCTGTGTTCCCACAGATGTCCATATCACCTTGAGTCGGGGGTATCTCCCCTTGCCTGGTACTTCTTCCGAGGAGGCAAGTGTGGGGTTCACTGGAGCGCCCCCTGCTGGGGGACAGTACAGAGATGAAGGCCCTACCCTCCCATCACTCAGCCAAGGGGTCCCCACAGGTCAGGAAGAGGGGAGCATGTGGAAGAGACCATCTGAGCAAGTACGTAAGGTAGCAGGAAGGGAGAAAGATAAGGGCTGATGGGGCGGGGGGTGGGCAGGTGTGAGAACCTTAAAAAGAAGGTTCAGGTACTCAAATGGAAGCAGAAAGTGCTATGCAAGGAGATGCCAGGGCCACAAGGCTGGAGCCCAGCACAGCAAGGTGGAGGATGCAGAGGGAGAGGAATTTGCCACTCACCTTGCAATAACATTCAGACTGACTGAGGCCTACACAGGAGCCAGGAGCGGGCGGCTCACACCCCCTACTCCACTCCCAAAGACTCAGCCTCTGTCTAAAGGTACATGAGAACAGCCAGCAGCAGGGCTGGATCTGCAGAGGCCCCTGGTTCTCTTGGAGCAGCCTGATTGGAGGAGCAGGATGACTTCATCCGGTCCCATTCATCACTCTAGGTTTCCTACCCAGCAGGGACAGGCCGCTTTGCTTGCAGTGACTACAGCTTCCTCTCTGGCCCATTTAACTCAGGCAGCTTGAGATAGGCGGTGCGGTCTGAGGCAGCCAGGGGAAGGAGATCAGAGTACCCCGGGCCCTAGGAAGAAGAGGGGAACTGGCTGCTCACATTTCTACTTAAAACACAGGGCACATGCTCACTATGTGCACTTGCTGGCGGCATAAATACAGACGCACACACCCCTCCTCAAAACCAGCAAAGAAACGAAATTGTGTGCTCTGGTGAACCACTTACCTTTCTCTCAGAAAGTTAAGTCAAACACATTCAAATCTTTAAAGATAGTTCTCCCAGTCACAAAAAAATTAACCTATGGAAAAGCAGATCAATATTCTCAGCACCCCTAAGTATACATCTCCTTCCTGGCATTCTCCCTCCGCCAACTCCAGCTCTCCCAGCTCATTTCATGTGCTAACCTAGGCTTGCAGTTATGGACATCGATTGCTCATGCCTATGGCTTCAGACCCACAAAATATCACAGCTGGATGAGACTTGAAGGCATCAGTTCCATTCACAGATGAGAAAACTAAGGCCCAGAAAAAAGCAGAAGGCTCAAAGAAAGGCCTCCCGGCACTTGTTTCTCAATTCCATATAAACTGTTCCCTTAGAAACAGTGAGCTCCTCACAGAAATGATGCTCCCTCATTCCCCACACCCTTCACTCTACCCCAACTCCCAATCCAGCCCCTAGAGCATAGAAACACTCAGAGAAACAAGGGTTAAACTGATTAAAATATAGCAGAATAAAAAAAGAAGGCAATGACAGCATGTGCTCATTCATCCACTCCATGCCACTTAAATTTCCCCTCATCCTTTTCTGTTACCCGGCTTCTGTTTGAGTCTGACTTTACCGCAAAAGTACACATTCAGGTAGGCCAAGACAGACTAAGAAAGGATTTTCCAAAGGAATGACGACACCAACAATTCTACCAGCTTATTTTACCAGCATCCAAGTGTCCAGCTTAACAAGAACTCCCATTTATACAGTGCTCCATAATCTACAAGGCTTTTCAAATTTATTACCTTGTGTGATACACACAGAAACCCTTTGAGGTAAATATTGTTTTTTTTTTCCGATTTTAAAGATAATTAAACTGAGATTCAGAGACTTTCAGTGATTTGCCCGAAGTCACAGTCAACACAGCAGGACTGGAACTCAAATTTGCGTTCACTGACTTCAAATTGCAGAGAATATCAAATCCCAATTAATTTGATATTTCTCTTTGGGAACCCCCTTTTTTTTTGCAGCTGGCAAAATTATAAGAAAGTATGTTATCAAATATTAGGGGAAAAAATCTTGGGCCTATCCAGAGGTTAGTGCATACATGTAACAAATTTTCTGTGTCCAATGAAAACTGCTTTTAAAAAGAGTCAAAGATTCACTCATGTTCACTTTATTTAGGCAGAAAAGTAGACCAAGACACCTGACCAAATTAGTCAACGATCAAAATTAAAATTAAGGGGAGAAGAAAGAATATACCCTGGTTCCTGAGGGTACATTATTCTCTAGCCATCATAAACACAGAATATATCAATTCCCCTGTTCCTATCTCATCTTATTCTATATGCCAAGTTCCATAAACTCATATAAAAAAGGACAAAGATAATAGAATATTATCTCTGACAAAGTAATAGAATATTATTTAGACCAATGGACTGGTTTTCTTTTACTCATTTCCTGGTTTCTATAAGCTTTAGATTATCAATTGGTCACAGAGGCAATCAACTTGAAAAGGGTAAGAAGCTTTGCTGGTCCTGCACTGGAGGTATTCCATCACACACACCCCCCAAAAAAGGTGTGAGGTGTCATGCCAGTTCCTCACATGTCATCTCTGCTCAGAGGCCTGTAATGTTCCTTCTGGCTAACACTGTGGCCTGCAGTCTTTCTCTGTTTCTCGGCTGCCAGTCAAATGTATAAACAGATGGAGAGCAGAAGGCTCTTACCCACAAATGAGGATGTTCTGTTTCATCAAAATCACAGACATTGGACCCATGTTAATGGGACTCTATACAGTCTCTCAAATGACTAAACCTATTTACCTACTCAGTTCTTAAAGGCATCTACTACCGCACAGCTCCAGATGGTAAACACAGCAGATGGCATTTAGGAGAGTTGTTCAACCAGAAGCATCCATGTCAATTTTACAAAGTAATTCATATGTCTTGAACTCAAAGTAGCAGGTAGAATGCTGTTAGCTACAGAATAAACAACCTAGAAGATGGGGCAGGGTAAAGGCAGGGGATCATGCTAGGCTTTAAGGAGAAAGGAAGGAAAGAATATGTCTCAGAGTCTAAAGGTAAATCCAGGAGGACAAAAAGGAATGACACTAAAAGGGAAAAAGGAAAGATAAACTGATGCAGAGTATCTAACTAAGACACCACTGAATCATACCTCTGCTACTTAACCAAAAGGAATCAATCTAAATAATTTCTTACAGGATAAATTATTTCTATGCATTTGCTTTTTGAACTAGAAACCAGGCACTCTCTCTTCTACAGCTTCAACTCATTCCATTTTATCTAACATTTAGAGAAAATATAGATAAATAAATAGATCTCTTTATATTTTCATTTTCTCTTCAGGGCAATTATCTGTAGTAATTACTTTACCCTAGGCATTATATTCTAACCCCTTATTAACTGTATTTATGTAGCAAGTTAAGGAAGGGGAGAATAGAAAAACAAGATGCTTAAAGAGTGGCTAGAATAAGTTGTCAGAGGATGGTTAAGGTGTGGTGGGATGTACAGGCACCCAGTTCCCTGAACAGCTCAGAGGCTAGATATTATATGTTCTTCTTTAGGAAGAGCCTCCTCTTTGGCAACTCCCTTTTGGTGGGAGGGGCTGAAAGCAAACCAAGTAAAGCTGTTTCAAGCCCTACTCAGATCAACCTCCCCCTGCTGCACTATGGGATATGTAGTTCTTTGAGTAAAGGGCAGTGGTACAGCCATATTTGCATGGCTTGTAAAATGTGCAGCTTGATCACTTTGTCTGTACTGAGACTACAAATATGGATCAGATGCCTTTGCCAAAAAGGTGAAATTCCTTTTCTCTAGAGTCTGAGTGCTGACTATAAACTAAAAAGATGGAGATGAAATGGGAAGAGACTAACAGAACTGCAGGAAACCAGAAATAAAATAGACCTTAAGATGTCACTTGATGCCTTCTCTCTCTGTATATAGGAAACAGCAGCTCTTCTTGAGAGAAGAGACAGAAAAATAGGAAGGAAAAAGAGAGGGAGAGTGTAGAATGAAAAGGGCAGTGTGTATGTGTTCCCATGATTGTGTGTCTGAGTGTCTCATCTCTTTTGCTTATTAACCATCAACTCTTTAGAGAGGCAGGTGAGCATAAAGAACACGCCTCTCAAGCCATTCTGCTTAGGTCTGAATTCTGACTCAACTGGCCCACCATCTACATGGCCTTGGGCAAGTTACTTAGCCTCTCTGTGCCCGCATTTCTTCATCTATAAGAAAGGGCTGGTAATATTCCTCACCTCAGAGGCTACTATGATGATTAAATGAGATAACATATGTAAAGGGCTGAGAACTGTGTCTGGCACAATTACAATAAAACAACCTAAGTGTTAGGTGGTGGTGTTTTTTTTTTTTAATTCACTGGGTCATCTCTTGCCCTCCCCCATCCATGTAATATATCGTACCCCCACATTAAATTTTTAAGACTCCTGCAGAGTTGGTGATGGTGGAGGTAGACTGGACAGAAAGCAAACCTACCTGCTTTTTTAGGTGAATAAAGACATTAAAACAGCCAAGCAAGAAAGTCATTACAATAAGAAAAAAAAAAGCAAAGGAATAAGGAAAAGAATTACAACAGAAGATACTTTCAGGTAATGCTGAATGGTAGTGGACATTAAGGAAGATGAGTAGATGAATTTTGGGGAAAAGCCATCAAAGAACAATAAAAGTCCAAAATGAAAATTAAAAAAAAAAAGGAAAGAAAGATTCACAAAGAAAATCAGAGAAAGTGACCATGCTGGAGGTGGGAGGAGAAAGGAGACTAAACAATTATAAACTCCAAGTGAAAATTTCCATGAGAAGATTTGACTAAAGCACCTGAGAGGAGCTATGGATGGAGAGAAACTACCTAGCATGAGATGGCGGAAACGAGAGAGATAGCAGCTAATACTACAAAGTTCAAGTCTGATGGTTCTGCAAAGCTGAACTGCTCTCCAGAAAAGTCAGGTGTGGTGGTGCTGGTGGAGGGCAGGGGTGGAGAGTTTCTGAAGCAGTCAGAACAAGGAGGGAATGAATTGGGTGGTAAGGACAAGGAGGGAGTGAGGTGGGTGGTAAGGATTAAGGTTTAGGTTTTAGGAGAAAAGGAAATAGCCTTAGGGACTAGTCACTCATAGTTCTGCACCCACAGCTGAGAGATAGATGTCAGCAGGTGGGAGGAAGAGCTATTCAAGTGCAAGTCCTAGCTGGCTGGATAAAAGGACAGTGCCAGGGCATCAGCCTCCCACAGCAGTTCACTCAGCAAAGCTTACACTCTGTGCAAGACTCAGGGTCTTTGCTGGTATACGTGCAGTTTTACATTGGAGTTCCTGAGGGTTAAACAGGTAGGCAAAGGGAAGACCCACCTCTTGTAGCCCCTAGCAATTTCTGAGACCTCTCAAGCAACAGTAATATCAATGATATTAATGATACCTCAAGGTCAGCCTCTAGAACTATACAGGGCACTGTTGCAAAGTGGTCAAAATCTAGAGTTAAATTGCCTGGATTCAAATTCCAGCCCATCATTTCATAGCAGAGCAGTGTGATCTTATACAAGTTATGAAACCTCTCTAAGCCTCAGGTTTTTCACCTATAAAATGGAGGTAACAGTAATACTATTTTACATAAAAACGGTGAAATTTAAAAGAGCACAGTAACTGACACATAATATGTACATTCAATAAATATTAACCAAAATAATGCTGTCTTTATGATTACTATCTGAAGGGCACCTGGGGGTTGAGCACAATGGGAATTCCATGTGTTCTTCCAAACCTCCAAGCTGTCTGCACTTGGTGCCAACGCAAAGCTGGCACTGGTCTGGTTACACAACTCCTCCCCTTACCTACTACCATCTTCAGGCCAAATCACACCGCCTACAACCAGCAGTTCTGGTACTGTACTTTCAAATGGCAAATTTGTGCAAATGCTTCAGAAATGGAAAGGGTCGAAAATGCATAAGGCAGATCATTTGCCCACTCCATGCCCTGGAGGTTCACGCCTATACCCGTACCAATTTTCACAGAACACATACAGCTGGTCTGCAGAGGATTTCAGAGACTTTCACACAAGAGTTCAGGGAGAGGCTCTATGGGAAGCCACAGGATTAACTGAACAAGGGGTCAACAGGAAGGGGAGAAAAGGCCAATAACATTGCCTTACCCTTTTATGGTGCATGGTAAAATAGGAGCCAAAGGTTTCCACTGTACAACCAAAACTGTGCAGCAGACTATGGAGGCTGGTTCTGGCAGGAGAGTTAGGATGCAAGATGTAGGGGTTGCGTGAATACCATTGAGACATCACTGAATGCAGACACTGGAGAGACCCTCCAGTGACTACTGCTGAAGCTAAGAGAAAAACAAGGTAAGGTGACAGACTATGGGCACAGATCTCGGGACAGTCCCTGAGCATTAGCAGTCTCAGGGACTCTTGCTGGAAGAGAGGGTTTCACTACCCCATTCACCTCTGTAGAATAGGCCAGTGGGAAGGTAAGTGGGAACAAGTTAAAAGTATCCACATTGGCAGTGCTGTCCTTCAGCAACCAGGTTTCTTTTAGAGAATGAGGGTGACAGATGCAGTTACAGATCTCCGTCAATTCTTGGACCAGGGGCTGGGGAGGAGATGGAAAGCCGCAACAAAGAAAAATATGGAGGAGGATGCTTCCATAGCCTACTACCCTCTCCAGACTGTCTTTTGGTTTTCTTTCAGAGGATACTGGCTCTAATATGGAGGTATGCCACAATAGCACTGACATCCAGAACACAAACAGGTGTGCCAAGAAAGGAAAGAAAGACCAAGGAAAATGCTGTTTAAATGTACAAGGAAAATTCATTGGCTCCATGAGGAATCTGAGCAGAGGGTCTAAAAAGAGCACATAAACCCATTCGTGCAGGAATTCCAACCAGAAATTCTTCCTTTTCATCAACAGTTCCCTTTTCCTAGTGTGCTCTCTAAGAGGTGAGAACTGTCCTGCCACGCAGACACCCCTGCCCTCCATAGTCAGAGTGGAGTTCAGGGGACTGTTCTTGCCTTCTGCCTGCTGACTCAAGACGAACCTCACTCCTGAGGAGGGATTGATCGCATGGCTACTCCCTCCTTTCCTGGCAAAGCCACAGCCAGCTGGGAGTGTCAGCGAGCCCAGTGGAGAAAGAAAGGGAAGGCGAACTTTTGCAAGTTATGCAAATTCCTAGAGGGGCTTCACTTGGCACCCGTTTAGGCATAATAATAAAACCGAAAGAAATTATCAGAAAGAGATAGTGTCGAAGAGATATATTGGAACTTTCCTACATATAACTTGTTAGTTAAAATCCTAAGGCACTTCTCCAAATCAACAAGGCATTAGAAACATACTTTAAAAAGATTTTTAAAAAATTATTTGAATTTCAGGCATATTTATTGGATAATTCAGAACCACTGGATCTATCCTCTCCTTGTCAATGTCTTTCCTGTTCAGTCTTGTTTTGAAGCTTTCCTTACCTAGAAAATGAGTAGACCAGTAACTTCCCTTATAGGGTTGGTATTATGATTAAATAAAATAGCACAGTGCTGAGCACATAATAAACTCTCAAAATTGCAGCTATTACTAAAAATAAATAGTACATCAGAACTTATGTTTTGCTCACAAACTAAATACACAAACACTCTGTGTTGCCTTGTCTTTGCCTTTCTCATGTGTATATTTGCAGTAGTTTCCTATAATTATACATTTCCTTACTGGAAGAGACCCCAATTAATACCCTTAGCAAATTTCCCATTGTGGAAGTTATTCATGGAAAGGCAGATAACCACTTGATATTGCAGAAAAAATTCCTAAGTTAGGAAGGAGTATAGAGTAACTGACCCTTTCAATTCCTTCTTGAGGGCTTTTTAATCTATGATCTAGACCTATGTTCTACACCCTTATTTGTAAAGACAATGATGTAAACAAACTCTCAGCCAGCTGAGAATCCACTCATTGTATAAGATGCTCTGAAAAGGAAACAAGTAATAGTTGTTTCGCTTCTAGAGGGAAAGGAGCTGAACAGCTGAAATTGTTCACTTTTTGGATACCAAAGCCAAGTCTGTTGTGCAGCTAAATTAATAAATTAAGAATTTCAAAAGTCCAGCCCTGATTTCTACTTACCAACTCACCCGTCATGCTCACTCACACAAAGAATGACACAAGGGAACTTTTGTGTGTATATATTGGAGGAAAAGGGGGTTACTCAGACACTGTCGCTCCCTCTGCCCTTCTCTAGCCCCAGGACCATTTTGAACCAGGGTTACAATGAGTTTCTTATCATATCAATTAGAAGAGTTTTACCTTCAGACAAAGGAGGGATGGCAAAGGGGGTGGGGGATGCGCCCAGCAGTTAACAGCTTGTCACTCACATGCTCAGGATAAGAAAAACACTGAGTAAGCTAGAAAGTTGGTGACAGATAAAATGAGATGATTAATTAATTACACATTCCTCACCTCACTCACCTTTCTCCTTGTCTGCAGAATGGCAATTCTTGGGCTATGCAGAATACAGGCGAGGGAAAAACAAAAACTAATGTAATAATACCAGTGTGCCCGAGCTAGGGGTAAAGAGGCATCAAAGGTCTATCAGAAGCTCCTTTAACTGATGTCACAAGCCAGGAATAAGGCACCTGGGCCCTCCCTGTTCCAGCCCTATTAAATTTTGTGCTTGATACTAGCTAGAGCAGGGATAACAAGAAGCTTCGGCCATAGGGCAAATTTCTCAAAGTGTGGTCCAAGACCATCGGAGTCAGCATCACTTGGGATATGTGTTAACTGTAAATTCCTAGGCCTACCCTAGTCTGCATGACTCAGAATTGAAGACAGGGGCCTAAAAATATGCATACTAAATCAGCTGTGCATGTGACTCGGAAACCCATGGAAAGGTTGAGGATCACTGCCTTAGAATCCTGGTCTCCCAAGCAGGCTGCTCATTATGAAAGAGACATGAGCATTTACCCATGGCAGTAGAAGAAGAATGTTAGAACTTAAAATTCTTTTTATCTTATCCTTTAGAATTTTCGGCTTAATTATATAATACACAAAATATTTAGTACAGTAGTTCATATATATGAATGCTATAAATACATTTACACATTATATTGGTGGTATATGCTCAAAAACTTTGTCCTGACAAAAGTTTACAACCAAACGGAAGTCAATCTAGATGGAAAAACAATGAGTGTTCTCTGCAAATAGCTGCACTGAGCTCACGTTAGTAATCAGTGACATGTTAAGAAAAGAACCCATGAGTTTGGGCCTCCAACTGCATCTCAACCCTGGAGTAAGAGGAAGACAATAGAATGCATCACAGAACACTGTCAAGCCTGTGGGTGGTTCTCTGCTTGAGACTTTGACTTGTCATCCACTCACATTTCTTCTTCACCCTGGCTGGTAGGATGGCATTGCTCCTAGTGGGAAGTAGAGAAGCTAGGAAATGAAACTTACTAACCATCCCGCCAGTTGTCCAAATCTAAATCTCAGCTATGGCATCAGTAAAGATAAGTCTGCTGAGCTATAATCAATAACCCCTTTCTCAGGTAGAAAAGAAGAAATGCAGTAGTAGGAGAAACACCAAGCAGGTGATGGTTACACCTGCAGACAGTTCTGCTGACAGCAACAAAAGCAGCCAGAACTTCTGGAGAGGAGCTACAAACTGGGAACTCAGGGAGGTAGGGGAAAACAGGAGAGCCCACCTGCTTCTCTGCCCTGCCCGCAAAAGTCAGAGCTTAGCCCAGACCTAAAATAAAGTTCTCCTCTCTCCTATCTAAATGTCATATATGCTGTCTTCCTCAAGAGCAGGCAGTCCCCTAAGCATATACGTATGTGAATCAGAGAAAGAAGAAAAATGGGGGGCCATCACAGATCAAACCATTTCCATGACCATTAAAATGTCACAGAGACTAACAGAGGTAAAGGGTTGGTCAGTGGCCCTCGATTTGGGGCATAGTCACAGAATCTCATGATCATAGGATGTTAGAGCTAGCAAAAAGCCTTAGATAGTTATTCATGTGTTTATTTACTCATTTAACAAATATTTATTGAGCATGTGTCAGGCAGGTTCTGTATCAAGTGTTGGGTCCACAATATTAAGTAAAATGAAGATGGTCCCTGCTCACATGAAGTTTAGGGACTTGTGGGGGAAAGAGACAACAAGAAGTCAACAAATAAATACAATTTTAACATGATTAGTGCTAAGATGAAAAATAATCTAGGAAAGTGAGGACTAGAGTTTATGTGACTGGCTTCCCCAGGCAACTAAGGAATCATCAAACATCACCTCTCATGGACACATTCATGGCTGACCCTAACCAAGTTCTCCAACCTACAATTCTCTAGGAGCTCAAAACTCACCTTTCACTTACTTCACAGTCTCAGCCCCAGTCTACTGTTTGCTGACAACAATAACAAAAGCTGTCATTTACTGAGTACCAGACAGTGCTAAGTGCTTTCCCCATTCTACCTCATGTTGATCCCCACAGCTGCCACAAAGTGGATATAATTATCTCCATTTTTAAGGAGGGAAACAGATTCAGAGAGGATAAAATTATTTTATGAAAGCACCAAAGGCAGTGAGTAGTAGAGCCAGAATTTAAACTAAAGGCTTAAAATCAAAGTGATGCTAAGTTCCACATGATAGCTGCAGAGAGAATCTTGTCTCTGCCACCAGCACCATACCGTAGATCAGAGGATCTCTGATTCCACCATTATCTGTCAGGTGATGGCTATGTACATGGCACAGTACTAGGTAGTCAGTACCCAAGACATATCTCATCAGAATAAGTACTTGGTCTCTGTTCACCACCCTCAAAACTTCTGCCATGAGAACACTCCTGAGGAAAGAACTCTTGTCAATATATAGCCAAACACTCATGGGCACCTATGCCTGTTGTGTGCATATATGTGCACGCGTGCGCGCGCACACACACACGTGTGATCAAGTTACCTCCTACATCTAGCCTCTACCTACCTTTAAAATCCATTTAGCCTCTCTTACTACCTTTCTTCTTTCTTTTCTCTCCTCATCCCATTTGTCCCACCTTTCCTTTTTATTACTGCTGTTTCTCTTCAATCAATCAATCAATCAATCAATCAATAACACAACTTGCCCATAAGTTTACATGCCCCTCTCTCTCTGCACTCCCTGCCAACTTCCAAATTTAACTTTGATCTTAGGGGCTGGAACCTCTTTTTCCTCCAGGGCACCTTCTCCCCTCTGCTTGTCACAAGGAGCCACTGCACTATAATCCTGCCAGGTAGAGGGCCCACATTTTATAAAAGTGTCCCATGCCTGGTGTATGCTTAGATCTCCCCAGAAGCCTGCTCAAAGCAGCTCTGGAGTCAGAACAAAGTCCCTAATGAGTGGATATAAGAAGTGAACACACTGCTTCAATACTCCCAAATTCCTCACTCTTAGGTCCCTATCACTAGAAGGAAAGTATCAGTATCCACAAAGAAACCAAGGCACCCTAAATCAGTTAGAATATAGTACTCTCTACAGCATCTTTCCTTATGACTTCCAACTAAAGTAGTTTACCAACTAAAGTAGTTTACCATGAAAGAAGAAAATAATAATCCTGGCCAGTTATGAAGAACCCAGGGAGCCAAGGAACCTGCTTAAGAGATACGCAGTGAGGCCCAGCCAAGCATTCCATCTATACCTTTATCTTCAGCTTATTGCAACAAATCACCATCTCCTCCTTGGGGGCTTGTCACTTGCAAGGAACTACAATAACTTCAAACAGGGGAGCCAACCCTGAAAGCACTTCCTCCTCTGCCAAGAGCCCCAGGTAATACCAACCAGCCAAGGGTAAATTCATCATGCCCTAATCTCCAGGGGCCCCTGCCATCTACTTGGCTCATAGAAAGAACAGATTCTAGTGTCAGGCCTGCCTTACAGCTGTGCTGCAAAAGACGGTCTCGAAGTGCAGGTTGTATACCATGCTGGGCTCAGGGGAGGGCCTGCCACATGGCAGCTGGGGCCTTGAGGGCTGGTAGCTCACTCTGGAGCTGCTTGGATCTGCTGCCTCTGCAGCTCCTGCAGCTGTCTGTGGTGGTTCCTATACATGAGATCAATACAAAACACAGGCAGGTGGAAGGTCCGGGGTGGGGGATCGGAGGGGTAACCTGAGGCTCTGTGTTACCAGGATCCCCTCTGCCTTCAGTCCAAGCCACAGCTCCAAACAGACCCTTCTTCTATCTTTTAACATCTGGCAGCACTCTGGGCACTTGGTGAGTTTCTGCTCCTCTTTTGTGCTCAGACAGGGAGGATGGATCGGCACCAGCATGTGATGTCAGCTGCTTGTGCAAGAAGGAGGTGGCAGTGGCAGGCACTTCTCCCAGAGGATTTGTTACTTGGCTCCTTCCTCATGGTGAGGGAGCAGACAGAACAGATCACCTGAGTGTCCATGGGGTCATGGGGAATTCAGTGGCCACACTGGTAGAGGGCGCTAGAGTGCTCTGGAAATATGCTATTTTGGAACACTTTCTGGGATAGAATAGGCAGAATTGAAAACATTATTCCATCTAATAGAAAGATGGGGCTGGCCTTGTGTTAGAGGTGGTGGGCCTGCATTCTGGCCTTGCTTCAACTCCAGAGGCCTGCCCTTGGGCCTCAAATTCCATTACCTTGATTTTTCCATTTGTTCATTAATGAATTCCATGAATATCTGCTGAGCCAAACACAGGAGATAGTTTCTATCCTCCAGGGTCTTCTGGGCTAGTGGGGAGACAGATAAGTAAACCAAGAAGTGCACAGGAGGGGCAAGTGCTAGACACAATTAACCACACCTATAAACAGGCATGTGAAACTTGCCCGCCCTAGCTGGAAGAAATAAGAGTGGCCCTAGCTGGAAGAAATAAGAGTGAGTTCTAGTAAGACATATAAAACATGAAGTTCTTTTAAGCTAGTCAAAGAAAAGGTGATAAGAGAAATCCCCAAATTCATGATACCCAAACACATTTCACCTTCCTCAATCTAAGCAGATTATTTTATTTCCTACTACACAAGAAAATAGATCCTGCTGCCATCAACCTCCTCACCTTCCTAGACATCACCTCAGACCTCACCTGCATTCACACTCATTATCTCCTATTCATAACTAATCCTTTCATTTGTGATCTATTTTTCTGGCTCATCTGGAAACCTTGCTTCCTTATCTTTCAGTAGGTGGCGCTACCCAGCTGAGCAAGTTGGAATCTCAGAACTAACTGAAGACCTTCCTTCTCTCTCACACCCTACATCTAGTCAGTCCATCACCAAGTTCTGAATATTTTATCCTTTAAATATATATTGAATTCATCTACTTTTTTTTTCTATGACCACTATCCCATGTCTAAGCCACCAATATCCTTTGCCTGGACTACTATAATAGCCTCCTAACTGCCCCAACTGATCTCTGCATCCACCAGGGCTGCCTCCATCCTTTCTCCACATTGCAATCTTTTCAGAATGCAAACCTGATCCTGTGGC
Organism: Macroglossus sobrinus; assembly: GCA_004027375.1. Taxonomy (NCBI): domain Eukaryota; kingdom Metazoa; phylum Chordata; class Mammalia; order Chiroptera; family Pteropodidae; genus Macroglossus; species Macroglossus sobrinus. The sequence goes on along the minus strand of PVKZ01001303.1, from coordinate 230,354 downwards.
TTCCCCTCTTAAAAACTTACAATGGCTTCTTGATGCTCCTGGCATACAGGCTCTTGAGCCCTTGTCATAGCCAACCAAGCTCCCGCCCCATATTTTCTCATCTCATTTGTTTCATTTCACTGCTTCTCACCTCAGACAGAATTATACTACGCTCTTAGCTCAATCATTATACGCTCACCCCACCCACTTCTGTACCAGTAAAATTTCTTAGATACACTCTCTCATGAACCTTGTTCCCTTCCTTTAATGCACATATCCAAGTTAGTATTTTCTGTCATATACTCAGTTATGTTAATATTGACACCTGAAAAGATTGAAAACTCAATGACTACATAGTGCATAATTGATAAATGTTTGTTGAATGAATAAATGAATAATGTTCTCTCTGAAATTCTCATTCTTGACTTACAGGTTTCTGTCTCAGAGATTTAGAAAGTGCTTGTGTGCACCTATATTAAAATAAAAATTCTCCCCAATCAACGCTGCCTTCTCCTCTAAGTACTCTCTATTTCTCTTCTTTCCAGGCAAACTTCTAGAACAAATTCATCCTGTTCAGTCTCTTCTTCCTCCCCTCATATACTGTGGAAGAGCCTTTTTAGTTCTCATCTTGCCAGTCTCTACCCTTTTTGACTCTTCTTTCTTGCTTCTATGATATTTCAGTCTCTTAGTTCTCTTGGCTTCAGAGGGCAATCTTTTGCAAATTTCTCCTTCTTTCATCTCTGCTTGAACTTTGCTAATGTTAAGATTCTGGCCTCAACTACATTCTAACGTCCAAACATGTAATTTTAGTCCTATCTCCTAAGCTTCAAACTAGTATAGCTAACTGCCTAGTATATCTCCCCACTCACATGCTCCATGGGTAGTCGTGACTCTGCATGTCTAAATTAAACTCACTACCACCCCTGCTTTTAAAATCCCTCCCTCTTTACCCAATACTTTAATAATAACAATAATATTAATAATAGCAAGTCATGTGCCAGGCACTAGTCCTATTCTAATCATCATACACATGCTCAATCCTCAACAACTCTACGAGGTATGAACTATTACTACACCCATTTTATAGATGAGGAGAGTGAGGCACAAAGGTGAAGTGATTTGCCTAAGATCACATAGCATGCAGTGGAAGCACGATCACAATCCTGCCAGGAACTTAATGTCTAAATTATGTTGCCCAAGCTAGAAACTTCAGGTTCACTCTAGAAACATTTCCTCAACACAGATGTAAGTCCTGTCAAACCTATTTGATAAATTTATTTAAGTGGTTCCTCTTCTGTCCTTAGTACTATAATTCAGAAATTTGTCCATCTGTTCTCACTTTAAATATCACCATATCAGTAAGCCATCCCTTCCCACCCAACTCAGAGTAGTCCCAAAAAGCTTTGGTCCACCCTATCTTCCTTTTTTCATTTCCTTTACAGCACTTATTACTACTTGATGTTTTCTTATTTGTTTATCATCTATTTCTCCTCACTAGAAAGAAGCACCATGAGAGGAGAGGCAATGGTTACCTTGTTCAAAGCTGTGACCCTCCAATGCTTACAAGAGTATGTGCTCAATAAATATTTGTTAAATGAGAGAACAAATGGGTAAACAATTGCCACATCTATCCTTATCTATCTTCTAGTGTTAGCCCCTGAAACCCATCTTCCACATTGGGACCAAAGTGATTTTTCTCACAAGAATATCTGGGAGCGACCTGGGTAACCTCTTCCTCAAAATCCCTCACTCCTTTCCCCTCATCTGTAAATAAAGCACTCTCTATCATGGCAGCATGGGATATGATCAGGCACCTGATTTTCAGCCACTTGTCAGCCACCCCCCTCCTGGGACAAGATCAGCGGCAATACTGAAGTATTTGTAGTTCCTGAACATGCCTCGCTTTCTCACGCCTCCGTGCTTATGTACATCTTGTTCCCTTGCCTGGCAATGCTGTCCATGTGACAGATTCCTACTCATCTTGCAGCTCTCAGTGGAGGCACAAGCCCCTCCATGGAGTCTTCCTGGATACCACCGCCCTCCTCCTCCCTTCCCCCGTCCTCGCCCCAAGCCCAGTAGCTGTGTTTCTCCTAGGCAAATTTCTAGACTAAGCCTCAGTTTCCTAAACTCTAATATGAAGATTATAACAGCATCTATTTGATAGTGTTGTTGAGAGGATTACATTTAAAAGTGTATACAACATTTACTTCCCAGGGTTAGGCACAATAGTGAACATAGTCCTTAGTTCAATTAATTCCATATGTTAATTACTACATTATATTTTTTTTTGCTTACTTATAGGCATGTCTCACCATATGTTATAAGGCTCTTGAGAGGAAATATTGATGCCTTAATCAATTAATCCTCAGTATTTATACCTGACATTTTATAGGTGCTCAGTATTCTATGCATTCTTTCTGTCTCTGCTTCTTCAAGGACAGAAGAGTATAGATCTGCTAAGAAACAGAGTAAAATCTCAGCCAAAATCAGAGGACTAGCAGCTACCATTTACTAAGTACCTACTAAGTACCAGGCACTTTGACATATTATCTCATTTATTCTTTACAAGAAAAGGACTTTACAAATGAGGAAACTATGGTTGAGGAAAGCTAAGTAAGTTGCTTTTAAAAATACAGTTAAGAAAGAAGGTAGTCAAGACTAAGTTGGTCTGACTTAAAAGCTTTCTCTCACTCTCTTAAATCTACCACAGTGACTACCAGCAGACAGTGAGCCTCTGTCCACCTTGCAGCCTGGACTCCAGCAGACACCCCATATGTTGCAGGCACTTCATAAAGGCTTGTGGCATGCATGCCTGCATACAGGAATGGCTATGTGAAAGAATGTGGCATTCAGTTACCTGCCAGCTCTGTCCAGGTCTCAATTTTCCTACCATTACTAAGCTTCCTGGTTAACTGAGACATGTTCTGTTGAAACTAATATTGTTACATAAACGGTCCTAATTTAAACAGCTCGTTTTCCTATAGTCTTAGTGATAGGGTAGGTAGATATGAGCCAGAGGGAAAAGGACAATAAAGGGTTAATGAGGTTGCAGAGCAGTCTAGCAGTAAAATGTACAAAACAAACAGCAGGACTTCAGGAGCCTCCCTCATCTTCCCATGGTCAGAGGCTAAAGAGAAAAGTAAGATTTCTCTAAGCTTCAGGTGACTTCCTTGTTTTCCCATGGTCAGAAGCCAGATAGAAAGCAAGACACTTGGCAGCTTCTGACTTCTCCCTCAGTCCCCCATGGTCAGTTAACTATTATATGACCTTACTCTGGGAGCACTCCACCAGTATAGGCAAAAGTAGTAAACCGAGAACACACCTATCCTCGAAATCCCCAGAAAGCAGGAGTATGACTTCCCATCTACTGGTACACCCTGTAGATGCCCAGCCCAGGAGTGGGCAGTTCAGAGGGAGGCACAGGGAATTCATATCATTGCAGATGGGAGGGGCAGAAGGAGAACAAAGACACTCTATGGCCCATACAAACCCCACACCTCAGCTTCTCAGGGCCCTCAATCCTCCTCTATTGAGGTGCCCGCTTGGACTTCTCCCAAGTGTACAATGCCTAGCCTAATAAATCGCCTTTGCTTGCTACTCTGCCAGCTGTCTTTCTTCTCCAAGCGTCAGACCTCCACACAAATCTTTCATGGGGATCCAAGGACCAAGCTCCAGATTCTCAGACAATGAAGATATCTAAGCGCCGGTAATACTGGCTTTCTTTGAAAGTTCCTGCCGCTGGGTGAATATACTAAATAAAGATCTCGCAACTTGAAAAACCCTAACAATTGGTCCGGTTTAGGATGATTCTGGGAACTAGTACTTTTTACGTGTACTCAACTTCATCTAGAAGCATGAAAATGGATTAATGTCCCATATTCTATCACTCACACACACATACATACCTTGAGAAGTTAGAGCTATTTTACTTTCTACTGGAAACCTGGAGGAAACATCTCTATCCCTGAGAGAAGCCCCATATCCCTTTCCTAAAGTGAACCCTTCCTCCTGATGCATACCAGCCCAGGAAATGACTATCTCCCTGCACCCACCTACCCTCTGATATGACTGAAGAAAAATATTCTCAGAAGCCCTTAGGTGTGGCCACCACATGGTGACATTTACCCTTGTGCTGTAATGTGGACATTTTTTAGACTACAGTACGGTAGGTATTTTGTCTCTAAATATATCCATTCTGAACTTTGTACAGGAAAAATAAAAATCAATACTTTTTAATTTAACCAGTTGAAAGTACATCTCATACTAGAGGAATATAATTTTGGTCTTTAATAAGATAAGAAATCAATGTTAATTTTTTTTGCCCGATCTATGAAACTATCTTTCATTCTATAATTGATCACGTGGTTCGCGAATTAGGTGAAGCCACTGAAAGCGTCCATATTACCTACCTCATACTTGACTATTTTCAATCCATGCTAATACCTACTCTACCTGCCTCCCAGGGGAGTGGCAATGGGTAAATGAGATGATTACACAAAGGCCTTGCTGCCATAACCAGCTGAGTATGCTATCCATCAAATGGGGGCCTAGAGCAAGGAGCTGGAGTCTGATCTCACCACTGCTGAAAATCTCCCCAGGGTTCATCTCTCACCCTTGCCTCAGGCCAGGACATCACAGACCAACATCTGACACACTCCAGAGACTCTCTTAATTGCGTAGAAACAGATTAGAGAAAGGATTAGGTACAGGGTATAAGAGTTTGTTCTGTGCTGAAGTTGGATGATTAATTAGTGCTCTGGGGATGCGTTCTCTCCAGGAGAACCCACTGGCTGAGAAGAGAAAAAGTACTCAGAAAGGCCATGGTGAACACATACTAGTCCTGAGTTTCCAAGGGGAGGGATCCACTGGGACCACCATGGAAAGCATATTTCTGCTCACAGCCCTCTCTGTTTCCTATACTGCCAAGGTGAGCAAAACTATATCTACTGTCCACGAGGAAAAATTTAGGGGGCTGTCAGCGGGCCAGGAATGGGAAGACACTAAGAGGATTTTTCTTGACAGAGGTTTAGACGAGAGACCCTTTGTAACATTTGACTTGGTTAGGGGAGTGGGCAGAGAAAGAGAGAATATAATTTATATCATAGAATCCCAAGTAGCAGAAAAAATGGGAGGACTCTCTCTAATTAGCTAGCAGCTATGTCCTAGAGAAGTTGCCTTGGGAAAAATACAATTGAGTACTTATTCATCTCTTCTAGGAAGGCCCCAAGCAGCAGAGATAAAATAAAGGGAGTTGAAGAATTGCCAATTATACTGATAGACAATAAGCAACTGAAGAAATCATGATCAGAAATGGTCGGTACACTTCAGTACTGTGTGACCCACAAGTACTTGGAAGGTAGTTGTGCTGGGGAAACTATATGGCCCCTTTTAATTTTGAGAATATGGTTGTTGAAATCCAGAATGCACTGAAAAGAGAGTGCAGGCCACTCTAGAGACTGAGAGACCTGCCATAGGATCATAACTGATTAAGTATCTTAACAAGAATGATTGATTAATCTTTGTCCTTAGAGGACCCATGCCTCAGTATATACTCTGTCTAAACTGATGAGGTAAACTGTTAATTTTGGTTAATAATGAGCACAAAACTGAGAACTAGGGCAGAACTCACAAAACTTTATAATCTAAAGGGATAAGGATTACAGAGTTCCCACTCTCTTGGCCAGGATGGAAAGAAACCTTTTTGACATACCATCTATCTTTTGCTTCATTACTTCTATGGAGGGGATAGTTCATTACTTTGAGAGGGCTATTCCATTGTAGTGCAGCTGTATAATTACAGAAAAGTTCTTGTTCTGAGATGAAATCCTTCTCATTGTAACTTTTATCCCTCTGGTTCTATTTCTTAGGCTTTCAGATATAAGTGCTGCTAGAATCACCCTAAACCTTCTCTTTTCCAGACTACACCCCTTTCCTTCAATTGATGTTTATAATATTATAGTTATCCTCATTACTTTTTTCTGGGCTTTAATTTATCAATACCCATTTCCAAAGAACTGGGCATAATATACCAGATATGATCAAACTAGTACAGACTACAGTGAGACTTTTTTCTTTTTAATCCCTGCTCCACACTTCCATTAATAAATTCAGACTTTTGAAGATCATTTGGTACTTATGTCATACTACTGGCTCAGATTTGGCTGGTGAATAAAACCAAGTTCTTTTTCACATGAAATACTGTCAATTAGGCTCCCTAAAATAATCCTACACTTAAGGAATTGTTCTAATATAAATTTATAAATACATAATATAGATATATAGTAGAACATTTACTTCAAACGAAAAAGTCCTCTTGTTTTTTCTACCCATAGTTCTATTTTAAATAATACTAAATCTTAATTCTATCATCCTTAGTGTTCTCTATTTTATTCCCTCTCAGCTGCATATCTGCTATAAGTTTGATAAACAAAGGAAAAGCACCTTTTGCTTTTTCATCCTGTTTGTTGATAAAGATGGTAAACAGACTAAAAGGAGAGCCCTGTGATATATCAACCAAGGCCTCCTTTTATTTAACATCAATGTAGTTAGTGTTCTCTGGACACAGATGTTTAACTTGCTACAACAGAGCCCTTTGTCCATGATTCATAGGCGCCACCTGAAGAAGATGCTCGCTGGTTGATCCTCATGGCCTGAGATTATCGAGTCATACTTCGAATCTTCAAAAGAACACTTAGAAACCTCTTTATTCTCACTGTATCTGGTACATCCAACCTCATTCCCCATTAACCTCTGACACCTACAATACATGCTAATCCTGGCGTTCTGCTGCCATCAGATGCCACACATGCCATCCCAGGCCATGCAACTTTCCCCAAAAACAATATATCCCTTCCTTTGTTGTACTCAACCTTTAAGGTATGCCTCAAGTCCCAAGTCTACTCTGATGTCTTCCCAACATATCTGGCTTGCCACATATTGACTCCTACCACTGCTGAACTCCAGAGGCGTTTAGGATCAGTCTCTTCATGTTGCTCCCTCTCACTTCTTGGGTAAATGTATGCTGGCTGGAAAATTACTGTTTGGCTATCGCCCATGGGAACATAGGCTGTCACCAATAGGAACATAATATTCTAACAATAAGCTTTCTGTTTCTGTATCCCCGCTTGCACACCCGTCCTGTGGGTCAACAGGTAGTGAATAGAAGAAAAACAGACCTTTGTGTTCAAACAGAATGAAGAATGGGATTCTGGGCTTAAAAACCCTGTACCTCTACATTTCGGGGTTGCTTAATTTGGGGGTCTGCATAACCCTAGCAGACCCAGATGGCTGAATAGAGTGAGTTTCCTATAACTCACTGAGTTCTTGTGGTCCATGTGTCTTTCAGAGGCTGGCGGCTAAAACAAGTGTCCTGTCTTTCTAACCAGTCTTTGAGCACAGAGGTCTGGCAGTCTCCTATTTCTCCTGTTTCCCAAAGTTCTCATTCATGGTAGAAGTACAATCTTACTCCATTTGACTCCATCCCCTATAATCTTTTCTTCCCATTCTCTCCCTCTTTGTTTGATCTTACCTTTCTACCCACACCCGAGGACTCAGGAACCTGCTTGAATCATCATCGTGGCTGCTCTGCTGGCTGCTCTGTTGGCTGCTGAGAAAAGACAAAGGATATGAACCGTTAACGTCCCGCTTCTTTCTCAACCCTGGGGGAGGTCACTTAGACTTCAGCTTGACAAAGAAAGGAGGTTACAAAATTTTAAAGATACAAGTTCCCCATATAAGTTTACACAGAGTGTACTGACATTAGTGGATGGTGAAAATCCCACTCACCACACCTAAAGCAAAAGGGGAAGACCCTGAATTTGTTCTTCCCTGGCTACAATATCTGAGTGCGCAAATGCCTCTAGAATTCTCTGTACCTGGGCCTCTTAATCTCTAGAACAGGATAATAATCCCATTCTTCTTCAACCTCATAGGAGACTCTCAAGGAGCTGGTGTAGACTGGCCTGGGAGGGGTTCTTCAGAAAGGAGAGAATTCAAGTAGGACAAAAGATTTGATAGGGTAAGGGGTCACCTGACCTGCTTCTTTGTCTCTAGGGCAGGATGAAGCAGCAGAGGTAAAAGGATTAGAGGGTAGAGTCCTTCCACTCCTTAATGCCTTGTAGGCAAGATGATTATAGAATTTCAGCTTACTGAGTTCTTCAAGATGCTTAAAGTTATGTGGAATTCAAGTGTCCTCCATCTTACTTGAGATAAGCTGTTCAAACACCTCATGACACTGACTGAACATACAGCTTATGAACAAATCACTTTTATTAATTGCTGATTATTAACTACTCCATGCATCTAATCAGGAGTCCCCAACTACAGTCCCCAGGCCAAATCTGAAGCAGCCTGTTTTTTTATAGCCAGGTGAGTTAAGAATGGTATTTTTCCTTTTAAATGATGCGGGGGGGGGGGGGGGGGGGGGGGGGGGGGGGGGGGGTGGCAGGGATCAGAAAAAATAGTTTCTAATGACATGTGAAAATTACATGAAATCCAAACTTCAGTGTTATGATGTTTTACTGGAACAGAGCCACATCCATTCCTTTACACGCTGTCTATGGCTGCTTTTTTTGCTCCAGCGGCAGAGCTGAGTAAAGGCAGAGTTGAAAAAATAGTGGGATCCTTTCATCAACAAAGCCTAAAATATTCACTACCTGGTCTCTTACAGAAAAGTTAGCAAATCCATGCTTTGCATAGATTCTAGTAATAATAAATTCCTATCACCATAAATGTCACTATAACCCTAGCTCCAGTATAACCAAATTGTTTACTTGTTCTGATAAGAACTGTCCACCATAATAAAACGCACTGAGCTCTACAGAGTATACTCCTTAGACTAGATCCCCATGAGACTGCAACTTGAACAATCATTTAAGGTAAATGCTTTCTCCAGTACCCATACACTCTCAACCAAAGGTGACTTTTGGTGGTCACAGTTATAACCATGCTATTACGTTGTTCTTTTAGCAAGAAGTAAATGAACTTAGAAGCATTTTATACCAAATTTTCAACACACAAGAAACCAGAACAGCACTAAATACAAAGCTTCCATATGCCCGGCAGAACTAAGAGTGTACACGATTCCTTTCTCCTCATTTACACAAAGCACTTTTTGCCACTTGTTCACTACAGAGTAGCTACCCTTTTGCCTTCCCCTTTGCCAGGTCCCATAAATTTACCTATTACAAACTCCTTATGACGAAATTATACTACCATGTTGTTGACCCATGGGATTTCTTACATTGGGACTGACCCATTACATGCATCAAGCACACTGGGATATGTGTTATAATAACGTAGAGGAGGCAAGACAACTAAATGTTAAATTAAGCTATATTCAGAGACTACAATATACCAATTAGCCCTATGGCTAGACCAGGAGGAAATATACAGAACAAAGAAAGATTTCTGCTGGGATTACTAACAAACCAGTTACCCATACTGTGAAGGGAAAAGAGTCTTTAAGTCACACCCTACACAAAATAAACAAAATCATCCATTCCCTACCCTTAAACCATAGAGAACCTATGGATCAAAAGTTGGGAATTGTCAGCAGACCTTTTCATGCTACATATTCTTACCTTTCACACTGTAGTCTCATACCATCAAGGAAAAATGGGTTAACAAAGTTCAAATCGTAATTCATAGAAACTAAGAATAATACATAAACTGAACTCCCCCAAACACTTGGGGTCCCTCTCATTGTCTCTGTCCCTCTCACTGTCTTTTCCTTTGTTCTTATATTGTCTCTGTTCCTCTGAGTCTCTCTCAGGCTCTCTCACTCTTTGCCTCTGAGAGGAGACCATGCTCTGTCTATGGAGCGTTACCCCTTCTCTAATAAACTTTCCTTTGGGCTCTCTGACGTGTATTTCCATTCTTTCCACTGTTCAGTCAAGAATGCTTTCTCTCTCAGTGCAGGGCCACTCAGGGGAATTTGCCCTGTCCTGCATCAATAGTATAGTATGCAACCCAAAAAAGATGGAACTCAAATATCAGAGCTGACACCGCTCCAGAAGTGAGCATCAAGAGAGGAATACTAGTCTAGATCACTGGCAGCACATGTGAGAAGTAAAAAGGAGGGGTCCCTGGAGCCTAGTGTTTTATACTATCTAACAGCCAGCTGGGATTAACCAAACAAAATGAGCAGGATCAGCATTATGGCTTCTTCAAGGAAGAGATCAAACTTGACTCCATTTAAACTATAATGGGCTGGTTTTTCCTTCTCACCCCATCCTCCCATTCTGGCAATCGAAACTTAAAGTTAAGCTAATAAAGGGGATCCCAGTACTAAATTACCAGAATAATTCTCAGAATAATTCTGAGCTGTTTTTAGCAAGTTATCCCAATAGATGGCACTGCTGACTTCCAAACCAGAACCTCAAGGAGGCCAACTCTGGTGCCCCCTTCTGGCCATCCAATTGCTTAGAAAACAGTTCAGATGGCAGAGATGAAAGCAACCATGGATCACCTTCAACTGTTGATTGGTTCTAAATAACTAGGAAATATCAACCTGTATGCATTCGACAGATATTTATATAATGGCCTCTATGTGCCAACAAGAGGTAGAATCAAGGCAACAGTTAAGTTTAGACTCTGGGAAATGCTGCCTGGGATGAAGTCCAAGCTCCTCCATTTCCTAGTTATATGACCCTCAGCAAATTATTTAATGTCATTTCCCTTACCTACAAAATACAGACAGATGTTAATGACAGTTATTATCTTGTTAAGCTATTGTGAGGATTAAATAATGAACATATATGAAGTATGAAAAACAGTGCCTTGCACATATTCACTGCTACATAAATACTAGGTATTATAAGCAAGGCATTGTTTTGTGGGTCATGGAAAATAAAACATGAATTAGACAAGGTGCTTACAATCTGGAAAGTCACTATAAGTATCTACATCTAAAAGAAAAAAATGATAACTCTTAGAAGTATTAAATGCTACAGAAACAAAAAATAGGGAAAGCTCACTTCTGGAGTAGGTAAATGAAGATTGTCTCCACAACAAGTTTTCCTACACTGGCGTTTGACATTCAGATAGATTCAGGAAAAGCAGAATGAGAAGAAAAGGCACCCTGATTCAGCTCCATTTACCAAACATTTATCACGTACCAGGCACTATACTAAAAGATGGGGACTTAAAGAGCTCCTAGCCAAGGGGCACAGGTATTCACTGTGCACTGCAGTGCAGCAACACTAGAAGGAATTGGACAAGGTGTAGACAGCAAAACTTATGTTGGGGTGTTGTCAGGGAACACATCAGAAAGGTGAATGCTAGACAAGAGAGACTCCAGATAAATCCATGGTAATAGCAACAGCCTTCAGGCACATGGGGTCCTTCCTCCTCTAGAACCCCTAGGAGAAGCCTGGTCCTCCCTTCTCCCATTTTTGAAACTTGTTTTTCAACAGTCTTAAATAAGTGAGATGGATGCCAACCACTCCTCCACTCAATCTCATGCAATAATATTGTTTAGCAGAACTTCCAGAGATTAAGACATTACCTCACCCACTCACATAAACTCCTTAAATTTATATCTTATATGAGCATTTTCAGATGATACAAGCCACCTGGTTACCAGGCAGCTCATTGTGCTCCCTAAATGAATGTGAAAATCATCTGAGGTTATGAGAAAAGCAACCACCATACTAGTATGTATTTATAGGAGAAAATGAAATACCAGAAGGTCAAGGGTCACATCCCAACCACTCCATTTTAGTCAAGGCCTTGGTGAGACTGGTGTCCAGTCTGGGCTCTATAGCTTACAGAAGTTGATAACTTATAGGAAGTCCAGGAGAGTGCACTAACAGATGAAAATGTCTGTTAGAAAGTCTGGGAGAAAAAAAAAAACAACTCTAAAAAGTAAGGATTTAGAATGACTTAGTCAGGGTACCAGATGACTGAAAGTCGGCTTAACACTGCAAGGAAGGGGACTTGTATGAGCAACTACGGCCATTCCCCCAAGACAGCTAGAGAAAGCATTGGGATGACTTAAATCCCTCATGTTGTAAATTCAAGCTTCACATAAAAGTTACTGCATAAATTAAATTCTGAAACACTAGACTGTGTTACTAAATAAGGTGGGGAAGCACTTCTTTAAATTCCAGAATATTCCTGAGGGAAACCAGCTGAAGTGAACTGAATCTGGAATCCTGACTTTGTTTTCCACCGGCAGGCTAGTACTTGGAGTTTCTCCTAGAATGTCACATTAAAGTAGTAACATTGGGAAGAGCTAGGAAAAATCTGTTTCAACATGAGCCAAAACACACTTAGAAGACAGAATTCATAGGCTATACCGGGAAGCTTGGCAAGGCAGGCTTGGTAAGTTCCCATGATTCCACTGATCTCCTTTCCTCCCTCTCCCAACCCAGGACACTTGCAGAAAGTACAGGAAGGTGTCCATTTGCTCTCTAGAAAGTACAGCGTCACTGCTAGGAAGACTAAATTTGGTACCTTTTCTGGGTTGGCACTTCATAAGTAGAAACAGCTCTTTCTCTCACAGACAACACCAAATGGATCATGGCCTCCTCTACCCAGAAGGGGTTTTGAGAAATTCAAAGGATTCCAAGTACTCATTATGGGGATGTGAAAACTGTAATTTTAGTATTTCCAGAGCCTAATGGAAACTGTACATTTATCTACACTAAGGCTGTGTGAACTAATTTATCACATTTCTTTGCTTTTGGCTGAATCAGAGTAGTCTAGTATGTTAGCACCAATTATCTCATGCTAATTGGAAGCTTCAAAAGGCTCAAAGTGGCTTTGATTGATGTGTCTTTGATTAATAAAAGTGGGGAAATAAATTATTTTAGGCAGGAGATGTAGTAGAAATAGAATGGAAACAGACAATCTAGGTTTATGCCCCAGCTTTGTTTCTCATGGACTTATAACTTTGGCCAAGTCACTTATCCTCTTTTAGTCTATTTCCCAGAAAAATGGGAAGAATTAAATACCACTTATAGAAGTCTGTTGAGGACTGAGTTATAGGTAATCCAATCACAATATCTGAGTTCAATATTTGGAGTCAGAAAGATTCAAGTACTAGTCCTGACTCTGCCACTTAGCAGGGTGATAACAGGCAAATTATTGAACTCTTCTAAGTGTCAGATGTGGAGATGCCACATATCTTAATAGTTGCAGTGAGGATTAGAAATAGTAGAAGTCATCTACAAAAAACATCTAGAATAGTATCTGGGCATTGGTGGGTATATCATAAACAGTGAACATCAATTGTACTTAATATTCAGTTAGTTTGGCAAGTAAAGATTTTGAAACATCGAATGCTTGAAAGGAAGAGAGCCTTAGGATAAAAATATTGAGAAGCACTAACCTAAAAAGTAGGGTCAGTCACACCATCACTAACAAAAGAGAAGGCTGGGTCTTCATGTTGAGTTCTATGCACCTGTGAAATGACTGGCATTTACTATTTCAGTTTACATAGAAAAGGTGTATGGGAGAAGAAAGGCAGGTAGCAAATAAGTAGAGAATAAGAGAGAATTGTTTGTTTGTCATCTGGCAAGCATGAGAGTCCAATAATAAAAAATAAGTAAACAGATGTGATTTTGGACACTGTCAATGACTGCCAGCTTCTTACAAAACATACCTGAATATTCTCAAAAACTATTTAGAAAATCGCATACTCTGGAATAGAATGGAAACAGACAATCTAGGTTTATGCCCCAGCTATAACTTTGGCCAAGTCACTTATCCTCAATCTAGGTGAAAATTGATAATCTGTCTACAAAGTAAGCAGGACTTTCTGCTTAATGGCTCCCATGGGAACCTGCAGCAAGGTGAATAGCTGGACAGAGATTCAGGGATTCAGAATCCAGCTAAATATCTTTTAACTCATTACAACTTACTAATACCTCTCTAACAGTTCTTTTACCTCTGTCTTTAAATAAAGGAAGGGAAGGAGGGAAAGTGGGAGGGAGCACAGGAGAGAGACAGAGAGGGAGGGAGAGGGAGAAGGAGGGGGAGGGAGAGGAATGAGAAGAGGGAGAGAGATGGGGAGAGGGGAAGGGAAGGGAGGAAGGAAGCAAAAAAGGAAAGAAGGAAGAAGCAGCATTTTTTTCCTTCCCCTCAGGGCCATATTTTATTGAAAGAATACACTACTTGGCGATTGCCAAACTTCATCAAAACTGTATCAGAATAAGCTGGGAGCTTTACCATGCAGATTCCTTGGCCCCTGCACAAACTTACTAAGTCAGCGTCTGAACCTGTCCAGGAATGCATTTTAAAAGCTTCTCAGTGATTCTGGTGAGTGACCAGGATGGAAAGCCACTGGACATTACACTCACTGCCTCTACTTCCTCACCACTGGTTCATGAATTAGTCCATTGCAATCTAAACCATACCATCATCCCTCCTTGGTTTTATCAACCAGGACCTCTGTTACTGCCAAAGTTAACAACAACTGTTACAGCTAATCTTATTTGACCACCTGGCAGGTTTGACACTGATGATTATTCCCATTCTTTAAGCTTTACCCTTCTTGCCTTCTTTGGCACCACTCCCTTGGTTCTTGGGTTTTGTCCAACTTTTGTTTTTCTCTTCTTTTTTAGGAAATTTCATGGACTCTTCTTCTTGGTCCTGAAATGTTTCCCAGGACTTACTCAGCCACTCATTTAATAAATTATCAAATGCCAACTCTGTATTAGGCATTGTTCTAGAATCTAGATACTGAGTATAGAGAAGTAAACAAACCAGATGAGATTCTCACTCTCAAGGAGTTTACATTCTATTGTGTTCCTTTCTCTTCCAGCTTTATATCAAGGGAAGCTAAGTTTCATGGACCCTAAAATTGTTATCAAAATACTGTACAATAATATTATACATTCATGGGAGAAAATTCATAGCTCTTGTCAGATTCTCAAATAGACTTGGAACACACAGAAGATTAAAATCCACTGCAATATATCTCTGCATTGAATTTTATCTATACTCAAGGCTTCAATTATGATAGAAATGCTGGTGACTCCCAAAGATAGCAAAGCAGAAAGCTGAGGTGTCACTAGCCAAATGTTAAAAATTAAATTTAAATTAATTTTAAAAATTCAGTTCCTTAGTAGAACTAGTTATACTTCAGGTACTCAATAACTACATGTAGCTATTAGATTCCATATTAGACAGTGCAAACAGAATATCTCCATTCTAGAGAAAGCTTTACTGGACAGAGTAGAGGTTTCCAGAGTAAACCCAGGATTTCAGTTCCAGCTATGCCACTTGTTAACCTGGAGCAACTTATTTACCTCTCCCTACATTCCTGTCATCTATTAAAATATTAGTAACTTCATAGATATGTTTTAAGGATTAAACAGGTTAACTAATTTTATAAAGCATTTAATAAAAAGCTTGGTAAATCATAAGTACCCTAGGAATGTTAACAATACTTAATTTTATCACACATTTGCACTAGTATCAGGCTCTCCTGAATGTTCAACAGGCATCTCAAACTGAACATGCCTAATACTGAATTCACCATCTTTGTCTCCTCTCCTTATATGCCACAATAAGTGTTCATTCAAACTAAAAATGTACCTCCACCTCAATTTCACAGCAACTCCTGCTGATTCTAATTCTACTTCCTTACTATCCCTCAAACCCACCCCATCCTCCATCCATCCCTCCTATGGCCATTGCCTTCCATCCTGCTCTCATGGCCCCTCGCAGGGGTTACTTTAACAGGCTCCTAACTGCTTTTCCTATTGCTAATTTGGCCCCACTCCAGCGTATTCTTGACACTAACACAATAACATTCTTCCTGAAATGCAGATCTGAGAGTGTCTCTTCTCAACTAAAGTCCTTCGGTCTTCCCATAATTTCAGAACAAAGTTAAAACTCTTTATTTAGCAATAAAAACCAAATTAGCTGGCTGCTACCTGCCTTCTTAGATCCCACATCGCTCATGTCCACTCCAGAATCTCACTCTCCACACAAGTCATTCCACTTGCCTCTGGTTTTGAATATGCTATTCTTCTGGCCTGGTATGTACTCTTCTCTATTCTCCTCTTTGTTTCACTCATTCCAGTAGCTGAAGCAGTGCAGTTTAGGGTCTAAGTGGGAGGGCTCTAGCTTTTATATCGCATGCACTCAAATCTTGACTCATTCCACCTACTCTATTCAATATCAATCTCCACAAAATGGGGATAATAGAAGTATCTCCTTCATTGGGGTTGAAACATGGAATAAATTAATATCCACAAAATACTTGAAAAAGTATCTGGCATTGAGTAAGTATCAATATTATAACCATTAGTATCCACGTAGTAGCTTCTCAAGAAAATTTTCCTTGACAGTCATGGTCCACATTATGGTCCTACCTCAACCCTGTACTGCCCTTTACCATAAATAACACTTACCATAGTCTCTGGAACACAGTAATTAACTATTCAGCACTCTATACCCTCAACCACACTATAAGTTATTTGAGAGCAAAGAATTTTGTCATTTCTTTCAATCCCCGGTGCCCAGCACTGTACCTAGCACATACTAGATACAACATGTGTCTGATAAATGAATGCACCACTCTCTAGCCTCTCTCCCAGCTCTCCACTTTCACTAAATATTCCCTGGCCAATCCAGAAAGATAGCTTACTGTCACTCCTAAATCTGTAGCACAGCTTATATTCTCCTTCTAGATAATGTGCCTCAAAACGTTCACCAGCATTTTCTGAATGCCTGTATTGAAAGCATCCCACCAGGCCTCCCTGGGTGTGTAAGGCATGGTCTGCGACCTCAAGGAGCCCACTGTTCAGTATGAATTCCTGATGTTTCTACCAGACTGTTTCAGGCATTGGTGCTCTGGAGATACCAGCTGAAATTAGATGTATATGAGTCTTCTAAATATTGCAGCCACTGTTAGAAAGCCCACCAGGGCTTTCTCTGACCCACTCCCATACCAAAGTTGTGGTCCAATTCTCAGCTCTCCAATGTGAGGAAGCTGTATTGCATGCTTGACAGAGCCTCCACTGGAAGGTGCGAGGGAAGAATATGGCTCTCCAATTATGCATAACAGGTAAAAGCAGGAAAATATTTTGAAGCCCAAAGCTACAGACATTTCTAAAATATCTATGGGTTTTAAATTTCCATGCCAATCCTTGGCTTTCATGAATATAGATAAATCTTTGGTTGAGAAAAAAAAATATTCTCTTTAATGCTCTTTTCTGAGATATTTTCCACAAAAGGAAAATCCCACAATAAAATTCTGGGCCTCTCATCACACACAATTAAAAGAATTACACTTACCCCATTACATTCCTCAAATGGGGTCTTAAGAAATGGGGCAAAGAGAACTTGTGTCAGCTGAAACTCTCTTCAGTTGCTCTTAGCTAAAGGAAAAAAAAACACTTTTTTTCTAGTTTCCCACATCCTAGTCACTTCCTTGGCCTCCATTACTAAGCTTCACAGCATAATCTTAAACCCAATTAAGAGAGTAAATACAAGATAACCAGGTCATTTAGTAGTAAACCTTTATTCAGGCAGTAATGTAACAAAATTGCTTCCTAGAATTTGATGTCTGTGAGAATTCATTAAGACCCTGGGCCTTGGAGTCTCAAAGGCCAGCCTCCCTCCCCACCACCCTGTCCCTCATTCCCCATCTCCCTCTTAACCCCCCTGCATTTAGAAAACACCTTATTTCCAAATCCAGAGCCTTCACATTGGAGAAGGAAGTAAGAGCTAGGAAGCTACAGAAAGTTTCCAGACCCCATGCAATCACCAGAAGCCATTTTTTCCACAGATAACCCCTAAACCTTATTTTGAACAATCATCTTGATCCTGGTCCCTTTATCCAAACTGTTCAAAATAAGAAGTTTAAGTTCCTTTTCCATTAATTTCCTCTCATAAGAGCAAGTCAGGAGACTTTCCAGGACACAGTGAGAGTCTCTGCTTGTGTTCTCCACATGTCCCTACTTCCACCACATCAATAACCCTTAAACTATATTCCTAACTATCATGTTTTGAGAGAGATAACTGACTAAACACAATTTGTCTTCTAGTTAATTGTGTGTTTGTGTGTGTGTGTGTGTATGTGTGTGTGTGTGTGTGTTTAATCAAATATCACTCAGAACTTTAGGTCAGCATTCAGTACACAGGGTTGACAGAATTAAAGCCAAAGAAACTTAATGTTTTAAGTTACCTTATTACAGAGAAAAATGTATGTTAGACTTTTGAAATTCTGGAAATACCTAAAGCAAGTCCTCTTTCTAAGGAACCAGTGACCTTAGTAATACTATACAACAATTGTCATTTGTTTGATCTCTTCTTTGCTTCTCTTCTTCTACCAACATCTAAAAAGTTGTTTCTAGAGTTCTGCCCACAGTCCCCTTCTTGTCTCTACCCATCGTCCCCTAACAATCTCATCCAAACCAATGCTTTAACAACCCACATGCTGACTCCCAAACTTGTATCACCAGCTTCAGCTGTTTAACCAAGCACCAGTTCCCTGAATCCAACTGTTTACAGAACATTGCCAAACCCCTACCTCCTCAGGCTTCTCAAACATCATGTCCAAAAATAACCCCCAACTCTCCTCCTTTACTCTCACCTCTTTTACCAAATAACTCATATCTGCCTTCCTCAGCTCAGCTCTCTGCATCACTGTCCATACACTTAGATGTCAAATAAGGAAATTCAGAAATAGTTTTAGCAGTTCTCTTTCTTTCACTCCCTACCTCCAACCTGTCCCTGAGTTCTGTTGTTCCTATTGTGAAATATCTTTTCTATTTGTCCCCTCCTCTCTGTCGTAACTATCCCTGCCCTGATCCAAAGACCAGGACCAGACTGGTTACACAAGAATCACCTGAAAACTTTTTTTAACTGTAAGTTCCTATACCCTACCTTGCCCTGGATTTTGATTCGGGGGGTCTGGGGTGGGGCTGGATTCTGTGGTATAAATACTCCCACTACTCCCACAGGCAAATTTCAAGCTGCCAACATGTCACTAAAATCACAATTGGGAAGCAATGTGCATAATTAGCTGATGCAAGTCCACCCCAGCAAGTGAATGCTCCTAGACCACTACCCACTATCTTCTAAATCAGCTCTCAACATGACTCTTCTCAGGTTAAAATCCTTGGATGTTTCCTCACATGTCACAGAGTACAGTCCGAAGATCTCTGCTTCACACACAAGGCCTTACAACATGAAACCAACTTCTTCTTCCCAACTTCTCAACTACCTCTACAGAAAGTTTGGCCTAAGCACCCAATGTTCTATTTACACTGAACTACTTGTGCTCTCCAAATACACCATGTACACTCATTCTTTCAAACTTTGCTCATATTGTCCCTTCTGCTTTAAATGTATCTTCTACATGACCTCACAGACCCCAATACGATAATTCCATCTTCCACTTGGGCCAGCTGAGCCCCAATTCACACAGAAGCCCGGCTGTTTCTTCCTTCTGATATACTCAGGGCCTAATTCTGGGAGGTTTTTCTTTGTTGTTGTTGTTGTTTTCCCTACCTGACCCAGAGTTCTTGCTCCCTTTGAGCCACACAGCTATGACAAATCCAAGCCTGAGCACTTATCACCAGTAATAATGGTCACTCTGCCCAAACCTTGGAAATATGTTGGCTACATCAGAGAAAACCTTTAGTCAAATATTGTCTTTTTTTTTTCAGTGTATTCAAGATATTGCATACTAATATGGTGTACTTAATATTAACAATAAACCTTCACATTTAAACAGTGCTTTCCAGTCTACAAAGTGCTTCCATGTACATTCTTCTATATGATCCTTCCAAAGACAAAAAGTAGGTAAGAAATATATATGTATGTATATATGTATGTGTGTATACATATATATATATATGTATACACACTCCGTACACACACACACACACACACACACACACACACACACTCTGAACCCCATTTTAAAGATGAAGAAAATAAGGGTTCAAGGGGCTACATGACATGTCTAAGAGTGTAAGCTAAGGAACGAGGATTCAATCCAGGTTTTCAACTGAATTCTTTGTTCTTTCACTTTGACAATGCGGGCCTATAGCATTCACTTGGAGCTAGAAAGGGGTGGATGGCAGGAATGGCCTCAGTGATGAGACAAAGGGAGATCTGAACTTGGTGGAGGAGCTGGGAAAAACCTGAACATTCATTCCACTGAAATTGTCTTTTGTCTATGCCCTGCAGGAGGTAGCCGTCAGCCAGAAAGCAAGAGCATCTGGAAAGTCCAACACAGCAAAAACCTTGAAACAAGAAATGACAAGAGTTTGCCTTGACTAGTTAACTAGCACTGATGTGAGATAAGACAGTTTGACAGATAATGGCACTTGCTATGAGGTCACAAAGGCCACAAGTGAAACCACACAAATAAACAAGTTTTTGACTATACCTGAAAAAAAAAAAAAAAAAAACCAATATGCCTAAGAGTAGAGTTGTCTCAACAAACAGCTGGTAAAAAGCCAACTAAGACAAAGCAATGTGCCCAGGGAGAGGGCAGGACTTCCTAGAGTTGGACCCAGGCCTAGAGACACTTCTAGGAGGCCAGTTACAGGCTGGCCTGAAGCCCAAGGAGTCTTTGAAAATCAGAGAAGCCAGTGCCATCCCATTTAGGTGTGAGGGCACGACTCAGAAGGGTAGGCCAGTGGCACAGCAGAAATGACACTATTCTGGGGGCTTCTTCACAGAAACAAGTTTAGGAAATGTCCTAGTGGCAGTGTCAACTTGATTCAACTGCCAGCGAAACCAGAAGTAGCTTGATTTAGGAGTCAACCTGGAGTAGACTGGGACAGCTGATTCCCTAGAAACAACTAGCAAACTCCTATAAGAACATTTTAGAAGTCCAAGAAAAAGGAGCAAGACTCTATTTTACATCTGATTAAAGATTAAACTCCACTAAGAACAAATATGTTTCAAGATGTTTCATGATTATGGCTTCCCAACTAATAGTTAATTTTGTCACCACCTGTGTGTTTGCCTCTCGTTAACATAAATCAAACCTCTTAAACTGAAAGTGTATGAGTCCTGAAGGTACAAGGAAGGGAAGATACAAAAGTCTTATATTGTACCCCTGAGGGACAAGGAGAGAGGCACCCAAGGAGAAGAGAGGCTGATGCATCTGGAAGGAAGGACAAGTTCTTGAGTCCTAAAGGACAAAGGACACATGGGGGAATGGGTATTTATACAAAAACCTTATCACAGATAAATTGCCAGCTTCATGAGGAACCAGGGAACTTCAGGACAGCTTGTAAACTGTATTGTTTTCCAGAAAGAGTTCTTTCAGCTTCCCTGCCTCCCCATTTCCCGCTCCATTCCTATACCCATCCCCCATCCAACTTCATTTGCCCTTAGCCCCAGGAAAAACTAGCTTATAGAAAAACCCTATCTTGTTTTTTTTCCAGTTAGAAAAAATAAAACAGTTCTAACCAAGAATTTTGGTCATTTGCCAACTCACACAGAGCCCCTCAGGGGCCTGGGAAGAAGCAGCACTCACTGGACCTGGAGTAGGGATGCCCAATCTGTTTCCACTTTCCACACAGAATTAAATGCCATATCTTCTCAGCCAATACATTTGCCAACTTTCTGCTAAGGTATATACTACTCATGGCTATTTTTCATCAGCAAGACGACAAGAAGTACTGGATAATTTAGAAAATTGAACAAAAGAAAAAAGAAGTTGATAATCCATAGATCATTTATTTTTGATTTGAGAATGTTAATGAAACACACACACACACACACACACACACACACACACACACACACACACACACAAATACACACACAATCATTCTGTTCTATATCCAAATAATCCTCTTCTAGTTCAGCTCTGGGATCCACCCCATATCAACAAGAATATAAAAAAGATTCTAATGATGCACAAAGTGGATAATTCATTCATTCAAAATTCATTCAAAAAATTCTTCTATTCAAATATCATCCTGTAAGCAGAGAAAAAGATGAGAAAGCAAGCTTTGGATGGCCCAGGTCTTGTGCTAGGAGGCAGGGGAGGCAAAGTACCCTAAGATCTAGCCCTGCCCTCAAGAATCTTAGTGTGTTTGGGAATGGCACTTAAAATCTAAAAATAATTATGAATAACCAATTTAATAATTATAAGTTACCAAAAGTTTGTATCATAGAAAAGGGAAAACATGTAATGAGTGCCTGCAGTACTATCTCACTTAAAAGTATTTTATATTTTTCTCTTTTTTAATTCAAACTCCACTCTGTTCTCAATATCTTTATAGCAAACATACAACTGTCCCATTTTCTATAATCAAATACCCTGATCTGCCTTAACTCCAAAGGCTGATCATTTTAACTATAATTCATGTACGATGCCATGTTCTTTCTGACCTCCAGAGTGTGTCACACAATAACCAGCTATAAATGCTTTTCCAAGCTCATGGCTAGGCAGGCTACTATCTATGTGGTGACACCCAAGCCCACCTGTGCATTTCCTGAGTACCCAGTGTAACTCTGCTGGTCTAAGAGCATTAAAGTGATTATTCCTATGCATAACTGGCTAAAAGGACCTGACTCAGAGTTGGGGAAAATTATAGGAGCACAAAGAGCTAATCCCTGAATGAATAAGTTCCACTTCTATTCTGTAATTGCCCACCTGCAGAGTTGACTCAAGTATTCCACCTACGCATACATAAACACCTTACATGTTCTTATCACTCAAAATTCTCCTATTCTCCTCTGTCTTTCCTGCTCATTGCTCATAGTAAATGGGGCAGGAATTATGATGAGCAGAGAGCAATCCTGGTCTTTCACTAGGATCCTTTAAATAATAATAATAATAATAATAATAATAATAATAATAATAATAATAATAATGATGATGATAATCCTGCTTCATTCTCTTCTCTGTGTCTATTTTCTTTTCAGGGCAATTTTAGCAAGAAGGTAACAAATGAAATTGCAATGAGCAGGCTTCATTCTTGAGCTCATTTTGATGAGTTAAGTTGGTAGTGGTGATGCCCAGTTGCCACAAGAGGGCAAATATTCACAAAAAAAATAGGCTCAGACTCTTTTATTTCATATTACTTTGAGTATTACATTTATCTGCCTTTTCACTTTCCTTTCATTACCCCATTCGTCTAAGGATCTCCACTAGCAGCATTTATTTCCTCTCTACTGACCTCTTCACTTCCTGCAATCAAGCTTCCATCTCTATTGCTTGCTACAAACTTCTTATCAAAGGTCATCAATGGATGCCTAATGGTTTTTATTCATATCCCAATTTTTTCTGACATGTCTACAGCATTTAAAGTGACTCTTCCTTCTTGAAAAAAATAAAGTATTCTACCCTTGGCTTAATTTCAATAGTACTTAGTAAAATCACATCTCTCATTCAACAAGTATTTCAGGAGCACCTACCATGTGCCAGGCTCCATTTGAGGAAACACAAAGGTTTTAAAAAAGAGAGAAAGATATATTCTGTCCTTAAGGAATTTACTCTCTAATGAAGAAAGAGATACTCCATTGAATAATGAGATATGTAAAATAAGCTAACTGCTTCAATAAAGGGTATATATAAAGAATAGTACTCCATACATCCCCATGGGGCTGCATGGGAATATAGACAGAGCTTCACAGAGAAGGAAGCATTTCAGCTGACATTTTAAAAGATGAAGTTTTACTACGCATATCATATTCTAGGACTTGCACATGCCAATATACAAAGCATGAAAAGAGGTGCATGCTCAGTCAAGAACCTTGAGTTCTGATGAAGATAAAGGCTGAGGTAGCAATGACAAGAGATGAACATGGCAAAGTAAGCAAGGTCTGCATTACAAAGGAAGGGCCTTATGTATCCAGAAATGGAATGAAATTTCATTCTGTAGGTGATGAAAAGACACTGAAGAATTCTGAGAAGGCGAGTGATTTATTTATTAGAAGTAGAGGGGTAAGTGGAAGGCCAATAATGAGGGTCTCTCAACACAGCAGAAAGGACGAAGATCTAAGCTAAGAGAGTGGAATGAGGATAGAGAGATTGAGGATGTGCCTAACTGTAGGTGACAGAAGAAGGCAAGGGAGAAACTAGGATGTTCTTGTTAAAAAGAAATGGAGTCACTTGTGCTACACCCCACCAAGGCTTAATACCTAACTTAACTACAGTTTTAGCCTCTCCCAGGAGACAAATTTTAAACCAATCAGTCTGAAATTTCCCAATTAACACTAGTGAGGTCATCTGCCTAATAAGATCCCCTGAGCTGAAATAATTCACTTTTCAACTTCTTCGTCCTACTCTCTCCTACTTAAAAAAAAACCTTCTATTTTGTACAACTCATTGGAGTGCCCTTCTAGAAGCTAGATGGGATGCTGCTCATTCATGAATTGCTTAATAAAGCTTATTAGATCTCCAAATTTATTCAGTTGAATTTTGTTCTTTTAACATCATGCCTCTGTTTGGCAGCACCTGAGGACAGTTCTAGCTTTTTCTTCAGGACCTCCACCACTTTAGCACAGTGCAAAACAAGTGTGAGATAAGCAATAAATGCCTGCTGATTAGTTATTTACTAGCACCTTCATCAACTAATGGTGAGACAAGTCTACAGAAAATCTTCAGTGAGTCTTGTATCTCGAGTGAGAACAGGAGGGCTTCTAAAGTGATTATGAAAAAATTTCAGGGCACTTCAACTGGGTTCTTTATAGCAGCAGCCCCCAACCTTTTTGGCACTAGGGACCGGTGCTTCTATGAGAATCTAATGCCTGATGATCTGAGGTAGAGCTGAGGGAGTGATGCTAGCACTGAGGAGCAGCTGCAAACACAGATGAAGCTTCACTTGCCTGCTGCTCACCTCCTGCTGTGCGGCCCAGTTCCTAATAGGTCACGGACTAGTACTGGTCTGTGGCTCAAGGGTTGGGGACCCCACCTCCATATCCCTGCTCCATAGCATAACATGTATGCACATGTCTTACAGTCATGAAGAAAGTAACACTCATCTATTAAAAATAAAATATATGGGAAACAGAGCACAGTACAGTGGCGCCGCAGCAGTGGAGATGGAGCAGTGGACCTGGTCTTGCTTTGGCTCTGCCACTGACTAGGCAGAACACAGAGTGAGTAGCATCACCATTCTGATTGCTTCTCTGTAAAGTGAAATGAGTGTGCCATTCAATCACAAAGGCCTCCCAGCCTTAAGAGTGCAATGAAGCTAAATAATGTTTAATTAAGTAAGGAAATTTTCCAAGAAAAATCAGTATAAAAGCTAAGTGATTGGCAGAGACTGGACTGTGTAAACTGAATGAGGAGCATGGCAACCTAAAAACAGCAATCTGAAAACTGTAGTTCAAACATCCGGAAAGGCAATTTCATAGGGACAGAGACAGAAATGTTACCTCCTGGCCCACTTCCTGTGAACTCTTTTTTATTTCCTGCTTCCTTTTATTGTTATTCTGTTTCCAGCTTATTATCTCATCATAGTTTATAATACTTGTAATAAAATTGCGGACCAACCCTTATAGCAGGAAGGGGCATAAGAGGTAACCTAATATAAGTATTTCCCTTTCAGAACAGAATCCCAAAGGCCAAAGAAGACACATGGGTAAAGCCAAAGAAGTATTTAATAGCACTGTAAAGCAGAAAATTTAAGTCAGCCAACTCTCAGAACAGATGTCTGCCCACAACATCATGCTGGCCTTACGGTATAAAAATATAAACTCTCAGAGGGCACACAAGACAGTTGTTTCTTGGTCCTTTGGAGGTATCATTCACAACAAGGATAAATGCTAACCGTTGTTCACTCCACAAAATGTTTGTGTGCTATTTTTGAGTGTTTTCTAGGTACCAGCTCTGTCCTAACCACTGGAGACAAGGCTCCTGAACTCTTAAGGACCTCAAATTCTTGTTTAGCAGTAGGGATGCAGAGATGAAAGACACATTATCAACAAAGAGACAAAAGAATGTGATAATTTCTAAAGTAAAAAGTATTATGAAGACAATAAAATTAGAGAGTGAATTTCAAAAAAGCTAAAAATATGCTAAGGTCACATTGATAATAAGTGGAAGAACCTGGACTTGAATCCACCCAGATCACTCCAGAGTCTACAATTTACTAGCTAGGCTGTATTAACTGACTAGCACTGCAATTTGCAAAACAAATGCCACAGAACAAATGAATGATTGAACGCAAATACATATAATCAGAAGAGTCCCCATGTATTTTTAATTTGAAAGGAGATTCAGAGGGAAATTCTAGTGAATTTTGGTTGATTTTAGTTCATCCTAATAAATCTCTAGGTAGTCATAAGGAAAACAGATTACAGTTTAATCAAATATCTTTCCTTTCACTCTATGTCTCTCTACTGAGACAAAATGTACTTAAACATTTGCTTTCCTACTTTCTTAAATATTAAACATGGCTCTTACACAGTACGTATTCAAACAATATTTATAGTTGCTGTCAGCGGGGATAAAACAGACCACAATACTCTAATATAAGACTAAATGCTCACAAAATATTCAGATATAACAAGTGAAAATAGTTCTCAAAATATAAGAATTATATGTACCTTGTTCCACAGGTACAGTTTCATGAAAGATAGAATGAGCTTTGCAAAGTGTACACAAAATCAATCTTTATCTCATAAATGCTTCATATCTCTTAAAGGCCACCTTTTTTCACAAGTTGGCTCTTTTTTTTCACAAGTTCTTCTATTTTTTTCTAAAAGTTCTAACTACATCTTCTCTCCTAATTATACCTCACATCACAGAATGTCACTCATCTCAAACTCAGCAGATAATCTTGCCCTCCACTTATTTAGTCCTCCACAGTTCCTTATATATAAGCAGTACTAAATAAGCTGAAATCAAAGATTTATGAAGCCAGATCACAGGAAATTCAGATGTGCACAACGCCTACACAGCTGGTTACTTCTCCTCCTCCCTTACTCGTGAGAAGGGGGATCAGGTTGCAGAGATGCACCAAGAAATGCTAAGAGACAACAATGCCTTAGCTGATCACATGCAGCCCTAATAACCCTCTGGACCACTATTTTATCCTGGTCTGCCAACACCAAATAATTCAGCAAAGGTGCTGTGACAACAAACAACTACAATTCCCAGCACCTGCCCTTCAGATCAGAAAATCTGGGCCCTAAATGACACCAATATGAACAAACCTCTTTTCCTTAAATTTAAAGAAGGAGGAGATAAAAAAAAAAGTAGTCAGATAATGAGCACCTACTGAGCATCAGGCACTTTGAGAGATGCCGTACTCTTACTACTTCATTTTTAAACCAGCTTACAAGGTAGGTATTATCATGCTCCCCTATTTATGTAGCAGGAAATTGATAATGCAAAGCAATCTGAGAGCAGAAAACTTGCTCAGGCTGTAATTTTAATCTATGGATGCAGGATGAAAATTGCTACTGAAATAAAAGTCACCCACACAGAGAGTAGAAAGCCAACTACACCAGTGAGGAATGGTATCTACCTATGTTGTTATTGACAGTATTTTAAAAAAATAAAAAGCCTTGGAAAAAGTAGAAACACATTCTATTTCTCAGCTGTCCCAAATCATTCTCAAATTCACAATTATTAGCCAACTGTGTCTTCAGATGCTCTATCACTAAGCCCCAGTTGGGCTTACCCTGTCCTCACCTAGAACAGGGAAGGCCAAGTCTCTAAGTCTCTTTGAAGTGAGTGAATCTAAACCAACTGTTGACATCAAGACAAGTATCAAATTCAGGATGCAAATTAAAAATTCTTGCTGGTAAGAGGTGAGTCACCATCCTATGGCCAAAGATCACCTCACCTGCCCTGGGTTAAAAATATATACATAAATATATACATACACACATGTGTAACATATATATTAAATATGCAACATATTTATTTCAAGATTTATTTACTTCATTGTTCATTCATTCATTCATTCTCAGGTACCTATCCACCTAAACTGAACAAGTATATTTGGAGCTATCTGCATGGTGCCAACAGTTTTCTACTCACCCACTGAGGATACTACTGAGCTAATTAAAATAGTGAAAGGGAATTATTTCCAAATAGCACCTGTCACCAAAGTGCCTTTACCTAGTAGGCAGTTGGGGGCAGTGCTGCAGAGTTCTAGATTCTCCGTGGCTATGAGAAATAAGGCTAGGAAAAAAGTACAGATAATAACCCCAAAGTACCTACCTTTTGAATCCTTTGCTGGTAAGAAGCAAAGCAGAACTTTTGTTTCCCTTGCCCATTCTCTGTTGGAGAAACCAGTGTGAAGTTCAATGGTCAGTCATCAAACAGAAAAAGAGAACAGGTGCAAAAGGCTTGGCAATCTCATGTCATGGCAGGGCACAGAGCATGCACCATCTTTGCCAATTCTGTGACATGAATGGACTAGACCCTATGTCAAGAGTAAACTGCTTCTGCTCTCCTAAGACAAAATGTCCACCCAACTCTGCTTGTTAAGAAAGGCCTTCCACGAGAGAGGATGTCCTTCACCACAAGGCCTGGCCAAGCACCACAACTACCAAACGTCACAGTTACTGCTGTGATCTCCTTGGATGCACCTGTCACATTTTTAACTACATTTATTTGCAGGATTTGCATTGACTGCATAATAGATGTGCAATAAAAATCTGTTGTTGAGGAAATGAATGGATGGACAATAAATAAACTATACTAAATCCTTCAAGAACAGAAACCAGCCAAAATTCAGTGCGCTAACACATGCCAGCCAAGTTGTAAGCATATGTGGAATTTGGACTCTTCTCACTGGCAGCCTGAATGTTTAGTGTGTCCCTCCAAATGGGAAGGAGACCAAGTGGAGGTAAAATCCAGTCAAAGCTTTTCACAGGGGCTGCTGTTTAAAAGCGTGGAGGCATGCTGAAATAGCTGCTTATAGTGTTTGGTCTTTATTTTCCATTTCCTGTGGATTTTAAAGACTCACATTGTCAGTACATATATATAAACCTCAGTGTAATGTCAGAATATACATGTATTGTACGATACAGAAAAAGGTCTGAATTAAAAGTGACAGAACACAACCTCTTGTTGAGTCAGATTTCCATCACTACTTAGCCGTATAAATGTGGACACGTTTCAGAATTTCAATTTCTTAAAGTGTCATGTGGACATACTTATTACATCTGCTCATAGGTATAGGAACACATGAAGTAATGGGCTGTCATTCCGTAAGCACATTGTTGGAAGGTTCAGTTTGTGCCAGGCCCTGTGATAAGTGCTGGCCAAATATAAAGAATAATTATACTCTGTGCCTGCTTTCCTGGAGCCCATGCCCTGGTAAATCACTTTGAAAAGGACAGAGTGTTACTGAAATGAAGAGATTATGATAAATTGCTACTGCCAGTCCTGTTTTCATTTGTATACAAGTGGACACCATTCACTGGAAGCTCCCAATGGCAAGTGTCAGTGTCCCTCCCCTCTTTCCTCTGTACCTCCTTCCTTGGTTCCCAGTTCAAGGCCCCTTGCTCCCCAGTGGCTCAATAAATGGCGTTTGTGGCCTGCCTTAAAAGGCTGTCATTACACCGCATAAATAAGGGCTGTTTCTACTGGTGACCCTTTGGCTCTTAGCATCCAATAGCGCTAAGAGGAGGAAATAATCCAAATTCCAGGAGAACAACTGCTATGGCATCTGACAGCTGAAGAGGGAGATACAGCTAATAACATCGTCTCTCAAGCTCTTGGAAGATGTCGGAGCAACAACTGCATCTGCATTCCAAAATACCCATGCCGCTGGGAGGAAAGTCAGAGGCCCACAGTCAGCCCCCAGCTCCTCTGCTAGTCATCTCTCTCTTCAAATCAGGGTGCAAGACATTACTTTTACAACTCCTAATTTCCAAATTTTACAACACAAACCAATTCCCTTACAGTGATGTGCCCAAGTAACTTGTTTTTAAAAGACAGGAAAAGGCTAATCACTATCTGCAGACTGTACCTGAGCTCTGGATTGACCATTAGCCAAAATATTGCTTCCAATGTGCTCCTGCAGTCTCAATCCTCGTTTTGGAACAGGTAAACCACTCTCCACCTAACTTGGACAAATTGACTCTTGAATAGAGACAAGCCTTAGAAGACTAGCAGTCTCTGATCTCTGTACACTTATAATTTGATGGAAGATACAGACAGTATAAAGAAAATAACATGAAAGTAACCAACAGGCTTAAAACAGACAAGCCAATACAAAATATCCAGATTTACATAAACGACATTATTATGTGGCAATTATTCAGCTTCCACAGGACTTCTTGCTTTGAAAATGATTTATAATAGAATTTCATTAAAATCAAATTTCTATATAGTCCTTCATTTGTTTATTTGTTCATTGCCAAAGAACATGTTTACTGAGCCCCTACTATGTTCCATGTAAAGAGCTTAGGAGGCATCGAATAAAACAGATATTGAATAAAATGACTCTGCCCTCACATCTTATGGTCCAGTGAAGGATACAAATGTGAACAAATAATCACAATATAGGAACGAAGATATTATAAACACTTGAGTTAAGACATACTTCCTAGAGGAAAAGATAACTAAGCTAAGATCCAAAGAAAAAGAAGGACTGACAATAGCAACGTGGGTTAGTGTCACAAAAGAGGAATTCCATCTGAAGGAACAATGTCAATGAAGATCTGGAAATAAAAGAAGGCACTACAAGGTTACTTTGGCTTAAGGCAGAGTCCAAAGAGCAGCAGCAAATGAAGCAGGGGGAGCAAGAAGTGAGATCATGAAGAGCACTCTGGCTGCAAAGTGAAGAATTAAAGGGGAGAAGCTGCAAGGTAGTCAGCAAGACCAGTTAAGAGGGTGCTTGGAAAACACCTGAGAGATGGTGATGGCCTACAGAGAGGCAACAGTGGTAGAGATGAGAAGACAGACTTGAAGAACATTCTCTCCCCAGAGAGGGAAGTCTTGTAAAACTGAAGGATACCAATGCCCAATGCAAGAAACAGAGTGAGAGAAATTAGTTCAGAGGGAAAGATGATAGGTTCACTTAGGGATAGAAGAGCTGAGTTTTGAAGAACAACCCCTCAAAAATGCCCATTAGGATGCAGACATTGGCCATATGACCCTAAGGCACAGAAGAGATGAGGTGTGAGATATGAATGTCGGAATCATCATCATAGAGGAATAATTAAAGCCAAGAGAGTGGATGAAATAGCTCAAAGAGAGTATGTAAATTTAGTTGGAGGAGGAGGAGGAGGAGGAGGAGAAATAAGAGGCCTGCAAATAGAACCTTAAGCAAACAATACTGCAGAAACAGAGAGACAAGAGCAGCCCATAAATTATAAAAATTTGTCTTCAGCACCAATCATTAGATTGGAAAAGTGACATCTCATAAATAATTAAAATAACAACAAACCATTATTCTAGCTTACACTAACCAGAGGAGTAGACTCAGAGGCCTCACAGACCATCAAAAAAATCCCAACTAACTAAATGATAACAAACACATCTACTTAATTTTCTCTTACAAGATGAAGAAAACCTGTAAACCTCCATTTAACAGTTGAGAAAGATAACAAGGCTCAGAGAGATTAAGTAGCCTGCCCAGAACCACACAGAGAAAAAATAAGCAGAACCAGAACCTCTACCCCATGCTGCCTCAGATGGTCCCTTGGACTGGTGCTAGGGCAGCCATCCAAGGAAAAAAACATACCCTGCCCCCAAAGACAGAGCAGGCCCGCCTGAGTTTCCTGGCTTCACTGACAATGATATAGTTCCATCCTGGGCAAAGATGGGCTCCCTAGGACATGGGGTAGGCTGAATGTTTAATTGGGCTGCAGGAGACCGGTATTCTAGAGTCATTTCTGTCACTGATCCACTTCATGGCCTTGGACTTCTCTGTTTGCTCGAAGTTGAAATGACTACACAAAGCCCATCCACCATGAAGAAAAGATTCTGAGAGAGATGCAGAACGAGAACTGTGGGCACTAACAGGTAACAGCTGAGTGTGAGAGAGGTAAGGTGATGTGGTGAAATGTGGGTCCCAGGATGCTTCTCCTCTCCCTCCTGGAGGGCGGAGCTTTTCCTCAGATCTTCTTTTTATTTTTTATTTTTTGCTTTAGTCTGAGTTCCATATTTTACTGAAATTATCTTTTAGATGTTGATCTTCCACATAGGCTGTGAGTTCCTCTATTTCTGTATCCCAGCACATAGCACAGCACCTGATACCCTGTAATGCCCAATAAATATCTGGTGAACGGTGAAAATCACCTCTCCTGATTTATCTACATATTCAGTCTAATCTCTCTCACTGCTAAAGAAAAGGCATATCAACTACTAGAGGCATTATGGAAAGCAATCTGAGAATGAAGAAGTCACTTCAGGGGGCGAGAAATTTTTCAGGGCTCCTGAGAACTTTCTGAATAAGCAGGCCACTTTCTATTCTGCTCTGTCCTCTAACATGTGGCCGTCAGTCCCTCCAGAAAACGCACACGGCTGCACAGCCACCACTGGAGAACCAGTGAAGCCCAAGTACAAAGACAGGGTTTCCCTCGAATCTGGAACAAACAACCCAAGTTACTAATATAAAGTTTGTGAAAGAATATTCTCAAAGAGCAATGACAAGAGATTCTCTCACCTTTACTGAGGACAAAACAACAGAAAATGAGTTTGAATTGCATCATGGGGGATTTCAGTTAGATCTTAGGTAGAATTTTCTCAATAATATGGTTTGAAGACATAAAAAGAAGGGACCAAGAGAAAGCAGTGCAATCCTCTTTCCTATTTTTTTTAAATTAGGTCTTCACGTGTAAGAAGATGTGGTTTATCATAGACATAGACAGAGAAAACACATGCTATCATCCAACCTAAGGGCAAACGGTTCTCTAGAGAAGAAGTTCTACCCTGTTCAAAGTAACCTTTATTATTCCATCCTATCTGACCCCGAGAATCAGCAAAAAGGTCAGAAAGAGCTTCAGAGTGTAATGACCCTGAAAATAAGAAAATAAGTGTTTGTCAGGTCAAGGAAGGTTGCTCTAAGTGGTCAGACTGGCACTAATGTACAGCTTGGGTTAGGGAGAACATGAAAACAAAGCCAACTGGCATCTTTTTTGATGACAGGGTCCCCTACTGTGGAGAAATAGCTCATCCTGAAGACTCCTCCAAAAGCAGTGCTTCAGAAATTCACGTTTTCTCCTTATTTCACAGATTTTCCTGTCTTCAACCTATGGACCAAAATTCCCTCTTACCTTCTACAGGTAAAAGGTAGAGAAGAGTTGATTAAAAAGAAAAAAAAAGAAAAAAAAGAAAAAAGGAGTCCTTCAATTAAAAAGGAGGAGAAAATACTGGAAAGTAATACTCCAAACATGCTACTAATGGTTAGGTTAGTATGGTAAAATGATGAACTATTTTCTTCTTCCTTACTATCCAAAATTTTTATGATAATTTGCTATTTCATTACACATACAATATCCATTGACTTTAGAATGCAAGTTTATTTTAAGGCAACCAGTTGAAAGACCCTTGAAGAGACTCAGAGATGTATCCCTAAACTAATTATACATTAGTTTAGTCTTTCCATATTTTCCTAATTGCTGGGGCAAATATTGCAAGGATTACCACACTTACCAATCCCCAAACTAGTTGCCCCCACCCCCTCTGCAAATTCTGTTTCCATAGTTGCAAAAGAAAGGAGAAAAAACAAGTGGGTTGTTAATTGTTTTTTTTGCTCTCTTTGCTCAGCCCCCTCATTTCCTGACTAAACTTGCTAACCAAAAGCAGCCAAGCCTGAAAACCTCTGTGGTCAGACTGTGAAGATAAGAGGCACTAGGCGGAGAACACATTATAGCATAGTGCTGACATGGAGAGACCTTAAAGAGAATGAAGAAGTTCTAGAGATGTGTAAGTTAGAAATTGACCCAGACTTTAGGTGAGAGACCTGAGTTCTAGGCCATAACCTAGATCTGCCACCACAGTGGGCCCAAACACCTTTCTTCTTTATCTCATCTATAAAACAGGGTTGAGCAACCCAATCAGAGTATGGAGCAAGAATGCCTTAGAAAGGCTTAACATCATCTGGCCAAAACAATGTATCAGGGCCTCAAAAGAAAAAGCTGTGGATTTCCTTATCTTTCTCTTCTCCCACCACCAGTCTTGGCTAAGGCATGGCCACATTTTCCTGGTGATGATTTCGAACTGTATTACCTAAATTGAAAATCTGGACACACAGTCTGAAAACAGAGGAAAATATCTGACACCAGGACATCTTTAAGAGGTGGTACATGGCTGCCCACAGTGGCATGGGGGATGGCAGGCCATTACCTGACACTTCTTTCCACCAGCTCAAAGCATCTCTATCCTGCCTCCCTCCGCCCATCTGAAGGTCCACATTTAGTTTTTGGGTATGCATTCCTGATGGAAGCTTTCCCATCTCCTCTGAGAGAAGGAAGATTCCTCAGGCTCTAAAAGTACAAGGCAAGAGTACACAGAGCTCTCTCCCACCCCACTACAAATTATTTAAAAGCTGTGTTTTTATTCACACCAGGTACAACAGTCTCTTGGTGAGTCACCATACTGATTTAGGCTATGGAGGAAAGAACTACAAAAGGGCAAAGGCACCAGGAAAAGCCCTCAGACTCCATAAAGCTCTTGTACACACAGCAACCCAGCAACCACCCCTGGGCTCTCAGGCTGGCTTGGCTCTGTATCTAAATACCTTTTTCAGGGTCCAGTGGCTTACCCACTGGTGTCAGGAAGGAAATTCCCCACTGGAAGTTTAGCCATTCAAATGCCTTAATGAAAACTTCAGAATTACCCTAGAAGTAATTATCAGTGACCATCATAGAAACTGGTACATAGATAGTATCTGGGAGAAAGTAACCAAGCAGAGCAGAATTATCACCTATTACTCTGCCCCAGGATCATCCCATTCTCTTGCCTGACATATAACTGGCACCCACTCAGTGAATAACCACCATGGAAACTCTCAAAATACCATCTCCCACAGATGAACCTGGCCCATGTGAATCAGCCCATAAGGCACCATCTCTACCTTTTCAGTTTCCACAAATTGTCTGAATCTGGAAACCACATCTACAGCCAAAGGTTGGCAGCTTCTCATGGAGCTTAGGCCAGTCAGCATCAGCCTCACACATAGCTGTGCCTGCCCATGACCCCTGCATATTTCTCCTCAGCAGCTTCCCTATCCAGACCTTGTTCTACCTTCCTTTAGCACCTCCCCCTCCACCTGTACAGTTATCAAGCATGCAAGGGCCCACTGTTCCCAGGCCCT
Organism: Macroglossus sobrinus; assembly: GCA_004027375.1. NCBI lineage: Eukaryota > Metazoa > Chordata > Mammalia > Chiroptera > Pteropodidae > Macroglossus > Macroglossus sobrinus. The sequence goes on along the minus strand of PVKZ01001303.1, from coordinate 195,210 downwards.
AGGGAGGTGGTACAGTGGTGTAGTTATTAAGACCTCAGGCCCTGGAATCAGAAGAACATGGTTAAAATCTCACCCCTGCTACTGTTCAATCAAGAGCAAGTTAATCTCTGAACTTCAGGTTCCTCAGCCATAAAATCCGCTTAGCAGGTTAGCTGAGATGATTAAATGTGATTGCACATTTAAGGCATTTAGAAAACTTGGCACAAAGCAAGACGTAGTTCTAGCCCTCAAGGAATTATGGGTCTGGCAGAGATTTTTGCTAGTTTAACTTTACCCAGCATTGATTACTTACTTAGTCTGCTCACAAATCACAGATCTCTTTTGCATTTGTTTGATGCTTTGTGTTAGTGAAGACTTTTCTCTCTCTCACACTCCCCATGCTTCTCATACATGGCAGGGTATATACAGAGCTCCCCCAGAAACTGAGCTGAAACTGTAAGCAAGACACACTCTAAAGGTCAGAGGAAGGGTATGAAGAATCAAGAAAAATATACCAATGCTGTATATTCATTACCTGCAAACCCACACGCCCACTAAGCTGGCACCGGATAGGTAATCCAGCCTACCAAACTGTGCAGAATCAGTGAGAGGTACCACCTGAGGTCAGATGTGTAGCTAAGCAGAAACCGTGAGGCTCCAGGTTGACAACACTCTCTAGATACCAACCTGCTGGACTGTGAGCAGTCATGACAGGTAGGTATATCACACAGAAGTGAGGACTGAACAGCCAAGAGGAAAGATGGTGCAAATGGTGATACTAAGGAGGGTGGCCTGGAGAGCAGCAGAGAAGAGCTGTGTGTTCTGCAGTTAGACACTCCATACCTGCTTATTTGTGCCTTGCCAGCTTTCCCTTCCCCCTTCATAGAATGAAAGGGAGCCATCCTGGAAGATGTGGCTCAATGCAATTTCTGACTTTGCCATAATCGAGCATGTCAGAGAGGGTCTCTGATCCTCAATTTGGGTTTCGAACAATCATTGCAACCAGTCATGGCCAAGGGATTTCAAGAGACAGGCAGGTACTCATTCTAAGAGCTTGCCCCATCAACTTCAGACTGCATTATTCAAGGAGCTCAGAGGTCAACATGGCCAAAAACAAAACAAAAAACAAAACAAAACAAAACAAAACAAAACAAAAAACAGGCTTAAGTTAAAGGGTGGCTAACACAAAAATTCTCAGCTAGACCTCTGGTAGAACAATGCAAGGCTCTGGCCTCTACCTCACCACCAAGTTCACATGAAACAGCAAGAATTAGTTGCTTCAAACACCACTCAGAGTATGTGTCTCCCACATTACGGAACCTACAGTGGCTCCTCATTGAGTTCAATCCTCTTTGTATATAACACACATTGTCTACAGGATCTCAATATGTCTTTGTTGGCTTACTAATTCATTGAAACTTAAAACTCTTCTACAAAAATCATGGTTTGTCAGCCCATCACCTCGCCACCCTCATCTTTCCACATCCCCCATCAAGACCACACTATCTCAAGCCAAAACATTCCAAATGCTTTCACCAATAAGCACTTAGTCCCCATTCAAAACTCAGCCTCCACAGAAAATAGATTCCAGGTTGCCTAGGGCTTGGGGGATGGAGACAATGGGATTAAGGGTATTATATAAAGGGTACATGTTTCTAAAATTGTGGTGATGATTGCATATATTTGTAAATATACTAAAGACCGCTGAATTGTATACTTTAAAAATGAGTAGATTGCATGGTACGTAAATTATTTATCAATAAAGAGAAAGACAAAAAAGCAAAAAACTCAGCTCTGGACTCTTCTCCACCAAGAAATTTTCCCTGACTCATAAACAGAGTTCCATTCAAACAGGATAGACAAATAAATTATTCATTTACTCTTTATTAATTTATTTATCAACAAACATCTAAGGACCACCATAACAGGCCAAGCACAGTGCGAGACAATAAAGATATAAAGATGAACCAGACAAGATTGGACTTAGAGTATTTCAGTGTTCTATCCCTGAGTCCTTGGACCTCAAATCATGTTAATAACATCACCATTTACTCTATTTCTTTCTTCTCGGGGTTAAGGAGAAGGGGTCTCCTGATTCTCTTTGTATGTTCAACTTTGAAGATTTAAAATCTATAAGCTGTGGCCCTCTTAGCCCCTTGCCTTCTACCACATCAGAGAGCATTCCATGGTAGGCCTAAAGGTGCTTTCTTCTGTTGATCTAGGGTAGGAAATGTGAAGAGAAAAGATGCCACACTGGGCCTGGTATGCTAATCCTTCCTAATCCAAGTCAGAACAGAATCATTTTCCAATCATCATTTCTAAATTATGTAATATGTGAGGCATCTCAAGTGTGGCTCCAGGCCATGTGAGAATATAACCTCCTACTCTCAAGTTCATACCCACTCCATGGGAAGCACTCACAGAACAATGGCAATAGTCCTTCACTCCTGCACATGAAGGGGAAGTTTATAAAACATTTTCACATTTATTACTCTTGAGCCCTCCCCCTAACCCACAGATATCCCTTCCACAGATGGGGAAGGTGAAACACACAGTCGTCAAGTGAGATGTCCAAGATTTCACAGCTAATAAATGATAGAACTTAAATTTAAATCTAATTTTTCTGACTTTAAGTCCAATATTCTTTGTACTCCATGGCATCTAAAGGCCAACTATTTCTAAGGGAATCTTGTTGGGCATTTACACTTCATAGTTTTTCTTTCTAAAAATCCTTCCATTTCCAAGACCTAAAACTGATGGGGTTTTGTTTTAGCCATGATCCAGATAGATTCCAACAGGAGGCAGTATAACAGGAATAGAAAGTTGAGTCAGACAAAAATTGTATAAATTCAGAGTTCACTCTTTTTCTACATACATGTATATATTCTTCCAATGCAACAAATCACTATTTAAAGAACTGCTTTAAACTACTCCTAGGAAGCAAAAATCCTTCCTGATTTTTAAAGTATGTTCTCTACTCCAACAAAAAATGAAGATTCCACTGCACTCTTACTCAATTCTTAAAATCAGGAAAGCCTTCCTTAAATCTAACCAAATCCACCCCATCCTCACATGGCCCGCACTGCAGGGCTCTTTTTCCCATATAGTTCAGTTTATGATTAGCTCCCACTCATATTGCCCCCATCTTACTCTACTCTGTGGAAAACACAGCAAAGTTAAAAAAAAAAAATTTGTTATTCCCAGGTCCACAGAAAGTTCCAGGACAAAGTTCCACACCTTCACCTGCAGGCATAGCCACATCTAGTCCTTGCGTCCAGAAAAGAGAAACCCTGAAAGGCTTAGTACACTCATCTTCTGCATGACCTGGCTGAATCTGCAACATCTCCTTCAAAGACAGAGGGCTCACCCTATTCTTATACCTTTGTCCAGATTGTCTCCTTTTCCTGATCACATGCCCTGACCTCATACTTTTCCTACTGTTTTCTACTGCCTATCTGTATTTGTCCCGGTTTGATACTCTTCCCGAAGTCTTTCTCCTTTCTTTTCTTGTATGATCCGTCTTCCAATGGTTCCATTTCTTCAATACGAGTGAAAATTCACATGCCTTCCTTTCTTATCCAAGTCTCCTCCCAGCCCTCCACATCCCCTCATTCTACCCAGACTTCCCCCCACTTCCTCCTGGAGCACATCACTAAGAGCTGGCACCTGACTAAGCTCTCAAGAACATTCAACCATTTCTTGTTGAAAGGAAAAGGAATGAAACTGAACAAATTGGGAGGGGAAATCCCAAGGAAGGTAGCCAATCATTCAATGCCCCACACGAGAGCACAAACCACTGTTAAGAGACAGGCCCCTAGAGTCTGAAAGTGAATGGATGGAATCCGTGGCATTAGTGAACCAGTGAGGACTGCCCCGCTCAGTCTGGCAATGGGCTTAACTCAATCACAACTCCTGGCCAAGACTATGTGGAGCTGTCCTGTGGTTTTCTGTACAGATTCTCTACATGGGGTAAGGGAACTTCCCCCACTACTCAGATGCTACATTTACTCGGACAAAAAAGTTGCTGGCACACACCACGGTCCCATGGACTAGGCCCGGATGTCTAAAGACTCTCTATGGTAGGAAGCATGACTCACCCATCGTGAAAACTCCACTACCTCCTCTACACACGTGGGCCTGGAAAGACAACCTGCTCTCTTCATCCATAAAATGGGAATAATAATAGCATCTACTTCCAAGAGTTTCTGTGAGGATTAAATTTGGAGATAAGGCAGTGCATGGGATCTGCACGGACAGAGGCACAATAAATATTAACCGCTATGGTTTTTACTATTTGTTTTGCTGTTAGGATCAAATAAAATGGAATGCAGTTTGAAGCCCTTGGCAAGTGTGTTACATATACAATAACATCACTGGCCCCCTAACCCTGGGTTGGGGACGTGGATGACAAAAGTGGAAGCTAAAGTGCCTGAAGCCCTCTGGGATGAAAGGCTCCTGCATTGTTCCAAAGTTTCCGCCAGGGCGTCCTAGGGCCCCAGGCGGCTCTGGAGACGGGGAGGAGGGCAGAGGAAGAAAGGCCAGGGGCGGAACAGAGACATACCTGCTTTCACTGCACTCCTTCCGCTCCCTCACCCTCAGCCACTTGCGGAGGAGGAAGCGTTTTCGGCGTGGGGAAGCGCTGGGTGTGGAGCAGTTGGACCACGGGGTGTCCTCGTCGCTGGAGGGCGTGATTTCGATGGCTGGCAGCTGCAGGAGCTCCTTGCCAGGAGCCAAGGCACCCGGCAGGTCCGGGGCCAGCCCGCCCTCTAGGCTCTGCTCGTGCACGTTCTTTGTGCGGCGCATCTTGAAGCGCCGGCGGCGGAGCGTGGGAGTCGAAGAGCTGGACCAGACCGGGCCGCCCTCGGGCGCGCCCTGAGGCCCCGCCACCTGCAGGGCGGGCAGCTGCAGGTTCTCCATCAGGTTGGCCGCCGGCATGGGTCCCCGTCACTGCTGCGCTGCAGCCGGCCGCGTCCTGCTCCCACCTCGCCTGGGGCACTCGGCCCTCTCAACGGTGGGTGACGCTCGCGGCCCGAGCTGCAGGAAGATCGAATTCCTCTCCCGAGCGCCGCGGGGAGGGAGTGCCGGGGCCCACCGCGCGGCCAGGCACGCGGCCGCCGGGACCCTGCTAACTTTTCCGCGTGCCAGTCCTCCGGCAGTCCGCTCCTGCCAGCCACCCCACCGCCCTCCTGGGGCTCCCCGCGCGCGCCCGCTTGTTTTTCTGCCGCGGCTGTCCCTCGCTTGCCGGCGTCTCTGCCTTAGCGGGACTCGGCAGCCCTGGGCCCCAGGGGACGGCTCAGCAAATTCTCAGTGGTTTGCGTGCAGCAGACCAGGCTGGGGAGTTGGCTTGGCGCTGCAGGGAGGCGGAGAGCAGGAGGAAGAGGCAGAGGTGGAAGGAAAGACAGAGACAGAGACAGAGATCGAAACGCTGGATTAAAAGAGAGAGAGAGAGAGAGAGAGAGAGAGAGAGAGAGATCGAAACGCTGGATTAAAAAAGAGAAAGAGAGAGAGATCGAAACGCTGGATTAAGAGAGAGAGAGACAGACAGACAGACAGACAGAAAGAAGGAGGAGGAGCAGGAGCAGGAGCAGGAGCAGGAGGAGCAGGGGTCAAGAAGGCGGTGAGGGAGATCTGTCCAGAAAGGGCAGGCACTGGCAGTTGACAGCTAGTGTGACTGCACACGGACTCCTTTGGGAAGGACTCTACCTCTGAGTAAAGGGTACTCCTATCAACTCAATGATATAAGAGCACAAACCAAACTTTCTCAAAGCGATGACTGGCCAGGCAGCTCTCATTAATCTCTCTCCCTGTTTTTCCTGGGGAAAGAGATATGGGCAGGCGGAACAGAGGGATCAAGGGTTTCAGTTCTCACTCTCCAAAGCTACCCATGATGCAGGGTTTTGGAAACACTAGGGGACTTTTCCGCTGGGTCTCTTCTCCTAAGAAAAGTGCCTTTTTTGAATTATTTGGGGTGCAGGTCGGGGGCAAAGGAAGCCTAAGCATAGTCAGAGGGAGATAGCAAAGCTCCTGGAGGCTGCTTCCAAAATGACAAGCTGAGAAGTGAGGAGAGTTCTCCTGTAGAATAAGCTGAGATAGCGGACATGACATAACCAAGGAAGGACAGACATAAGATCTGCGAGACAAAGGGCACACAGGACCTGTAAGGAAAAAGGACTGATCCCTGTACATCTTGAACGACCCTGTCAATACCAGAGCCCCATCCCAAGCAAAGAAACAAATTAGAGGGTAAGCGTCCAAAGGCAAAGCATCCAGCAAAGCCTCACTGAGGCAGGGGTGCTCCTTTTGCATTCCTTAGGGATGATTCAATTCCACTTTGATCTGCAAGGGGCATAGACTAGGTCACATAAACGTTTCCTCGTCCGTCCCCAGGTCATGGAAACTATATAGTTTGGCTTAGTCCTATATTGTCCCAAACTATGCTGATCCACTCACTCCCTAGACCCAGGTACCACTCTTAACAGTTTGGCCCTATTGAGTGCTCTCTGTCTGGACTGAGTCTAAACCAGTCCAGCTCCTAGAACAGAGGTGGTATAGCCCATTCTCCCTTTTAGCTCAGCACATTTGCCTCTCAGGGAAGTCCTGCAAATGAGAACCGAAGTAGAGACCGTAGCTTTCAGATAGACAGGGAGGAACACAAAAGAATGCACCATTAAATCCACAGTCTGATTCACCTACTCTTCTCAGCTCTTCGGTGCGTCCAATCTCTGGTTGGGAGCCAGTGCCCAAGTTCTCTCAGTAGGAAGTTCACAAGTGTCCCAAAGCTGGGGAAAAATCACATCTCTAAAGATGACAAGAACTCACTGGTATAAAATATGTTTCTACAATTCAAGACATCACACATGACAGCTGGCCATCATGCCCTGCAATAACACATGGAGGGCAGCTCAAGGCATCATGACATTGCACAACCCCCAAGAGGCTGGGAAACTGAGAGGAGTACTTTCTGTTCAGGGAGGAGAGCTCCTGTAGACAAAAGGCCAAGGCCAGGCCCACCTATAAATGACTCCCCAGAACATAAGCTCCGTCTTACCTCTGAGTCTTCATTCACATCCGGCCACTCGCTGTCTCAGGGCGGTTTGCTATCACTTTATTTTAAGTCCCGGATGTAGCAGAGAAAGGAGAAACTCCTTCCTATCAGGTGTAAGACCTGGCAAGAAGCAGGACACTTCTTCCAGCTCCACTAATGACAAGGAGGCTGGGCTATAACTCCACTTCAGGATTCAGAGCTAAACTGAGGCACCACAGATATGCTTCCTGCCCTGGATTTCCTCCAACCACAAGGGATTTGGAGGGGGTCTAAAAGCTTCCCAATTCAAGGAAACTGCCTGTTGTGGGGCTGTTGAAGTCGGAGACTGGAGTCTCAGGTGTTTAAGGAGAGAAGGGAAGCTGATATACTAATATCAGAAGCCAAAACCAAACCAAAACAAAACAAACAAACAAACAAAAAAACCAGGAAAGTCCACAATACAGGGCCTAAAAGATTCAATGGATATTTTGGGGAAAGGGAGATTCACAGGGGAGCAAGCCCCATTGAAATTTATAGTGAGCTCTCTGAATTTAAACGTATGCCTCTTAAAAAGGAAAAATACCAGCTTCCTCTTCCCACACTCGGCTACTTTTTCCACCCACTATGGATTCTGGACCTAAAATCTAAAGTCCTGTGAGATTTAATTTAAGCCTCAGGCACAGCAGTAATTGAGAATGATTATGTATATTTCACCTAGCCTGGGGAAGACTCCTCCAGACTAAATCTGAAATAGTTTCCGTTGGTTGAGAAGTAGACACCCAGAGTCCGCCCAAGTCCCTAACACTGTCCTGCTCATTCTGCCTGTAGTCCCGTTTCTACTTCAAGCCATAATTTTTTAGCCATTAAACCCTACTCAAACATATCTCCTTTGCCAGCTGTTTCTGTTTACTTTCTACTGTGACAGTAGAAAGGGGACACTGCTTTGAAAGAAGAAATGGACCGCAACTGCGGGTCATTATTACTGTTAAGGCTGTAAGCACGTTGAGGGAAGAACCAAGTTTCTACTTCCTTTGATTCTCTCCAGGGTCCTGTATGTTTTGTTTGCATAGTAACCTTTACAGTTTTGTAAATGTCTTTCATATCTTATTTTCCCATCACCCCAGAACTTGAACCTGGGTCTTCTGAAGCCACTCAGAGGCCACCAAAATCTCAGCAAATGCATTAGCTCTAGAAAGTGAGTCCCTGTAGCCCAAGCATTTTACACCCCCTGACTTTAGTTTGGTATATCATCAAATGACATGTCAGTTATTTTACAAGTGGGGAAGTGGAAGTGCAAAGTTTTGAAAACCTGTTTCCCAAAGCAACTGGTGTCAGGAGGTCAAGAAAAGAGTTTCCATGACCTGCTTAGAATCTCCAGCACTGCATTCCTCTCTAACCCTCTCCCCACCCCACCTCTTTGCCATTTTTGGCTCTAGGCAGATTCAGGGTTCTCTGGGAAACTGACCTCACCTCCGGCCTCCCAGACAGGTGGCAGCCAGCACAACCTGGCCTCCCCTTCCCCCACCCAGCTGCCAGGCCTCTCTGGCTTTAGATGCAAGGAGCTCACATTACTAAGGAACTGTTGTTTATTCTCAGCTGTTCGGTTTCCCTTTTCCTACAGACACAAGACACCCAACACCTGTTCATTATTTCTGGAGGCCTACAAACTGCACAGTCCATTTTCAGCCAAAACACCCAGGAGGGAATGTAAGTGAAAAATTGCAGCTGTGAAGAAGCTTTGTTTGGGTACACATCCACCTGAGTTGGAGGTAAAAGGGGCAGGTTCCCACCCACCCACCATCCCACCTGTCCAGGGATGTCAAGGGCGGGAAACTCCCAAAGAGCACACAGATAGGACTATCCCCTTCAACACTGGTGCCACAAGACAGTTCCACACGCCCTCCAAGGTTGGGACGCGGAGTCTCTGTCCCACACAACACTCAGAATGGCCAAACCCAAGGTCTGGCCCACGAAGAAGGGAAAGCTGGCAGCAAACAGACATGGTGTGGAACTTATTGCTATTGGGGATCCAGGAAATACTGACAGAAACGTGAACGATGCTGTAAGAGCTGTGTTATTAACTGTCTTCAAATACCAAATGAAGAATGGTCTAGCGCTCCTTCTGTTGCTGAGCAAGAGGAAATGAGTTTGTGTGGAGCTCACTGTGGTTGAGATTCAGGTTAGATGATAAACATTTACTAAAAGTAAGGGCAGTTAAGGACTGGAATGCATGACCAAGGGTGGTTAGAGAATGGCTTCCTCTGCATATCTTTAAAGGTAACTGGAGCCTAGCTAGAGGCAGTGACAGGAAAGAGATTATTTCAGGCCTAGTCCCCACTCTACCAATGTAGGTCTGTAAGGTCCAGATTTTCTCTCTTTAAAGAAGTCACTTATGCTTAAAACAAATTTTATTTGAACTGACACAATTCTGGTCCCAGGCATTTTGATTAATGGATACTAAGCACCTCCCTGAAACCCACAAGCAGCTTTAATATCTTACATGGTGAAAGAGAAACACAGGGATCAATCACTAGGGTGATTATGGGGCAAAGAACTAGGCATGGAGAGTAGGGGGCAAGAGAAAGAACTGGAGAGAATAAGCTTCGACACATCCCATGTTATCTCATTACTGTTACTCTTACAAATCTCGACCTCATTTCCCCATGGAGGAGCTAGCTACTGAAGAAGTCAGAGGAAAGCACACTGAATTTGTGTGGCTAGAGGAAGGTGGAGGGTGCCAGTGAAACACAGTCTAAATAAAATCACAGTTGACTGGCCACCATGTCCAGCCTCTCCTCCTGAAGATGAGTGAGAAAATGCTGCAAGACTCTTATGGAGCCTCAGTTCCCAAGGACAGAGGGCTGGTGTAACCTTTGTTGGGGGGAATGTTGCCAGAATGCTTCTTCTGGCCTTCGGCAGTGGTCATAGTGAACAGTGACGTCACCTCAGGAGGACTGTCACCAGATAAGCCTCCTTGGTTTAATTGCTCATCAAAAGGCTTAGATGTCAAAGAAGAATGTTTGCACAACATTTGGCTGCCCCTGTTCCTGACATCAAGATACCAAGGCACAGAACAACATCATCTCTTATCCTCTAAATCTTACAAGGACAGTCTTTATGCAAGTAAGGGCTGAAAGGTCTTTCTGAGATTATTCCATCTCCTTGCCACCCATCCCAAGGAAGGCAGGTGGCATGCTCTGAGTATTCTGCTGCTTTTCTCAGAAAATTCCCCCAAATGCTATCTGCATTACCCACTAGTGATTAAGTGCACAGGGCCAAAGGCATGCTCTCTGAGCTTTGGACCCCTTTCCACTACTTACTTTGATTTGGAAATAAGTTATTTCACCTCACTGTGTCTCAGTTTCCTCATCTTTAAATCTCCCTCCTGGGGTTATCATGAGCATTAGAACAGTGTGGCACACTAAGAATCGTGCTGGCCATGTAGGAAGTGCTCTATAAATTGTAGTCTTTGTTATAGCTAATTAAGTCTTCTTTCCTAGTATTAGGAAACAGGATTATGCCTGTTAATTTTCCCTTCAGTTTAATTCTACAAGGAATTGTTAAGCTAGAGCGTTGTGTGAGCCTCCTAACTGAGTAAGTGCTGGGTATACAGTAAGACAACAAGACAGAATGTGTGCATTGGAGTACACAGTCTGGCAAGGCAGAATTGTTAAAGTGCAAAATATAAGGGCAAACAAACTATAAGCTGAAAGAATGACAAATTTTAACTAGAGGGAAAGAGGTGGCCTAGGCAAGCATTATGGACAAATTGGTATTTAAGACTTACAGTATGAATTTCAGTAGAATAGAAAAACAGGGCATTCTAGAATAAAGGCGCAGTTTAAGGAAAGGCACTGAAGAATAAAAACTCATGAAGAGTTTTTGAAAACAAGAGAGAAGTCAAGGCATATGGAAGAGATGAAGTTGGACAAACAAGAGGGTCAGAGTATGGTGAGTGTTAAAGTTTAGATTTTATTCTTTGAACAAAGGAATGCTATTCAAGTTTTTGTTTGTTTTTTGAGGGGGTGGGGCAGTGACACTATAGACCTGTCTGTATGTGAAGAACATCAACTCTGGTGACAATGTGAAATACATATGGCAGAAGCAAAAGATAGAACATACAGAGGCCAATTCAGAGACTATTATTCAATCAGCCCATATTTTTGGAATATCAACTATATGCATGGCAAACAGTTCAAGTAAGAGATAAAGAAAATCTGAAACAGGGCATGAGAAAAATGTGGAATGACAGAGGTGGGCAAGCAAAGAAAAGCCCTATGAGGATTTACTCAGAGATGTAAATTGGAAGAAAACTGAAAATGAGTGATGATTCATTAGTCAATGGAGGAAAAGAGACATTTATTGAATGACTACTGCAAGCCAGGCACTGGGCTACATGTTTCACTCATGAAAGCCCATTTCACTGTCCCAAACACCCTGAAAAATAGATATCAACAGCTCCACTTGAGGATGAAAGATGTTAAAGGTGACTTGCCCAAGTTCACTTTGCTAGTAAGCAGAGGATGAGAATAAATTTAAACCAGGGTCTTTAAAACTCATGCTTTTCAATTATACCACATATTAAAAAAGATAAATGATGCCAAATGCTGTAAACAAGTCAGACATGAGGAAGATTGATATAATCTATTAGATTTTATAATTAGGTCATTGATGACCTCTGAGAGAACAATTTCAGTGGAGTGGCAAGAGAAGACATACGATTGCTATAGGTTAAAGGGTAAGTAAGGAATGAATAAATGGAGGCTGCAAAATTACATTGCTCTTTCCAGAAATCAAACAGTAAAAATAAGAGAGAGATATCTATCTGCTCTCAAAACATTATTGAGCACCTACTATGTGTTAAACACTTTTCAGGACCTGGAGTTATATTGTAAAAAGTAATGTGTGTGTGTGTGTGTGTGTGTGTGTGTGTGTGTGTGTGTGTGTGTGTGTGTGTGTTTTATATTTGGTATTTTATATTTATTTCAAAGGAACAAAATATGACTGTGTGATTATACTATTTAAAATGAAATTCTGCCTATATATGCTAAGAAAATTGAAACTTGGTAGTATAGTTGGTAATCTAGCAAATCAATCATAAAAGTATTTCATACGCCCCAATGCTAAGCACACCATAATACTGGGTACTGTAAAGAGTTTCTGAAAGTTTCTGTAAAACTATTCATTTATTACTAAAAATAATTTTTGAATCCCTATCAAAGATGACCTTGGCTTCAGTTTCTTCAAATCTGGGGGAAGGGAGAAGCAGAAAACCAATCCAAGAACTATGATTTGGTAAGAAAATCTACTTCAATAGACGCATGTATCAAATGCAGTGTGAGCCCAGAAGAGAGAGAACATGATCCAGAGAGAATATCATAGAGAAGACAGTATCTATCCAAGGTCGAAGGTTAGCAGAGGAGTTTTCTGGGTAGACCAAGGGGAGCATGTTTCCAATCAGAAGGACCACATGTGCGAAGTCACTGATGTGTAAGACAGCACTGTGCATGCACTGTGTATTCTTGGAATTACAAAAGGAACTGTTTGACTGGATCAAAATGTTCAGTTAAGTGAGGGATGAGAGCAAAATATAATATCTACTATCAATCTCCTTTCAATCGCCCAGTCAACATTTATTTATTGAGCAGGCTACGATCTAGGTGCTGGAAAACAGAAGTACACAAAAGCAAATCTGTGCCCTAGAGAAATTTACATCCTAGTGCTCACAAAATTGCAGAATGATGGAACAGAAATGTCAGAGATCTGGTCTAACCATCATTTTATCCCTAGTGTTCATCCTGTTTTTGAGATTAAAAAATAAAGGCACAGGGACTTTTTTTCCCCCACAGTTTTAAACTAAAATCACATATCCAGAAAGCCAGGCTTCACAGATAATAAAGGGATTTGTATGCAAAGACCAAGACTCAAAGAGTTGGAAGTTTAATGCACTCAGAATGGCTCCAAAGCTCTAGGAAATGATTTCTTTCAAATGTTAAAGCCATCACTTGAGCCTTTTATTTCTGACTGGAACTCAGACTGTTGCACCTCCCCTAAGTCTGAAAAGTAGCCACCTTTACAGGCAAGCTAACCACAATCCAGAAAAGCTGGGATGCTTTGAGCAACAAACTCCTAATTGCTTCTAGGGTTGAGCAGAACAATCATGACATATAATGCTGAAACTATAAAAATCGCACAGTTTGTTCTGATGAGATAAAATAGCATGTTTGCCAAGCACCAGAGGGATATTACTTTTTACATACCATTTTGAACAAAAAATGAGATTTTTTTTTTTTTTTTGGTTATGACACAGGAATGAACTGAAGAAGACGGGCTCAGTGGAGGATTTTCAATGGTAGCCCCTATAACCCAGCTGTAGACAACCTGTACCTGAGTTGTTTACCTGTACCTGAGTTGAGAAATGCATCTGGAGAGAGTAATGTAAATAATTCATTCCTGTAAATTTCTGCATTTGGCATGAGCTTTTGTATTAACAAAAGTCACACTGTCGAATGTTTCCGTTTTCATCGTCGGTTTGTCTCAGCCCTGGCTGCACTCTGCCCTCAGGCTGTCCTTAGTGGTAAGTGCCAGTGCTTAGGTTCCCCCGACCTGCTTTTAGGAGCTGAGACTGGACCATGGCCCTCGCGATTCATCTCAACTCAGTGACTGCACAGCATGTTAATACCTTTAAACTGGGATTTGGGGATTGGTTATGCTAAGTGATCTGGTAAAATCTCTATTGTAGCTCTGAGTCTTGAAAGGGAAAGGTCAATTTTGCTTTTAGTAATCCTGGTGTTTGAAAATGCAGATTTTTTTTTAAATGTATGAGTTGGAATGATCAATCATATAATGGAAATCATTTGTTTTATAGAAAGGATTTATTAAAATAGATTGTTCCTTTACACGTATGAACACTTTTATTTAATTAATCAACTTAAATAAGGCATACTCTATGAGAAAGCCACCTGTTGAATAACTTAGACTGTCCAAAGAAACATGAAATGTCACTAAACACTGAGTGACCTTGTTTCTCTGTATTTCCAGGAAAAGAAAGCACTTCATTTCCCATACCTTCAACCACTCCCTTGATGTAAGCTGCTGCTTCAAGAAGGCATAGTAATTCTGCCTGACAGCTGGAAAATTTTACGAGCAATAGACCTTCCTTAGATCTATAGGCCTGGAAGAAACACTAGATATTTAGTGCAATGCTCATCCTTCTCCTACCTTGTCCCGCCCATGTTCACAGATGAGAAACTGAGGCACTGGAAAGATACATCTTGGACCAAAATCATGAGGCTGGAACTGAAACTGCTTTTTGTAAATCAAACATCTTTTGGTCAAATTCTACCTTAATTACTAATAGTAGTATTTTGTCCTCAAAGAATAATTAAAAAACAAGTGGCACCAAGGAGTCTAAACACTCATTCTACTTTCATCCGCACACATTCTTTATGCATCCAATTCCCTAGTAAGGCTGCGCAGACCAAAAAGTTAATCAAACACAAATACCCCACTAGAACTAATCCCAACATGTGGACATTTAGATTTGCACAAAAGACATACCAGACTGGTTATTTGCTTTTGGACAGGACTTTTTGTTTTACACAAATAGAATTCCTTTATGTGGCGACTTCCCCTAATGCATTTTAAGTATTACTTGATTTATATACAACTTTGTAACACCATTGTTACTTAATATATCTATCAATAATTAACTTCCATGCTTTGACACTTCTGTTCAAAGCTAATATATTATAACAAGGACTTGAATCAAATAAAAATCTGCTTCATTCAAGCATAGGTTAGAAATGTTGCAATGTCCTAAAAAATTTCAGATTTATCTAAAATTTCCTAAGCCAGGCACTGCATTTTCTCCTTTAAGCGTCATAAAAATCCTATGAATTAAGTGCTATGTCCCCCAGTTTAGAGATGAGGAAACTGAGGTCCAGATTGATTAAGAACTTTAGTCTTCATGATGTGATTCAAACCTAGGTATTCTGAGTCCAAAACCAGAATTTTCTCCACACTATTGTTTACTGTTTCAACTTCTTGTAAAATATATTTTTCAGCTACATTCCAACTGGTTCTGTCACTTTTTGTGAAGACTTTTATCTGATTTGCAAATTGGTAAATAAATTAGTATTTGGGATTGCCATTCTGCAAACTGCTATACTTTGTTTCTCCTTAATTCAGTCAGTTTCTATTTGTTCCCTAACTAAAACGTGCCACAGAGTTAATACCAATTTTGGGGGGAGTTCTTATTGAAGTCTAAATATTTTTTTAAAAAATACTATTCCAAATATTTAGCAGAACTTACTTTCTGGAAATACTTTTTATGGCACATTCAGGCCATCTCAATGGCTTCTCTTTTGCAACAAGTAATGGCAGTGTTGCCCTATTTCCTAACTTGTACTCAAGTGTCTCTAATACCTCTTACCTGTTAAGAAGTCAACGGGTAGATCTGAGGGAGTCAGAAGGGCTCTACAAGTGCTGGTGCCTAGAGGAGGCTCCTGTATTCAGGAATGTCCACACAGTGCTCCAGGCAGGCCTTTCAAGCGCACAAAAGACAAAATGCTGGCCTCTTACAATGGGGCAGCTCAGGCTCCACAAAGTTGTTTTGCTTAAAATGAAGCCTGCCACCCTCTGCTGAAGTGGTAGCTTAGTAAACACTAACAGATCTTTAAAAGTAGCTTCTCTGTAGTCTTCAGGTTTTTATTTAGCTTTCAAGGTAGATCTAACTTGTTTCCAGGATGTAGTAATGCAATGGCTTAAATCTTGCTAGCCAGAGCAAAGTCTCTATTCGTAAAGGCATGCACACATGATCTCATTCTGTGCAAGTTCACTCATGCATCCTTGGACCTTGGAACCAGGACATTAGGGTCCATCTCCACCATAATCAAATCTCCACAGCTTAATTCAAAGAACAACCCGTCAGCATGCGTTGTTCCCACTGTCCTTCAGGCAGACACACCCTGGGATACTGAAAATCTAGGTTACGGCCCTGCCTCCTTCTCCCCCTCCCTCTCCTCCTCCATCTTTCTATCCCCCTTCCCTTCCCCACTATAACATTCCTAGAGATACCCACTCCCTTCAGTGACTAGAGACTCTTAATCCAAAATCAAATAGAAAGTTCTCCATCGACGGGGGTGTTAAAACAGAGACAGAACCTGTTGGGGAAATTCTCACATAGAGGTGGAGACCAGATGACCTGGGAGGGCACTTCCAGGTCTAAAGTTCTATAGTATTCCTCAGCTTCCAAGGTTCTATAGCAAGTCCACACATACTCTTGATCTTCTACTTGTCTTTTTATGAATTTTCTTCCTTTCCTACTTCGAGAATGTCCTCCATGTTTATTGAAATCAATCCTTGCTAGTAAAAAAGTGCCTTGGAGCAATTTACCCACACTGCTTTTTAACACTTCATTGTCTTTCTTGTGTCATAATCTCTGATATGCAATTTCCACCTCCCTTCAAACTACAAATGCCATCGAAGCAAGATTTATGTCCTGTTCATTTTTGTCATCCTCTTACTGAGCTCATTGCCCCCCATAGTGTATATGCTCAGTGAACATCTGTGAATGTTGGGTAGTGGCTTAGTGAGAGGGGAGGCCAGGTCAGAAGATTTGAAGAGGCATCCATTGCAATTAGTTTCCCAGCTTAATTCCTCTGGAGATTGCTTCTGCACTGCAAACCCTTCTGGAGAGGCGGAGACTGAAGAACATCCTCTGTTGCAGCCCTGCAGCATCCCAAGAGACAGCTCTGACAATGGTCATACTTTCCTTTGGATCATCACATCACACTCAGCCTACATCACACAGGAGGTCTCAGAAGTCACCTGGGACTATAATGCCCTTTGCACAGAGCATGCATACCTGATTAACTAAAAGCTCAGATTACTTAGGTTAAGGGTGTTTGCAGTGTCAGCCTTTAAGGAGCAATTAAAGGAAAGAACAAGAATGCTTTGGGAAGCAGCTGCTTACCTATCAACTCTTAAAAAAACACTAATTGGAGCTTAACCTACTCTCTTCTTGAAGACCTCAGCTTAACCATTCCTGAGAGCATGTGCTCTCTTTCAAAGATCTCCAGATAAGCAGGTCCCCTACTTGGCCTCAGAGAAACCTCCTACACCCACTCTAGCTCTAGTGCTCCCTGCTCTCCATGAAATAACCATCTTCCTCCACAGTTGCCCGACCACAGGATGTCTGCTAATCTTGACTGTAAGGCCAACATTAAGCCATAATTTAATTCTCCTAAATGTCTGTTTATTCCATTTGACTTTCAAAGCTGAAAAATACTTTAGAAAAAGCCAATCCTACATTTCATAGATAAGGAACTCTGCTCAAGAGCCTACTCTGTGGCTACCTTTGTTTGCCTATTTGCTGTGCTATAAAGAGGAAGTTAATCCATTAATTACGAAGAGCTGACTCCAGAAACACATTACTATGTACTTTTAAAAAAATAAATTTTATTTTAAGAACAGTTTTATCACTATATACCTGAAACTAATATAATATTGTATGTCAACTGTAATTGAAAAACAAATTTTTTTTTAAGTTTTAGATTTACAGAAGTTACCACATACTTCTAAACATTAAACTACTTCATCCTTCTTGTTACTGTTTTACTAACGTGCCCTCATATCCTAGCCCAGGACTACAGAGCATTGTCAAAAAATAATTTATTTTCCATTCTGTTGGCACTAATAGGTACTTTGGCTCAGGTTTCAGGAACAAGTTGCTTGTTTTCTGAGGAGAAATGTTACAAAGAGCAATTTTTGTGCACAGCTCTACATTGAAAGTAGGAAGAGAATTTTATTTAAATTAGATCCATGTCTAAATATGATCATGGTAGGACTAACATTTACTAACATTCACACTTAACTATGAATCAGACATGATCTCAATCTTCAAATCAATTTAATGACCTGGTTGTTATCCCCATTTTCAAAAGAGAAAATACAAGGTTTGTGAAGGTCATCTAAAGACACACAGGTAAACAGCAGCTGGGCTGGGATTTAAACCGAACAATCTGGTTAGCTTGGTCTCTCTTCTTATGTGGAATGATCTTGGTCTTTAATGTCAGCATCTTGGTCCTAAGTTGATACCTGATTTGACAACACATTCATATACGTATACTACACAATTATTGAACGTGCCTTGTACAAAATACCATATGAATTCTTAATATCCATCACACGACCTATTAGAGATCAATGTAAATATGGTATATGCAGATACATATTCTGGACATATGGATTCCCAAAGTTTGGCAAACATATTTGCATATCCTTGGCATTTACAGCACACTTTCCAATTACACTAAGCTTATAATATTAATTTATTTCCTTATGTACAGGAGATAGTATGACCTAAGTGCAATTTAGTGCGCTTAATTAGATAGTATGAATTAAGTGCAAGTGTTCTGGAATGAGAATGTCTGGGTCTAAATCCTGGATCCACCATGTATTAACTAGTTAATTAATCTCTAAATACCTCAGTTAACCCATGTGAAAAATTATATTGATAACCATAGTGGCTATCTCAGAGTGGGCTTATTGTGAGTAAACAAGATAATACAAATAAAGCACTTAGCACAGCCCTTAGTGTATACTAAATGCTAAGTAAAAGTTCATGGTTATATTATTTTTCTGTCTGTAATGGTGTGTATAAGCATCACATATTCATCACTAATGTAATAATGTACATCGGGCAGCAAGGGATGTCTGGTTGCACAGAAACATCATAAACACTCCACAAAACACTATAAAAATCTGCTTCACACTGGCACCACACAGGGTATGAAA
Organism: Macroglossus sobrinus; assembly: GCA_004027375.1. Lineage (NCBI taxonomy): Eukaryota > Metazoa > Chordata > Mammalia > Chiroptera > Pteropodidae > Macroglossus > Macroglossus sobrinus. Next base: position 176,408 of record PVKZ01001303.1, on the reverse strand, counting down.
TCCATTGATTTCATACATGAGGTTCCCCACTTACACACAAAAAAGAGATGGACAGAGACTGAAGTACTTTAAGTACCTTAAAGTACAGGTTTACTTATTTTAAGGCCTGTGGAGAAGGGGGAGGTGGAAAATGGTACCAATTGGTACAATTATGATCATTATCATTATCATTATTACTATTACCAGTATGAATAGAACTCTCGGCTTTAGCATCTCAGATTTCTGTACTTGCCTATTCTAAAGCAACAAGAAAATGCTTCATTGCTTCCTTGCAATGAGAGCAGTTTTGCCATTCAATTATCATCTCCATCACACTCCAAAGAAGTTAAAAGATGGCATTTGGGTCTTCTATTCAAATGGATGATCTTTCTATCCCTTTCATTACAGGAGAAGCAACTGGTAAAGCTAATGCAATGTGCTGTGACTAATGCCTTGGAAATGCCCAAAGCACAACAACCCTAATCCACTTTGAAGACTAACTGCATTCAGAATGCTAGGTTTTATATTAAGCTATATATTATAGTAAAATCGGCTGCAGGGGAAAATCCTTTTGAACCAGAGCTAAAACATTTTTATTTATTTCTAAAACTTACAAGAGCCTGGTGAAAGAGAAAACAAACAAACAAACAAACTTTGATAATAAGATACCAACTTAACCCTTGGCTGAGGGACAGCAATGGTAGCTATGTGGGTTTTACACAAAGGCAATTGTATAAGTCTATGATATGTAGAGCCCTCAATTTCAAAAGAAAAAAGTAGGATATGCAAATGGTCCCTGAACTGTAGAAATGTCCAACTTCCCTGTCTTCCATGATTACATTTCCTGATATTTGTTGATCACCTCTCTACTCAAGACATGTTACCCCAGCACTGCCATTAATGCAACAAGGGAGACACAGGAAAGATCAGAGCAGAGTGCCCAGGCTTCTCATTTTAACAGAATATGCTTTGATACATTTCTCAGAGGAATGAAGAGAATCAAAAGGTATGATAATAAATAAAGAAGGAAGTGTAATTTCTCTCCATTGCTGGTTTGGAGGGCAGGAAACCATGTGTGCCCCATCTTTGAGTAAAGGTCACAGCCTAGGACTAGGTGAGCTCAGGGCAGACTATGATATAATCGATGCTCCATTCCAGGCCTGTAATAGTCAAGCTCAAGATGGATTCAGACTAGAAACAGTGCTTTTAAGGTAATAAAGGGAGTGGATGTAGGTCTTTGAGTATCTTAGCTTAAAAAATAAAGCCAGTCAAAATTATGGGGGAAATAATACACTTGGGGAGTGGGCCTTTATAAAACAGCACAAAGTTTGTGGAAAGCAACATGGAAAAATGTAGTTAGAGTTATAAGCTTGTAACACCTTTTGACATTACAATACTGTTCCTAAGAGATTTGTAGTTGAAGAAATGAGGGTTTGGGAGTTGGGCAGACATGAATACAAATCCTAGCTCTATATTCACCGGTTGTGTGCCTTAGACAAGCTACTTACTTCTCCAGTTTTCAGTTTATTTCTGTGCAAAAGGAGAAGAATAACACACACTTCACAGACTGTGAAAATTAAATGATACACTACAAAAAAAGTGCTTGGCACATGACAGGCATTTAACAAATTGATTTAGATTGTTTTTAACAGTATAACAATTACTATTTCTTATGCAAGAAAGAATATTAACAGTCAAAAATTAACACCAACCAAAATATCAAACAACAGAATGACTAAGGAAATCATGGTATTTTCATTCAAAGGATACAGGCAACTATTTAAAAATATAAAGATAATATATATGAATATATTAATACTATATATTATATCATTTGTGGTTATTTTCATATCCATTTGTATACATTTGATGGAAGTGGAATGGTATTGCATGTACACTAAAATTACAACATTGAGTGTGTGTGAGTGTGTAATTTTTTATGGCAGTGTAATTGTCTATGTAAAGTGGTATGGGGAGCAGGATTTGCCACCCCAAAATATGTCTTTGTGGCATAAGGATTATTTTAGGCTGATGGTTTTTAGGAAACAAAAGATACAGAAGGAACCTTTGACCTTCCCCTAACTGCCTAAAAGAATTTAGGTGGGGGATCTGTTCAAGGGACCTACAACCATAGATAACTATAGTATAATATGAATTAGGGAGGAACCTAGTAAGGGCCCATTTGATCAAAGTCCCTCTGTGTCCTATTGTTTCTGCATGGCCCAGCAAACATTTGTTTTTCTATCTCCATGTGAATTGCCTTACTTCTCTTTAAAGTCCCAGACTCCCATTTCTTCGCCTTAGTTCAGAGTGGCATATGAGCCTTAATTGCCTGAACTTCTCTGAGCTCCCACATTCTTATGGAACCCTTGTATGAATGAAATTAAACTTGATTTTCTCCTGTTAATCTGTCTCATGTCAATTTAATTCTTAAATCAGCCCAAAGAACTTAGAAAGGTAGAGGAGAAATTTTTCTTTTCTGACAGTGGTATCATTATAGATTTCATTTGCTCATGATAATTAATTGTTCTAAGATAATAAAATGTGTTTTAAAAAATGTCAAAATTGAATTCATTCCCTAATTTAAAATAAAAAAATTAGGGATGTGCAAATGGTTCCTAGGTATTTCTCAGGGTCTGAGGAAATATAACTTAAGCCAGCAATACCGAGCCCACACTTGCCACATCAAGCCTAAAAAGTAGCAGATCAGTTCCAGAATATTATGATTTCTAGAGATTTACCTACAGAATCACTAAAAGAAAATCATCATCTGAAGGGATTAAGAAGTACAAATTGGTAGTTACAAAATAGTCACAGGGATATGAAGGAAGTACAGCATAGAAAATATAGTTAATAATATTGTAATAACCAGGTGGATACTAGGCTTATCAGGTAGATCACTTTGTAAATTATATAAATGTCTAACCATTACACTGTACACCTGAAACTAATATAAAATAATACTGAATGTCAACTCTAATTGAAAAATAAAAATTAAAAAAGAAAACTATCATCTTTTGTTTATTTAATTATTAGATATTTGTTACAGATACTTGTTCTATTATATTCTAGGTACCATGCTAGGTGATGAATCTGTAAGTATCCTGCCCTTGATGAGCATATAACCTACTAATGAAGATAAACTATTCAAATATTTAAACATAAGACAGGGGAAAGTGCTAAAAAAAGATACACAAGGCACTCTTTTAGAGCTTGCATCCATCATTTCAATAAAACATAGGTACACATAAAGATGGAGATATGTTTTATAGGTAAAAAAAAAATTAAACATTGCCTAGAAGCCACTCAGCAATTAAGTGGCAGAGCCGTGGAACCTGAACTCTTATCTTCTAATGACACATTTCTGCTCTCATCACTCTATCACAACCTCTCCCTTCATAAAGTGAACTGGGATTCTCTTTGTCAGAATCTTCTTTCTAGGTCTTCTTTGTCCTATTTCAAACTTTTAGTAACTGTGTGAGGTTCCAGCTTTCAATAAAATCAGTTGGCTACACTGCTTTTAAGAGATGTGAGATGCACCTTAGAGACACACACGGAGCATCTAAGGGATATCTAGGCACAGCTGATTTTGCTCTAAAATTTTTGTTTCTGCTCTGTCTCAGTAGGAGGTTGGAGCAAAAGATTACTCCCTCTACCCCATCTGGACTCCTTCACTCCTCTTTTCCTCCATTTTTTTCTTTTCTTCTTTTCTCATTAAGATAATCATCCACCTTTTCTTCTATCTCTCCTGCCTCTATTAACTCCCATTTCCTTGTCCCGAAAGCTTCTGTCTTATAAATTCTGAGGGCCTAAGCACCTGGTTCCTGACCTCATAACCATAACCCTCCCAGCCCAGCCTCCCTGCTGGTCTCCCTGAGCTTCTTAGAATCAGAGATGTCTGTTGTGGAGTCAAAGAGGAAAAGGTGGATATGGATAACCCATTTCTAAAATCTGACCTTGTCACTCAGTAATTGTAATTCTACCACAGTTCAAAACAAATTGAGACTCAGTGAGGGTACATCACACACCCTCTGTAATTGACTACTGAAGGGAAATGAAGAGACCCTTATCTTTGGAGAAGGAAGACTATAAATGTTCTAAAGTCTCTTGCATTGGTGTTTGTTTGTTGTGGGTTTTGTTATTAGTTTGTTTTTTGTGAACTGTATTTTCAGGCACCTTAAGTTATCAACTTTGAAGGCAGAAATTATTCCTATTTCTCACAGGTATTTTGTATACAAGCAGCCATGTTAGCTGCAGGTAAAGGTCCTTGAGTGTCAGGTCAGCATGTCTACCAGTAGGTAGTTAGGCTGTGTTATGGCAACTCAGCACAAACAAACAAACAAACAAACAAACAAACAAAACCTGTACAATGGCATATTTTAAAAACTGAAGATAAACAATTGACAAAAGTGATCTGATTTTCAGAAATTCCTGTCCAGGTGTCAGGCCAGGGAAGAGCAGGCAAAACAGAGAAGATCAGAAGGGCCCCAGCTGAGAAATGTAAATATTCAGTAGTGTCAAGGGAGCAAGAACAGAGAATTTCAGAGATTAGGTGAGACACTTAGGCACAGCTGCCAAAATAGAAACCCATATCTGTAGACCTTTGTAAGTGAAACACTTCCACACAAATAAACAATATGATTTTACAACACCCCAATAAGGGAAATGGAATAGGTGTAATGTTACTTTGTAGATAAGAGAACAGGATCAGAAAAATTATAAGACTTGCATTAAGTTCCATATAAGAGGCAAAGGATTTCCAGCAAAGTGTGCCCTTTCCAAACTACCATAATTATCAAAGTGCTTGCCTAGTAGTTATATGGTAAGATAAGGACAGTGTTGGGAACACTGGCCTTCTTAATTCCAGCTCAAAGGTCTTTTTACTACTTAAAAACGCCTAGGTAACCAAAGCACGTATTCAAGTTTATTTTTTTCCATCTCTTGGTAAAGATTAATCAGTGCTGCCTTTGAAAAATACCAGAAAAAATAAAAATAAAAAGAGGGTAACCATCATAGACCAGCTCAGTCCTCATCATATTGCCTCTAGTCTTCTAAAACAAGAAATATTACACTTTATTTGGATGTTATATAAGCTTCTACTTTCAGCTGCAGTGGGCTTTTGTCTTCAGAGATCTGACATAGGAAAATACAAGAATGTAAAAACTAATTGTCTGGATCAGCATTAGTGTTAGGAGACAGGGTTATGAGACATGAATTCATGCTTAACAATTTAGAGATAGTCCAAATCATCCTAGAAGATTCCCTATACATCCCATCTATTCTACTTAATTACAAATACTCACTACCCATCACTGCCTTAATGCATAGGTAATCCTATTAAATTTCTTTCAGTTTGTCCTATGGACAACATCCCTTGGCTCAAAGGTTTGGGGTGGGAGAAGAGGATTCCACAATTCTTTCCTCATTCCATTCTATTTTCTTAGAAAGCAGTGAGCTGTAACATAGAATATTTACACATTCAACTTAGCCAAATTATTGTGAAAAACAAAATAAAATCTGATCCCTGGGTTAGATAATTATCACCTTCTGGGTTGCAATACAACATAACCTAGACCCTGTGCCTACAGAAATTAGGGGGGTGGCAGGGGGAGCAAAACAAACTACCTGTAAATATATAACAAAAAGGCTAGCAAAATTCCAGCTGAGTTTCTACACTAGGGAAATACCCTATAATATCACCCTCTTCCATGTCATTTACTTTTCTATTAGTGACCTGGCTTTTTCTGAGAACAGCTGAGAAAACTTGGGTACAGAAAGACTGATCACTCCTGTAAGTTTACACAGCAGAACAATGAATCCTGGCTTAGGACTCACTTTGAGGCTATATGGTCAGCTCAAACTGGTGTTCCAAAGTTTGGCTATAATATTAAAGGCATTAAAAGTCCACTTTCTTAAATCTCATTCACAGGGGACTCGTTTGAAATGGTTAAGATTATGACCCTAATGCCTAGAACCTTCACTTTGCTATAAGAAAACAGTCAAATAACCTTGGATTTGGGACACTTTGGAACCACCTTGGGGGCAACCAGCCAATTACTTGTTGTCTATGGAAAAACTGGACCATGAGTTCCTGGAGAGCAGAGGCTTTGCCTTGATGAAAGTTGTATTCACAGAGTCTAGCTCAGTGCTTGGTATATAAACAGCATTCAATAGATGCCCATTGAATAAGGGAATGGACCTGCACATTTAACTTTAGGAGATTGAGAGACAATTGACAGCCTATTAACTTGCTTATAGCTCTGGTATTCAGAAGCTCTGACTTGGCCCAACTCACTTTGAAAAGGTCATTTTACCAACTCTGTTAAAAACTTCTAGGCTATAACTAGACTGAAATGGGTGATGTAGAACAACATGTTCTTTTGACCTGTGTTGGCCAGGATTAATTCCAGATTCCAAAGCCCCCACAGCACTCCTACTGTTTTGAAATTCAGTATATTGGTAACCAAGAGCCTGCGGGTTTCATTTCACCAAGCTCCTCCATCAAACAAGGGAGTGGTTGGCCTATATGGGTCAGAATGATGTCTCCTCATTCCCAAAGTCCTCGGAGGTTCTTGTCTATATGGAGAGCAAGTGAATATGGCAAGAAGCTGAAGTTAAACCTTTTTTTAAAGTGAATTGTCTTTCAGGGGAATGGTATGTGGTTTCAAGAGCTTCTAGGAAAAAAAAAAAGACCATTCAAAGAAAATAATAATTTCTAGTCTAGAACACTCAGATTTCTGTCTATTTGAGATTATTAGGTTGGGTTACTCTCCTGAGCATAAAAGGCCTTCAAGCCTTTTCAAACCTTGTATAGAAGGTCCATGACTAATATTGTTCAATATTGTTTTGTCATAAAGTTGATGAGATGCTGTAGGAACTTAATTCTTGTTGATATTAATTAACTTTTGGTAAAATTGGTTTTGTTATATGTCATTTTGCTTCAAGCCACAGAATCTATTGCTGACGTTAAGTGAGGACTTACTGTATTGCTAGCATTCCATGATTACATTCCCACTTCATGAAAGGAGAAACAAAGAATCTAAACCAATATATTGAAAAATAATAACCCCTATTGGCAAAAAAAAAAAGAAAGAAAAAAAATAACTATATGAAGCCTGCAGAAGGTTTTCAGTTTTGTTTCCTTTTGTTTCAAATGTGTGGTAAATGAAAAACATAATCTGCTTCCTAAGGTAAGCACCACATGTGTGGGTTTTGTGTGTGTGTGTGTGTGTGTGTGTGTGTGTGTGTGTGTGTGTGTGTGTTTTGACTGTTCACTGTCTAGTATCTTGAACAGTGTCTGACACATATTTACATAGTTGATGAATGAATGAATTAACTAAGTCTAAAAGGAAAGAGATACTTCTTGATAGAAATTATTGAATATTAAAGAAGAATGTCATCTTTGAGAATCTTTAAAAATCAGTTGAATTCTCATTTATCTTAAAAATGATGGAATTTGAAGGCTGGAAGCAACCTTAGAAATCATCAGCCTGATCCCCTCCTTTGGTTTCATTCATTCACTTCACAGATTAGAAAAATGAAGGTCAAAGAGGCTGACCAACTTACCATACGTCACACAGCAATATCATGCCAGAGCCTACAGTGAACACAAGTCTTTACACCTGATACTTTCTAAAAGAGCAAAGATGTTCACATGTTTGGCAGTGATTTACAATGAATATGACCCAGTACACACCTGCACACTTATGTACATATAACACTAAAAAAGGTTTCATGAAACAACACTCACTTTCTCCATGTAAGGCACAGTGGTCTATTGTCTTTTCTTTTTCATTTTTTATAATATCCTGATCACAATTCACTAAATTAAGTTCATAACTTGAAATTAATAAAAAAAATTCCACTATGACATCTTGTCTATTATACTCTCTCTTCTTGTATAGGCCAAAGCCCTCCAGAACCTTTTGCTAAAGAAAAAAGAATGACCAGTTTCTTGAGATATGTTGGCCCAAATATCCTAGATTTATGACTCAGTACATGGAATATCTCTCATTGTTAAGTTTCATTTCACTTTGAAGAATGCAGTCCAAGCAACCCTCCTTTCAGTCAGGGTGACCATAATAGTATGCTTCAGAACACACACAGGGGCCATTGGCAGCAGCCTTGTCCTTGTCCTTGACTGGCTCTCTAACCCATGTGTTATCAGAGATTTGCATTACTACATAATAAAAGAGCATGTCCTTATCTCTCACTAGCCTCTCTCTGTTGCCTTCACTCTCCCCCTAGCCTAGGAGCCAGGAATGGGGATGGAGGTGGCAGGAAGAAGAGGAGCAGGGAAGGGGAAAGCAGGACAAGTGAATGAGTCTGATGTCATCAGCTACATTAGTAGGTGTGAACAGATGGACTGCTGAACAGTCTTCAGGAGGTAGGCAGTCTCTCTCTCTCTCTCTCTCTCTCTCTCTCTCTCTCTCTCTCTCACACACACACACACACACACAAGCACACACAGGGTTATAACATACTCTCCATTCTCCTAACCACATTTTATCATTTTTTCCTCCATCTCGTCATCAAATCTACTTAACCAAATATTCTCCCTCTCTGTCTATCACTCCTTAGCTAAGATAGTTAACATAGTGGGAAGATGGTTTCTCCACTATTTCTAATTGACAGGTTGGAACTTTCTACTCTGACTTCCCATTTTCCTGCTGAGAATCAGCAAGACAGGATTTGGCACAGGGTTACTTTGTGACAGCTAGGGCTGAAAACTTCCCCATAGCAACCTGGGCACGTTCCCAGGATTCCTTAATACCAGGCAGAATTTTCAGGGCTGTCAAATCGGGTCCTCTCAGAAGCAGTTCACAAATTACAGTCTGACCCTAGCCCTTACCACTGAATCTCAACTTGGTTGCAAGGCAGAGGAATAAAGGCAGTGAGGCAGGAGAAAACTTGAGCAATGCTTTAAATACTCATTGGCCATTTCAGATATTGTTAGAGATAGTTTTTGAGCCTAGGGTTCCAGGTCTAGGGTTCTGCTCCTAAAAGGGAAAGATTAAAATGAACTGAGAGGCAGGAGAGCACTACCCTAACCATAGCTCTGCCACCAATGTGCTGTGTGATGTTAAGTCAGTTATTTAACCTCTCTGCCTCTCAGTTACCTCATTTTTAAAATAAAAAATTAGATTTAAAAAAACCCACAAAATTAATTGGTCACAGTCAATGGTTCCTTCAACAGTTCAAGGAATTAATTCATTACGTTGAAAACTGGCAAATAAAGGGAAAAGAATCAAGTATTTTCCCCTTATGTCAATTATAAAACTAGATGAACAAATAGTTGTCAAGGGTAAGCACCTCTTTTTAAAAGTATTCCAATAAAAAATTTAAAAGAAATGATGGAACATCACCATTTAGCAACATCTAGTGAATTGCTTAATCTATCCATTGAGTATCAATGAATCACAAAAAGAGAGATGATCAAACATTATGTGCTTCCTGAGGAGAGAATACAGTACCACCCACAGTCTTGCCAAAAAAGATCTATTCAGACCAAACTTCTGAGTCCAGCAACTAATTTTCAGGAAATAAAGAGTACAGAGAACATGTGAATGGCATTATGAGTAAGCAAGCAGCCCAATTCAGACTGCAAGAAATTTGACAGGTCAAATGCCCTGAATTCTTTAAAAAATAAAGTTTAAAGAGAAGAAATTGGTGAAAGGTGAACCTGGAGGGTAACAGAGACTTACAAGACATGTCAATTTTTTAAATTGAAAAGACTACAGTAGGATGTCAAAAGACTTGCAGTTGGTTGGGAAAACTATAAGAAAACAGCAAGGGGCAGGGGGGCGATTACTTTGGGGAAGGGATGGTCTGTGATTAATCAGGGTATGTAGAGGGGCTTCTGAAATATCAAGAAGGGTAATATTGCTTGTATGTCATTCCCTGTGTCTGTATATATTTTATAGGTTTTTTAAATGAGAGAGTAGAAAAAGCACCTTTAATTCCTCATAGACTTAGAACATTGGGTTCTGGGGTTCTAAATCTGGAAAGCTACAGGGGTTGCAATGGGAGGTGGGGGTGACAGAGGAAAGAGGGTGGAAAGGCTAAGGCTGTTCTGTCTGCAGAGCCAGGTAGGCTTGGTCTTGAGTCCTGACTGCCACCTACTGGCTGTGACACTAGGAAATTCAGATAATAGCTCTCATCCCATTTTTCCTCATGTACTAAGTAAAGGTAATAATAGTTCCTGTCTTATCATTGTGACAATTAAATAATTCATCAGAGTTCTTAACGTAGTATCTGGCACACAGTAAGTACCCAATACAAGTTGGTTAATAATAATAATAATTATTATTATTATCTATCTGGTTATTAGGATGCCCCTAATATGGATATAAGTAAATCAGAAGGCAGATTTCTCCTTCAAAAAGGAGTATGAGAATATGGTCTCTTGGGGATCCTAGTAACTAAGGTGATTGTAGAAAGTTATCTCAAACCTTCCAGCTGGCTCTCCCCAGTATGACTCTCAATTAACATACTGCTTTCTTAACTCACTCTTCCTCTTCCACATTAAGCAATAAACCAGGCTTTCATCCTAAGCCATTCTCATCACTTCTTCCCTAGGCCATTCTCAACAAAAACCATGCTCATCATTTAAGTCTAATGGCCTGTCTCTCATTTGTTCTCTGATCTCCACGTGGACAAAACCTCAGGGCACCACTAGCTGTGTCCATTGGTCACTGGAGCCACTTTGTGTGAGGAAGCCACTAGGATGAGCAAATGCCCATGGGAGGCAGGAGAGCCCAGTGGTGAGAGCATGAGCTCTGCACAGGGCTGATGGCCCTTACCTGCCTCCTTGTGTTACTGGAAAGATGAGGTTTTGAGTGGACACAAACAGACTTTGGAACCTGGGAAGCATCAGACCCTTGTCAGGCATCACTGTGATGCCTCCAGCAGAATGGCAAGATGTCTTCTGCATTTCTTACTTTAACTTCTTGGCAGAATAGAGGAAGTAGGAGAATCCTGTGCCATTTGGAGCTACAGCTCAATCAGTCTTCCTTCAAGTTATTATTCAAACAATTTCATCTTATCTTTGTGACTATGGGCAAGTTATTTAACCTCACTGTGCCCTCATTTCTTCATCTATAAAATGAAGAGAATCTGCTTTATATGGTTGCCAGAGATTAAATGTTAAAAAATACAATTGTTTTCAACAATGCCTGGCACATTGTCTATTTTTTTTAAAAAAGCTCTTCTTTACAGACTTTCTGCATTCAAGTACCTGTTCCTTCTCTTATTAGTTCAATGGCCCTGGAGAAATTGCTTTTCTTTACCTCTGTTTATTCATCTATTAAGTGGAAATAATAATAAAACCCAGCTTGCCAATTTAATGTGACTATGAAATAGAATAATGCAGGTAAAGATCCTGGCTCATAGAAAATATTTAATAAATATTAGCTACTATTATCCCTATAATGCTAAATAATAAGCAAAGTTTTGTTTTCCCTCTCTGTCCAAAGGAGAGATATTGGAGCATATTGACCTCTTCTGAAGTCAAGTCTGCATCTAGGCATGAAATGTTCTTGCACACCATAAAGTAGAACCCACAGGGTCAACGACAAGCAGGCCTTTCTGTATTCACCACATCTTAGGGGGCAATAGAGCAGTAGTTCACATGGTACAGCTCTTTAGCCACATGAAATGAAGATGAATAAAGAGAAACTGGTAAGCAGACTTTTCCACAGGATTGTGAGTAAAGTGAGGCAAAAGGGGTGGCAAAAAGGAAAGAAGCTTTTGTTTCCATTATAGTGAAGTACCTTCATTAACCAAGCCTTGCTTTTCTAAAGAACGTCAAAGCCATTACTACTGAGAAATAGCAGGTAGAGCCTACCAAGGTAACAGGATGCTCAGAATCTCATTTCTATTGCCTTTTTCTCTGATACTTCATTTAATTCTGGTAACAGTTCAGCAGACAGGAAAATTTTGAATGGAAAACCTTACTTTACAGATATAGCTAAAAGAGACAAAGAAACTTAAGGCCATGAGCAACTTGGGTACTTCATTACTCAACCAAGGCCCTGTGGTTGAGCACAGGGGTTCTCACCCTTGGCTTCTCATTGGTATAAACTGAGGAGCTTTAAAAAGAACTAATGCCTGAGTCTCAACCATAGAGATTCTGATTTATTTGGTCTCTGGTGCAGCCTGGACACTGGGATTGCTAAACAATCCTCAGTTGGTTCTAAGGTTGAAAATCACTAATGAACATATTTGACTTCTTCAATAATAAGTAAAACCAACATTTCACCTGATGAGGATCTGATATTACCTTTGTTTTTTGGGTAAGGTAGGCAAGTAGGGGAAAAACACGATGTAAAAATTAACTTTTTCCTTGAGAAATGAGAACATGCATTATTTGGCCATATACCAAAAGCATATATATATCTGAAAACTTCAAAGAAAAGAAGTGTCACTGTTTCCCTCTATACACTTCAAAAATTTTACTATTTAATTTTATGTATGTGTTCAGCTAAGAAAGAAAACCACTTTGAATAGAAAAGCCCTTCCTTAGTATGAAAGTCAAGATTATCTTTCCAGAAAGTTTCTTTTCCAGAACCTGTTTGATTTCATTAAGCTAAAATTTATTAAAGACATACAATATTCAATGGCTCAAGCAAGATTTATTGAGATTTTGCTAAGTATGACATAGTCCTATAATCAAGGGATCATAAACTTGTAGGGCAGACAGGAAGGGTACACAAATAACTAAAAGAAAAAACTTATGCTAAGTACACAGAAGTACTTAGAACAGTTCTTGACACAAAGAAGACACTCAGTAATTATATGGGAGAATATAGAATGAAAAAAAGAAATGGAGAAAGGAAGAGAGATAAGAAAAAGAAAGAATTTAAGATTTAAAAAAAAAAGACCATGGGAGTTTCTAGATAAAAAATTGGAAAAAAAAAAAGATTGGGAAAAGATTGAAACTCCAATAACTTCTTTAAGTAGTAATTGGAGTCTGTGAAATACAGAAGCAGAGAGCCACTTTCATCAGGAAGGAATAGTATATGCAAAAGCAGGAAAAATATATTAAAGCTTGACTATGTTTAGGAAACACACAATAGTATCATTACATAGAGCAGAAAAAATATCAATACTGACAGAAAAAAATGATGAAAGAGAAAGCTATTGCCGTTATAAAAAAAAATTACAGAATAATGTTTTTATTTTTAATTGCTAGGCAATAGATGACCCTAATCCTGGTTTTCTTGTCAGTATTAATTTATACCTCTGATTTACACATAATGGCTAAGAGCACCCTGTATTACTCTCAAAAGTCCCATGGTTTGGACAACAAATTATATGATCATCTTAGCAACAAGAAACCTTTAAATGCTTTAAAAAAGCAAAGGAGTAGCATAAAGATGATATTATCAGAGTTGCATTTCACCAAGACTCATCAGGCAGTTCTATGTGATTTGCTCTCAAAAGGGAAAGAAATTGGAGACTAAATATCACTTAAAGGCTATAGTTTTACTCTGGGCAAAAGTAAAAAGTGCCTCAACCGAGGTGCTGGCCAAATGCATTAGGCAGCCCTTGAGCTATGCCTAGTGATCTCTGTGTAGTCCTCTCCCACAGTGAATAGGGCTGACCTAGGTAACCAATAGGAGACTATAAAAATGACAGAGTGTGACTTCTGAGGCAAGATCATAAAAGATACTGTGACTTCTTCCTTGCTCTCTCTTTCTTGGATCACTTGGTCTGGAAGAAGCCAGGTCCTATGTTCTAAGGACCTTCAAACAGCTCCATGGTAGTACATGTAGTGAAAAACTGAGACCTGTCATCTTCAGCACAAATGTGTTTGTCCTATGAGTGAGCCATCTTAGCACTGAATAATGCAGCCCAGTCACTGCTCAGATGACTACAGTTGCCAATCAAGTATAATCAATCTCAGGAGAGATCCTAAGCCAGGACCATCCTGTAAAGCTTCTGAATTCTTAACACAAGGAAACTGTGAGATAAAAATGTTTATTATTGTTTTAACCTGCTAGGTTTGAGGTCATTAGTTAAACAGCAACAAAGAGTAGACCATAGTAATAAAAGGGGAAGGATAAAAATGAATTGTAAATGGAAACCTGGAATGACTGGCATTTGGTTACTCCTCCCAGTTTCTCCCCTAATTAACTGTGTGGTGTTGGTGAAATTACTTAATAAAGGTCTTGATTTCCTTATCTGTAAAATATGCAGGCCGACTAATAATCTTCAATGTTTCCTCTACTATCCAAATTAAATGATTCCATTATTGTAAAGAACACTTATTAGTCATAAAGCAGGGTTTAGAAATCATCACATTATTTGGAGGATTCTCTGTATCTCTGGCTTCATCCTGTTCAACAATCTTATCAATGACTGAATTGAAGATACACAAGCTATTCTTATCAAAATCAAAGATGATGTAAAACTCAGAAGGAAAGTGATCACAGTGGTTGCCTAAAAATCTTGAAGTCCTGGAATAATGAGTCAAGTATAACAAGGTGACATGTAACAGACTCAATGACATCCTGTGAAGTTCTGAAAATTTATTTCTAGGAGCATAAGAGTGTGGTAAGAGTATATCCACTATTAATCAATACTATGAACTAGGTGCCAATGAATGAATTCTGCTATTCTTTTATTGGATTTATGAATTCATACAACAATCACTCAGGTACTATATTAGTCAGTAGGACTAGAGTGATGACTAAGACACAGACCTAGGTTACATTTTTAGAATTATAGGACCTAATAATAAGAGAGGAGAACATCTCATTTTCACCATTGATTGGCCAGATCACGTTGAATATTGGGCCACAATTCAAATCTATAGACAAACTAGACTTTGGTCTGAGATGAGTTACTCAAAGGGATATAAAATTCAAAGTAATCAGACTCAAATAATCTTTATTAAGTGGCTGCTCTGTGTCCTTTCCAGGGACAATATGTCCAGAGAGAAGAGAAAATGGCTTATGATAGAATATTGCCAAACATCAATACATACAGGATAAAGAGGATCTGTAAAAGAGACTAAGGAGGAATAGCAAAATAAGTAGGAGAAAATTCTGGAAACTAAACCAAAAATATGTTTCAAAGGTGAAAGGTATGTGGTCTGGTGCCTCTCCAATCTCCTCTTCTACCCTTCTAACTTGTTCACTCTGACCCAGCTACATGAATCTTTGGGTCATTCCTCAAATATAACTCTTCATTCCTAATTCTGGGTCATCTTTGTTGTTCCCACTGGTTGTCATGCTCTTCCTCTAGATCCAAGAATGGTCCAATAGCTCCTTCATTCAGATCTCAGCTCAGAAGCTATGTCCTCAACGAGGACTTCTCTGATCACTCAGCTAAAATACTAACCCTCTGACTTACCTTGATTCATTTCTCATCCCTGCATTTATCACTCATCCTCTGATATTCTATATAGTTACTTGCTCCTTTATTTGTTATCTCCTCCCCCTCCCCAGCACCTCCCCATGCACGCGCGCGTGCGCACACACACACACACACACACACACACACACTGGTTTTCCACCTGCCTCTTTCACTGGTGAATTCACACTGCACAGTACATTGTAGGTGCTTTGTAAATATTTGATAAAAGAATGAATTAAGTAAAATCAAGATGCCAAGAAGGATTTTGGTAATCTTGACAAGAGCAATTTCAGTGAGGGAACAGTTATACAAGGGACAACAGATTAAGCAAGTTCTGAGAAAGCGGGAGGTGATGAGATCTGAAACATTGATGGTAAAATTAGCCTGAGATAGGAGACAGAATCTTAAGAGGGGAAGAGAAAAAGATGGGTAGGTAGAACTGCAGGTAAGCTTCTAGATATAGTGTTAAGAAGCTGAAGGATTCCTCATCTCATGCATTCTACTTTATTTTTAAGTAATTCTTAGTGTTTATCAGCTGAGATAAAGTGGGGCCAGTAGTGGGATTATGAGGTTTGCGGAGTAAACTCTGTG
Source organism: Macroglossus sobrinus (assembly GCA_004027375.1). Classification (NCBI taxonomy): domain Eukaryota; kingdom Metazoa; phylum Chordata; class Mammalia; order Chiroptera; family Pteropodidae; genus Macroglossus; species Macroglossus sobrinus. Next base: position 160,478 of record PVKZ01001303.1, on the reverse strand, counting down.
GAAGAAAGCAGAGGAAAGGAAATTTGAAATAGCCACTGTGAGAGAAGCCAGGTTGCAAGGTAGATTTAATCAAAGGCCAAAGGACATGAGGGTTAAGGGTATGGGGAAGAAATGGATTGAATAAAAGCTCATAGAATTAAGTGGGATGGGGAAAAAAAAGAGAAGCCAAGAGGGAATTATAGGTGAGTTCATGTAGAGCAGTCAAGAATCTGGCCTCTACAGGGACAAAGAACAATAGTATGCCACCCTGTTGCTAACCACCAGCTTAAGGAACAGGGAATGTCTGTCCTAAATAAGAAATGAACCTTTGGGGTGGGGAGAGGAAAAAAAATCTGTCTTTTAAAAATAAAAAAATCACCCCCCAAAAAACTCTATTTGACATTTATTGTATATGAGACTAAAGCCAATCGATAGAAATTGGAAAAAGATTTGACACAATGAAAAAAAAATTTAAGAAATCATTACAGTCATGAAAAGATAAAAAGATGATTCTCTGGATGGAGAGGTACCCATTTGTAGATGTGTTTAAGGACAGACTGAGATGTTGTGGGAGACTGGGATATAAGGAGAGCAGGGTGGTGTTAGCAGGATGCTAACATGCCTCAATGTTGCTTCAGAGGCAAGCCAGGGGTGGGGGTGGGGACCCAACAAGTGGTGTGCAGAGGCTCCTTCTGCTTCAGCCAGAGAAAATTTACATTTATTTGCATATAATTGGACTTCCACTTAATATTTTGCTTAAATAAAGTAGATTTTTAAAATAAAGCACTTTTCTGTAATGTTAAATATTAAAAACACTTGGGTTAAGTGGTTTTTAAAGTTCTTTCCAAGCAAGAGGACCTCACTATTTTTAATGAGTTGATTTGAATATAACTACTTTTAAATAAATTTTTCAATTTTAGAACAGTTTTAGATTTATAGAAAAGTTGTGAAGCTAATATACAAAGTTCTTATATACTCCATCCTCACTTTCCTCTATTATTAACATTTTATATCCATATGTTACTAATGTGCCAAATGTATATGGTACATTTGTTACTATTATTGAGCTAATGTTGATACATTATTATTAACTAAAGTCCACACTTTGTTCAGGTTCCCTTTGTTTTTACCTAGTGTACCTTTTCATCCCACGATTCCATTCGGGATACACATTACACTTATTCATCATGTCTCCTTAGGGATTCCATTCGGGATACACATTATACTTATTCATCATGTTTCCTTAGGCTCCTCTTGACTGACAGTTTCTTAGACTTTCCTTATTTTTTATTACTCTGACAGTTTTGAGGAGTACTGATCAAGTATCTTGTAGAATGTCCCTCAACTGAGATCTTTTTCTCATAATCAGACAGGGCATATGGGTTTTGGGGAGAAAGACTAAAGAGGTAAAGAGCTATGCTCAACTCATCATATCAAGAGTACATACTGTCAATCTGACTTATTAGTGTTACTGTTGACCTTGATTATCTGGCTGAGGTAATGTTTGTCAAGTTTCTTCTATAAAGCTACTATTTCCCCCACTTTACTAATCCTACTAACCATAGCTATTTATTTTTATTATCATATGTAATCTGCATTTGTGGTCTGGTTATTTAAAAAATATTTATTACACATTATGATGGTTAACTTTATCTGTCACCTTGATTGGCTAAGAGGTGCCCAGGTAACTGTTAGGATATTTCTGGGTGTGTCGGTTAGGGTTCCTCTGAAAGAGATTAACATTTGAATCCATAGACTGAATAAAAATCACCCTCTCTATTATGAGTGGGCATCATCCAATAGGTTGATGATCTGAAAATAACAAAAGGGCAGAGGAAGGGCAAATTTGCTCTCTGCCTAAGCTGGGACACCTACCTTCCCCCGCCCTTGGACATTGGTGCTCCTGATTCTTAGGCCTTTCCACTTAAACTGGCACTTACAATATTGACCCCGTTGGTTCTTTTGCCTTCAGACTAGGACTGAATTACACCACTTGTTTTCTTTGGTTCCCAGGTTGTCGATAGCAGAACTATCTGTAAACAAGTCCTCAGTCTTTTCTTCCTTTGTCAACTGATCACAAAAACTCCCCATGAGACCAGATGTGTGGGTTTGGGGAGAGAAAGCAGTGTAGCAGGTGTGGAGACCACAGGCTTTTGTGCCACTTCTTCATGAAACTTACTTTTTCCTTTAGGACCTACTGGTGCCTGATAACCTATATACCACTTCCATTTGATGATGCTGTGCGTGCCCAACTTTATGGCTTGGTGGGTCAGATGACGCCCGGTTCATGATGAGTAGCTCAAGTAACATGGTAACTTGGTGTCCCATAGTCAAGTCTTTACTAAGGCCCCACAACAGGCCAAGAGCTATTTCTCAAAAGGAGGGTAGTTATCTATGGATAATGCCAGAGTCTTGCTCCCAAATCCTAAATGCCTATGCCGTGGTTCACCTGTAACTGTCTACCAAAGATTCCAAATGACTTTCTAACTGCAATTGACACTTTATGTACTATTGGAGATACTGGATCAGATTGCCCAAGTGGCAGAGCAGCTTGCACAGCACCTGAACCTGTTGAAGAGTCCTCTCTTGTTCTGAGCCCCACTCTGGATGTTTTAGCTTTTCGGTTCACTCAGTAAATAGGCCAGAATAATATATCCAAATTAGGAACATATTGCCTCCAATATCCAAAGAGATCCATTCTTTCTCTTTGTTGGTTTTAGGAGGGATTAGATGCAACAATTTATCCTTCACCTTAGAAGGGATATCTCAACATACCCCATTCACAGAACCAATTTCTGTCTTAGTCCTTCCAGATTACTAAAACAAAAAATCCATAGAATTGGTGGCTTATAAACAATAGAAATTTATTTCTCACAGTTCTGGAGGCTGGGAAATCCAAGATTAAGGTGCCAGAAGATTCAGTGTCTGTCAAAGGCCTGCTTCCTGGTTCATAAATGACCATATTCTTCCCCTGCCCTCACAAGGCAGGAGGGATGAGGGAGCTCTCTGAGTCTTTCTTATAAGGGCACCAATAATGTCCTAATCACATCCCAAAGGTCTCACATCCTAACACTCACACTGGGGATTAGGTTTCAATATAAAGTATTGGGTGGGACACAAATATTCAGTCTATGACACTAGGTCAGACAGGATATTTTGATGGTATTAGCAGGCTGATGCCTGTTTTTATGCACATAGAGGGCCAGAAAACAAACCTCTGAGACCTCTGGAAATGCTAGAGTCTAAACACAAGAAGTCAAGAAATATTTAAATCTCTTACTTTGTGGAAATGTAACTGGAAAGCAGAGACTGGGATGGGTGTTATGTCCTTTGAGAAGCCTGCAAACCCATCTACCTTGGTATAAGAGCCCACACTCCCTAGGATGGCCAGTTTTTATCTGCCACACAGATTTCCTTCTAAATACAGTCTGTCTGTAATGATAAATACTGAGCCTCATGTACACGTGTGTAGGCCTGTGTGTCAGCAAACACACTGCCTTTCTGAAATGTGTGACAATCCACTATGAGCCATGATTTCACGAGAGGCTGTGCCAAATTAGTCCTTTTCTGAAAAATCTTTCTGAGTATATTTTATGTCTACAGCCATTACTCATGAAGCCAGATGATGCTTCTTAAAATGGCAGCATCTTGGTATTCAACAGATTCACACATGCCACCTGAGGTGATTTGTAATTCTTTTGGGAGGCTCAGAGACTGCCTCTGGACACTTTGACCTTTCTCATCCAAACTGCTTCCCTGAAAAGAACACAAACACTAAACATCTCTATCAAAAGGCTCTCCAAACACTTAACAAATGGGGACAGTCTTGATCCAACAGGAACTCAACAAACACACGGTACACTGGCTCAGTGTACACAAAATTGACTAGGCACACTTCCTGTTTCCTTCACACGAGCAAAGGAAGGAGCTGTTGTTACTACCTTGTACTCACAGATGAATCTGGGGCTTAAAACATCTGCTAAACATTGTATAGACAGGGGTTCATTGGTTAGCTGCTGCTACTTCCAATTCATTGCAGCCAGGAGAGACTGGGCACCTTTCTGTTGCTTAAGACAGAGAACACTGTGAGTCACATTTAAAGTAAAATTCTAAGAATCTGAGGTTGGAAAAGATTGAGTGCCTTGAAAGCACAAAGAGAGAGATTTACCTTGAGACAATGATGGAAGTCACCCCTACAAATGAGTCCATAACTTTTTAGAAATAATAGAGAAAATAAGACAGTGGGAAGGCAGATAGAGAAAAGAAATATACATATATATTTCATAATTTAATCCTCATAACAACCAGATAAAGTTGGTATCAGGATCCCAATTAATAAATGGAAATACTTAGATATAGAGAGATTTAGTAACCTACTCAAGGTCAGCTAAGTCAAAAGCTAGACTTCCATCTAAGGTCTGTCAAACTTCAAAGCCAATATAATTTTCTGATGTTGCAGGATGTCTGCTTGACAGAGGTGGATGAAGAAGCTGAGGCAGCATTTTCCAAAACCTACTTTGGCCACTCTGCAAAGCATAATGGTGAAGACAGGAAGGACACAAGAGAAAGATGTAGGAAGAGTATAATTGCACATGTATGTGTTCATACAGCAATACAGCTAAGGATTTATGATCTCTAAGAACCAACCAATGACCCTAGTAAAGGGTTTTGGTTTTTTTGTTTGTTTTTTGTTTTGATTATTTAAAGATATACTTCAGTTCAATAAACAATATCTCAGAGTGCAAGGCTTTAAATTAAATTTGATTCTATGAGGATGGATATGCTATGGGCTCTGCCCTCAAGCAGTTTGTTACACTAAGGAGGGAATGGTGTAAACAACAACCACACTATATGGCAGAACGAGATTCATTCAGTGTTGGGTGGCTGGGAAGGGCCTCCAGGTAAGCAGCATTGGATCTGGGTCCTGAAACTTAAATATTTTCATGGACAGTGGAGGTAGGAATAATATTCCAGGATGAAAGGAAAGAAAGAAAAAAGGCATGAAAGAATGTATGGAAGCCAAGAAGAGGGTGAAGAGGCTGTACTCATGTTAAAGAATTTAAACTGCATTTAGCAGGCAACAGAAAACTAAGAAATGTGTAAGAGGTGAGTAGAGAGGCTCAGTCAGATCTGCTCAAGAACAAAAGGGATTACAGATTAGGAGGTGAATGCAGATGAAGTTAATGAGAGCTCAAGCTACAGCAGTGAAGGAGTGACGAAAATCACAGAAATGAAATGGTCAGAATTTCGTCATTGGTTGGATGGGGGAAGAAAAAGATAAAGATGAAGCTAATTCAGGTTTCTATCCTAGATGACTAGAAGAATAGAGATAATAAAAACCGAGCTAAGTATCACAGCAAGTGGAGAAGCTTTTGGGGAATAAAGGCAATTTCAGGTCAGTTGAGTTGAATTTAATGTGTCATTAAGGCAATCATGTGACAATATCCGCTATTGGAAACATGAACTAGTGAAGGGGCCTGCAAATTATGGCCTGGAGGCAGCACGTTTTTGCAAATAAAGTTTTATTGGGACACACGCACACTCATAAATTTATTGTCTATGCTGCTTTTGCTCTACAACAGCAGAGTTGAGTAGTTGTAACAGAGATCATAAGGCCTGAAAGTCTGAAATATTTGCTACCAAGCCCTTTAATAAAACATTTGCTGACTCTTGATACAGAGTCCAAAAAAAAAAAAAAAAGCTCAGAAATGTTCATTTGGGGACCATATAGTTGAGAAGAAGTCTAAGGAAGATTGGAGAAATATTTTAGTTCATTCTCCATTCAACTAGTATTTGTTGATACTGGGTTAAGAGGTAGGAATAACACAATAAACAAAACAGATAAAGTCCCTGTCTCCTTGAACGTTAAAGTAGAAGTAACAGGAGGAAACAAGCTGATAACAACGTCTATATTTTGTGGGTAAGAAAGAAAACAGAAGTGAATGGGGGTGAGGGAATCCTGGGCAGGAACATCGAGGTAAGCCAACAGAAAACTAAGAAAAGTATGCCAGCACAGAAACCAAAGATGAAGTATATTTCAAGAAGACAGACATGACTGAGAATGTCAAATGCTGCAAAGTAAGGTGAGGTCTAGAAAGAGGCCATTGGACTTGGCATTTGGGAGTTAGAAACCTCTGAGATAATTTTTGGCACAACAATAAAAAAATAAATCAGTCTGAAGAAATGAAGAAGTCAAGAGACAGTGAAGAATTTGGGGGAAATAAGAGGATGCTGATTTTTAAAGAAAATTAGAACAACAGAAGAAGAGAACAACAACCAAGCTATGGCAGATTAAAGGAGTATTAAGGTTGACAGAGAGGTTTTTTGTTTCTTTATTGTTGTTTTTTTAATGTCAGGAAGATGTTAATTATTTTTTTAAAGAGAGAAGAACCACTAGAGAGCAAGAGATGGAACACTTTATGAGACTAGCCAGCATTTATTAGCTGTTTAACAGGAGTCAACCATTATACTGAGAGATAAAAATAGTGCATAGAGATACATGCTGTTTAATTCTCAGACTAACCCTTAACGTTTAATATTACCTACCTCTTACCCGTGAGGAAACTAGAACTTGGAAGGTTAGAAACTTGCCCATAGCCCACATTTAATAATAGCAGAGCTGGGATTTCAAGCTAATGTTATTTATTTAGCTCCAGAGCCCATGTACTTTCCACCTAATCAAGATGGAAATAAGGTTAGAAATAAGGTTTCTCCCTACCATAGGAGGAAAGAAAGAGAATGGGTGAGGGAAAAAAAGAGAGATTCTGAAGTAGAAAACACTTTTAGGTGCAAGTCCAGGTGAGCCAGGTTAATGCCTGAGTGTTCCCAGAAAACAGTCTTACCTTACCTGCAATTACACATTTAACTCTGGCCAAATGCAGATATTTCCCATTTGCCCTCCAGATCTGCTCTCTCTGTCTCTCCATTTTGCTCTAAGACCTAGGAGGTTGACCCTTATGAACAGCATAACTGGCTTCCCTTCACTCTAGCTTCTGGTTGGGTCCTGCCAAAGGAGGCAATAGTAGAGACAGAATAAGGATGGGGTCTTAGGATTGACCCCAACTTTCTCCTTGCCATATCACAGCAGATTGACTATATACTTGTACAAAAGGCCACAGCTCCTTTCGGGCAGTCCTCCCCTACAGCTGTTGCCAACCTCCATGGTGCTTCACTATCCTTTGCTGATTTCCCTTAACCCCACCCACACCTTTGAAAAGAGTTGCTCTATTAAAGTCTCCCCCATTACCCTAACTGTAAGGTCTTCAGAATGGAAAAATTGAGGCATTTTTCAGAATATAAGAGAGTACTAAGTTGAACCTTGGAATTCAATATCAGTTTAAACCTCACACTCAAAATAATTTAAGACTTAATAATGCTTAATCATAGACCTTAGTAATCTCAACTCCTTCTAAAAATTGCCTAAAGAAATAAATCCTGGATTTGACTGATCTTGGTTCAGAATGGATAGAAAGGCACCAAAATCTGAAGCTACAATTAAGTTCAAGTTCAAAGCTCTTCCCAGTTCTGGTCTTAAAAGGGAAGCTAACCAATCTTTCTGTTGTGATTCATACACTATGATAGAAACTTAATTTAAAATATTAATTTGTTTTTCAAAAAGGTAATGAAAAAATGGACACCTTCAGAATCGCTGTTTTCTTGTTCTCCCTTCTCTATCCCCCACCCCCCACCCCCAACCAAAAAGAAATTGTATTTTTTTTTCGTAAATTGTTGACATTCACTTATTCTGGGAAGGTGAAACCACCTAAGTTTTATTTTAATGTGCACTTTTTCTCAAGCTCTGAGCTAGCACTGTTAAACGCTAGTCAGAGGAGGCCTCCTTTGTACCAGAGACTGCACCTTCCACAGTGTGGGTAAGCATAGCAGTCAGTGCTGACACTAACATTTATCCCATTCAAAGCCTTCAGTTCTAGCTTGTGATTTCAAGCCAGTCACCACCTCACTCTTTCTATGTGGGCCCCTGCCTACATCATTTATAAGATAACAGGTTTACAATAAATCAGTAGTTTGCAATTTTTTTTTAAGTATGGGCATTGCTTTTATTTTTCCCCCTCTTTTAATACCCACTGCATCTCTACCCCCAACCTACCGATGCTGCCATCTCCCCCCAAGAACTGGATCTCTGAAGGCGGGGCATCTCTCCTCACATGCTAGCTGTGTGCACCCAGGCTGGGGCCCCTGCCACCCCACACACCAGCTTGGCACACCCAGGGGCACCCACGCACCTGGGGTGCAAACCCAGGACCCTCCGTGTGTAAAGCAGACCACTACACTATGGAGCCACCCCCAGTATTGCCTTTTATATTTAGAAAAATAGCATAATGACTTTATGTATCTGGTCCACTAGCAGTGCTCAGTGCATGCGTGGCTTCTTGGAGTCTTTGCAGTAACTGCACAGTCCCCTGGGAATCTTTAATACATGTTAGCCACATGTTAGAAACGCTAGACTCCAAAATAACTTCTAGTTCCAGTATGTTTTTTTGTTTTTAATGTGAATGCCTGAAACCTGGCACTCATGTAAGACCCAGCATGTAAGAATGTGATATTTTCCCACCCTGGAGTTGGCCAAGAACACTACAAGGAATGGTCTGAAATCTCAGGGAGTATAAGTCCCTATTTAGAGTCACACCTAATCTACTCAAGCATCAGGGGTCAAGTTTTCCTTACTTTGGACCTCTGATCTAACAAAGCTTAGATTTGAATTCCTGAAGTAGACAGAGATTTTAGAGAGAAGCATTAGAGATAGTGTCTAAGCAAGAGTTACCTAATATTAAGGAGGAGGCCCCACCATTGGCTGCAGTTCACACATCTGTCTAAATTTGCCTTAGATCTCTGGGAGGTCAGTGGGTACAGAGGATCTACCCAAATATTTCCTACTCTCAATGTCGCATTTTGAAACAAACAAACAAACAAAGAACAACAACAACAAAATCCCAAAATATCCCTCTTGTATGGGACTAGGTTTTTAAGGTATGATTGATCCAGGTGTGATCAACACAGGTGTCATCCCCCAATCCCAAAATCTTTCTTAGAATTTTGGGAAGTTTTGTCCAACATAAAGAAAGGCACCTGGATTAGTTGGCTTAAGCATCAGGTTAAATACAGTGCCATGGAGAGGCACAGGAATGGTTGAGATAACTTCCAGAAGGCCTTTCCATTTCTGTCCAATCACATGAACACAAAGGTGGTGATTTAGGATCCTATTCTTCTAACCAGAACTTGCCTCATGACACAATAGGGGGTCCTTGTGTGCTACTAAGAACCTATCCTTTTCCTGTGAAAAACACCAGATTTGAGTTTTTCTGAAACTGTCAGATAACCATCCAGCAGGAGGCAGCTCTTAGAGCTACAACTCTCAGGGACATTGTCACCACAATCCGTTTGGTCCTGAGACACAAAGCTCTGGGGCTTCTGGAGTATCATACAAATCAGATCCAAGAGCTGTCCAGTGGTAAGTTGGGGGAAGTGTTGAAAAAGGAGTGAGGGAGACACTCCCAGAGCCCCACAGAAATGAGCAAAAGTCACCCTGTTCAAAAGTCCCCTACCTCTGGCCAAGAGTTTCCATGGAAACCTCATAAGTTCTATTTATAGCAAGAGGAAAAATTAAAAAGAAGTATCCTGAGATATGTATGAATTAGCTCCAAGGAAGGCAGGCAGAGAAGGAAGGAGTGGGGGCTCACGTGTAAAGAAACAGAGCTGATCATTATCCTGATATATAAAAAAGGCCCTGTGAAAACTAAACTGCTTTCAGTCACAGAATCAGGAGAAACGTAGGATAGACAGGTAGGTATGAGGCACTAAGGGCTTTAGGTGGAGATGCACTTGCATGTGTAAGCAACTACAAAGATCTCAGGTCAAAAATTCTTTCCAGAGAAGGAAGAACAGTACAGTAGGAAGAGAGCACGGCTGATGGTAGTGTTCAAATGGGGACACAAGCAGCTTCCTATACTTTTTAATTACTTCAGCCAAATGCAGAGTTAACCAGTCACCCATATTTCTGCATTTGAACACTTCAAAAATCAAGCCCTACAATCATAACAAAATCTCTGCAGACATATAGCACATTTTTGTTTTATAAAACTGCAACGCTCTGGATCACCTGTAAGAAAAAGACTCTGCTAAACATTTTTTCTCCTAATCATGATGTCAGATGAAGTTGGAGTGAGAAAGGAGTATGAGTCTTAAATATTATGCAATTTGCTTTTTTAAAAACAGGCCATGAGGATCAAAGAACTAAATATAAGAGCTAAAACTATAAAACTCTTAGAAGAAAACAGGCACAATATTGGTGACCTTGGATTAGGCAATGGTTTCTTAGACATGATACTAAAAGCACAAGCAATAAAAGACAAATAAATTGGACATCATCAAAATTAAAAACTTTTATGCTTCAGAAGACACCACCAAGAAAGTGAAAAGACAACTTGAAGAATTAGAAACAATTTTATAAATCATATATCTGATAAGGGACTTGCATTTAGAATATCATTAAGTCCTCACTTAACATCATCATTATAATCTATGACAAGAGAAACAATGTAATAAAACCAATTTTACCTTAGGCTAATTGATATAAACAACAGTTAAGTTCCTACAGTATCTCATCAACATTATAACAAAACATTGAATGAAACAATGTTATTTGAGGACCTGCTAGTTATAAAGAACTATTACAACTCAATAATAAAAATATAAAATAATTTTTAAATGTGCAAAGAATCTGAATAGACATTTCTCCAAAGATATACAGATTGGCCTATAAGTATATTAAAAAATACTCAACATTATTAGTCATCAGGGAAATACAAATCAAAATTACAATGAGATACTACTTCATATCCACTAGGATGGTTATAATGAAAAAGACAGATGACAGGTATTGGTAAGGATGTGGAGAAACTGGAACCCTTATCTATTGCTGGTGGGGACATAAAATGGTGCAGTCACTTTGGAAAATAATCTAGGAATTCCTCAAGAGGTTTTACACAATTAACATATGATTTAGCAATGTGACTCCCAGGTGTATACCCAAGAGAACTGCAAAAACTTTTATTCATAGCCACGTCATTCTTAACAGGCAAAAAGTAGAAACAACTTAAATGTTCACCAACTGATGACTAGATAAAGTAATGGAGTATAACCATACAACATGCCACAACATAGATGAACCTTGAAAACATTACGTGAAGTCAAAGAAGCCAGTCACAAAAGACTACATATTGCATGATTCCATTTGTAAGACATACCCAAAATAAGCAAATCCATAGAGACAGAAAGCAAATTAGTAGTTGCCTGGGGATAGGGAGATTGGGGAGGAGTTAGGGAGTGACTTAATGGGTACAGAACTTCTTTTGGGGGTAATGAAATGTTCTAAAATTGATTGTAATGATGGTTGCACAAGTCAGCAAATATATTAAAAGCCATTGGATTTAACACTTTAAATTGATTAATTGTATGGTCTGTGAATTAGAGCTCAGTAAAGGTGTTATTAAGAAAAATAGAGCATGAAAAACTGTAATATACTGATCCTGCCTTTACTTAAAGTTTTGATATTTTGTTCGTCATGGATTATTTTGTATTATTAGTATTTCAAAAATACATTACAAAATAAATAAAACATTTATTTTGATTACTGAGTTTTCTATCACCTACTTAAATTTTGTGCCTGAGATTAGTGCTTCACTTGCATCTCCCTCATGCCCCCATGAAGTGAGTGTGTTAACAAAGACATCCTAATTTAAAGAGCCCTCCCTGGTCCCCAGAATGATCTGTTGGAGGCTTCCTCTAGATTCCTCAGTTTTCTGTTCCTCTCTCTCAAACCTGAGTTGTCAGTTGCATGCTCCACTATTAACTCATCTGATGTAGTTTTGCTGCTCCTTCATACACGCTTTCTCCTACTGGCTTTGTGTGTGTATGTGTGTGTGTGTGTGTGTGTGTGTGTGTGTGTGTGTGTGTGTGTGTGTGTGTGTAATTAAAATGAAAAGAAAAGAAAGCAGAGTCTACTTTATTGTAGCTATTTTATTGATGGTACACAAATCTAGTTTACTATGAACTCAATATATGTCAATAGGGCAAAGCAGCTGCAAAAAAAAAAATCTAAATTGATCTTGGGCTACATGCAAGTCCAAATGTCTAGAAAGAGGCCTGCTCTAGTCTCCAACTGACTTCTCAAAAGTACTGTCCTCCATTCTGGGGTTTCCACTTTTGAGGGGACATTAACCAACTGAAATGCTTACAGAGAAGCACAAAGTAGCTAGAATAGAGAATCAAAAGATTATAAAACATTTTTTGTGAAAAAGTCAAGGTAAGGAGTTTAGTGTACCTTGGTGAAGCCATAAGGGAAACATGATGGCTACTTTTAATTATTTGAACAATTAAAAAAAAAGGGGGTGGGGGAGAAAGAAAGAAAAAGGAAAACTGAATCATGTTAATGTAACCCAGAAGGGCAGAGTTAAAGCCCAACAACAGAAGTTATTTTTTTAAAAGTCAGCTCAACAAAAAGAAGTGCCCCTCCTACAGCCTGAACTGTCCCACAGTCAAATGGCCTGCCTTGTGAGGTAGACAGCTACCTTTGATGAAAACATACAAGTTAGAAAACCTACTGGGATGTTGTAGATGGAATTTAAATAATTAGATGAGTTTGGAGTTCAAGTCTTCCAAATCAGAAATACTATGAATCTGTGTTTTTTCTCTTTCGTCTAGCCTTTCATATACTTCCTGCTGCAGTATTTGGAAAATGTTCTTAAACAATAACCCATTATTCTTACCTTTTCCCATTCCTCTAACAGCTCTCTATACCCCCTTCCTCTCTCCCTTTTTCCTTTTTAGACTGACACAGTTCAATGCGTCATGCTCTTCCTACAACCCCCATCGAAACTGGGTTATGTGAGAAATAAAAAGTATAATAGAAAAAGAAAAGAATAATAGGAAAGAAGATTGAATTCAGGTGGCATTTGGTGTCTGTTATGCTCTGATGTTGGATCCCTATTGCTTGCTTGCTCTGAAACACATGCAGATGTTCATTGAACTGGCTGATGAATTAGCCTCAGGAATGTCTACATATGCTGTTATCTTTCCACATGATACTCAATGCTTGTAACATATTCAGTGTCTGTTTTCCATTTCTATTGGTAAGTTTCAAAGGCAAAACATGACATCTTGGTTTCTCCTGTATTCCCAGGGAAGCACTCAATAGATAGTAATTAAATAAATAAATAATTTCTCATATCAGTCTCCCATATATTCCAGAATGATTAAGATTATGCTGATGAAAATCCTGCTTAAGACTAAGCGTGAGAAAATGGACAGAACTTGAGAGCTTAATAGGGATGTCAGACAACACCTAGCATAACCCCTCCATTTGATAGATAAATAAACTAAGGACCAGAGTCACGTAATAGTGAGCTGTAAAGTAGCGGAGCTGGGAATTGAAACCCATTCTCCTGGTTTCTGGGAGACAATGTTTTAGGAATGAAAAACCACAGGTTTTAGAATCAGATGAACGAAACTCGGTTCCAATGCTAAGTCTTCCTCTAATTCCATGATCTTGGGCAAATTAATTAGTGTCGTGAAGCTTCAGAGTCTTCAGAAGTAAATGGGAAAGATAAAGCTTCAACTATATTGCTGGCACAGAGGACATTCTCAGTAAGTGGTATCTTTGATAACTATTATCAAGTCCAGTGCTCCATCTACTACAACACACAGGCCCTTGGCTTTGTGCCTATAGGAAAAGAGGTATATCTGCTGAGAAAAAAAGGGGTGGGAACAAACACCCAGAGATACGTTAAGCACTTTTTTCATACTCAATCTAAAACACACAGGAGCCACATACAAAGTGGCAGAACAACTGCCATTCACACAGGTGCCCTCTTTCAGCTGGGAGCATGTGGCTGTGAAAGGCAGTCTATTTTAATCAAGTTCAATATCTCTTGTGAGTCTTTTCTTTGGACATCTTAACTTTCTTCTTGAGTTCCTACTTTAGCACCTTCCATATACAGAATAACAGAGAGTCACTGGAACTTATTTATTTATTTATTTTTGGTAACTTCTAAGTGTATATTATCTTCCAGTTATTCCAGATGATAATTGAGGGGAGAGGACAGGGAACATGTCTAGTTCAGAGATCTGTCACTGTGGGAACTCAATTAAAGCTAGAAACAGATGAAAAGGGTATAATGATCATTTACCCCTTGCCTCATCATCTGCTGCTTTTGATGTTCACCAGACCTAACTCCAGCTTCCTCAGAGACACAGTCCCCTTCTCCTTCTTCTTGATGGTGTTACTGCTGAAATGTCATACTTTGGATACTCCTTGACTCAGTTCCTTCAAGGGAACATCTCTTTTTCCTGTATCCAGCACACACTTTGCCCTCTCAACATTAATGTTTTGTCTGCCCCAAACTAATCAAACTGGAGGTCAATCATTCACTTCACATGAGTGAGATAAATTCTGGAATTAATTTGGTCACCAATGTTTTAAGGCATTTATCTTTGAATTTTTTATAACAGCTATCATCATGGTGCAAAATGTACAGAAAAGACAACAGAAGTGCTTCCCAGGATAAATCATCCTAAAGGAAATTAATCTAATAATCTTGTTTTCCTGGACCTATTTATTAGACTATCAAAGGAATTCAGAAGCTGAGAGGAGAAATGGTTGAAGGGAGGGTGGTTTCTTTGTCAAAGTAGACCTTGTGTTATTTTAGAGTAGTTATTGGGAATTATTCAAGAAGGTAGAAATGAATGGGAGGGCAAAGGATAATGGCAATTAAAATGGGTGGTCCTCCACGTAAATTTTGTGGGTTCAAGACTTGAAGAACTGAACTATAAGAATTGTGAACTACAGAAATTCTGTATGTGTTACTTTAGTTAACTAGCAGTTACTAATTTTCCAAAATCCTATTGGCAATTCTAAAACATAGAACTATTTGGATCACAGAGTGAGCAGGAATATTAACCCAGGCGCAAGCCCAGGAGGAGAGAATTCAGTCCTAGAACTTGGTCCAAGTTCCCCCACTCTTCTTAAAGAAAGTTCTTATTGTTTATCTGCCAGACAAAAGGGAAAGATTTGAGCAAATAGAAATAAAAAATAACCATGTTCATGGTCACCAACGAGAAACATTGTCTTCACACTTAAGATGGATCCCTTTAGGGATGAATGGACTATAGTGATCCTGATCTCACTCCTGCCCATCAGAATTCCAATTCATCTAAAGTCCCCTGATTCTATGCTAAGATACTTCCTACTGTGTGTATTAGAACTCAAAAGCTGTACCTTAAACTACTGTGCTGGATAATCCTTATTGCCCTATCTCTATTTATTTATTAGTTTTTAAAATTAACTTTATTTTTTTGTTTTTTTTTTTCATCTTTATATTTTCTATTTTTTTTTATTTTTCAATTATAGCTGGCAATCAATATTATTTTATATAAGTTTCAGGTGTATTGCATAGTGGTTAGACATTTATTTAATTAACAAAGTGGTCCCCCCAATTAGTGTAGTAGCCACTGTACATAATTATTACAATATTATCAACTATATCCCCTATGCTGTACTTTACCTCCCCATAACTATTTTGTACCAATATGTACTTCTTAATGCCTTTACCTTTTTCAGCCAGCCACACAATCTCCCTATCATCTGGCAATTTGTTCTCTGTATATATGAGTCTGTATATGTTTTGTTTGTTCATTTATTTTCCCCATCTTTATTTAAATAGAGACAACTGAAAACAATTTATAATAACAATAGGAATGAGGTTGTACATTTTGTTCGTGTGAAGACTGCGCAAAGTAGTTGCTCAGTAGGCAATTGTTGAAATACACTGTGTTTCAGATGTGTGTATACACATTCTTCCTGGATGGAAAAATCTTCGAGTCAAATATTCATTCATTCATTCATTCATTCATTTTACAAAGGGAAAATCTTCAATAATCTGAAAATGCTAAGTCATAAAGATAGAAAATTAGAAAAAAATAAAACCCAATTGAATAAATAGAAATTTCTTTAAAATTTTATAAATACACTCAACAGAAAATTCATCTGCTTGAGGAAGAAGATAGCTCCAATAATAAATTGACAATCATTGCCATACAGTCATCATTCAGTAGTAGATAGATTTAAGGATAATATGAGCTTGTGGTTTAAGGGTAGAAAACTGAGTTTGGAGGCAGGTAGTATGGGAAGGAGTTAATAACTGCACCAACAAAACCATCCAGTTTTTAAACATTTACTCATCTAGCTATCAGAATATAAAGCTATAAAATCTCAGTGTACAGATAGAATTCTCTGTGTTACAGCTTTTGTTTCCAATTTCTTTCATTTCTCCTTCTGTCTATATCCTGCATCTTCAAATATTTCCTGGTTTCACCCATTTTGAAAAAAAAAATCTTTGATCAATTCTGTGCCTCAATTTTCTCTTTTTTCTTTTCCTTCGGCAACTGAGCTTCTAAAATGAATAGTGTATACTACTGTGACCATCATCTCTCCTTTTACTTATTAATCCCATGAAACAGGGGTACTGCCCCCACTGCACTACTGAATTGTATTCTTCCAGATCACTGATAGATCCATCATGGAAATCAATCAACAAATTTCTCTTGGTCTGTAATGTCTTTATTTCTCTTTGTTACATCTAACACCTATGACCTCCTTCTCTCTCTACTTTCTTCAAACCCTTTCTGAGCTTTGGTGACTTGACAAAGTAGTTTAATTATCCAATCATACCTTCTCTGGCATTCAGAGGAATGCCAACTACACAATGCGAAGTCCAGAAAAATTTAAGAAAGGGGGGTACATGACATAGGCAACCAGCTTGGAAATTTGTCAGAGAAAATTTCAAAATCCATGTATAGCTTCCAGACTACTGATTGCAAACTTTGGCTCTACAAAATGAAGTTCCAGCTCCTAAAATTAATATCAGTGAGGCTCTAATCTACATTTTCCATTTTATCTCTCACTCTTCCCTAAAAAAACCATATAGTAGGCATTCAGTAAATATATGTTGACCAAACAGATGAGTACAGAAACACTTCATTCCTGGATAACTCATCATCCACCCCAGTCCCATCATTCAACAATATAACATGCCTTCTACTTGCTCATCCCTAGCATTCTGTGAAATGCTTTCCTATTTATTTTCCACCTATGTAATCTTGCTCACTGGTCAAGGCCCTGTATAAATCTCATCTTCTCCAAGACCTCTTCCTTATTAATATATTTATTATGCTTCACATATTGGGCATTTAGTGTGTTTTTAATTATTTTTGAAATGATTTCTTGCCCAACAACATTTGAAGCCATGTGGGGATGGAAGGTATTTTATGCTTCTTTGTACCCCAACCCCATAAACATAATATAGTACCTTATATAGAAGAGATACCTGGTAAATAGTTTCTGATGACTTTGTTTCATATAACACAGTCATGTTGGAAATTCAGGTTCTGAAATAAGACTTAAATTTAATCCCAGCTCTGAACACTAGTAAAATAATTTTGAGGATGTCATTAAGTCTCTGAAGTCTTGGCTTCCTCATCTGTAAAATAGGAAAATTAATAGTACTGACTCACAGCAATGCTGTAAACTAAATGAAATCATGAATATACTGTGCTTAGTAAAGTGTTTGGCACATAGTAAAAGTTGCAATAAAAGTTGTTGATGATGATGATAAAAATGATGAAAATTATTCTTTAGATATAAATTCAACCAGGATCAATGTCAAGGTCAAATGAACATCTTTTATTGAAACTCTGTGACTACTCTGAGGAAAGCTCATTCACAGAAGAGTACTTTCTTGTTCTATGCAACACTGGGTAAGACAGATGCCATCATGCCCCACCTACGCTCTGATAACTGAGCAACAGAGTTTTAAATTGTTTTAATATAGCTCATTCTTAGGATTGCTTCTCCTACATGTCACCTCAGCATAGAGTGAGAGCCCATTAACACTACACTGGGTGATGTGAAAAAAAAAAAAACAGAGGGTCACTGTCTGCTGTTCTGTAGTAATTTAACCAAATGGTAGACAAGTGCACCAGGAAGCTGTTATCAAAGTAAAATTTGAAGGTTGTAATCCCTGTAGGGTCAGTGATCTGAAGATGCCAAGACTGTTTTTTAACTTGCCCTTCCTGCATTAGACGTGAGCTAGGCTGCTTTCCAGTGTTTGTTCCAAAGATAGCAAATCTGTGGTTAGAAACTTCTGGACCTTAATGATACCCATGTTTGAGAGATGACTTCTTGAAACACTAGACTGTAGGTTTCAGTTAAATGTTCAACAGAGACAGTGGTTTATTATAAGAGGATGGGGGCTATTAGTAGTAATCCTTTACTCTTTTTTTGTCTCAGAGACTCAACAGAAAATGGTCCAACTTAGAAAGCTAGATTCAGTTTCACTGGGGCAGGGGAGAACTGAACAGACAAAACATAAAATCATCGAGTGAGTAATTTAAGAACAGATGGAAATAACACATATAACACAGGGACAATTTAGACAACAAACACACAATTTATAACATTTTAGAAGCAGTTAACAGCATCTGAACAGACCGGTCAAAGCCTAGAGATGGTTGATAAACTGAAACACCTACTACATCTCACATTTCTCTTCATAGCTAGCATGCCTAAGTACATGCTCAGTAAAACTATTAACATGGATGACTACATGACTGTTAACTGATATTTTGTCCAATTGAAATTATCCCTTGGGGAAGCAAAATCGGACAGTAAAGTAATCAGCAAATAGGAAAAAATTCTCCAAAATGACCATGAGTTCTGTACAGCTAAACTCAAGCTAAACTCAAGCTCTAACAAAGAGATTTTGTTGAGGGTTTCACATTATAATTTATTATTAACTAATATGCCAGGGAGACAGAGATGGAAGACTAGGACACTTCCTGAGGAGACTTTCATCATTTTTTTATGAGCAATTTACTTAGTCTCCATATATTTTCTTGTCTATAGTCAAATGACTTTCCCCACCTAGATATCTAAGAGAGAGAATACTTGGAGATTTCCTTCTTTCAAAGCATATTTTGCTCTTTTCTAGTATGCCTTTCCTGTGGGGTGTCAAAAATCTCAGAGCTAAGGACATTTGCTTAATACTGGCTTCTGCAGACCTAAGCATCTAATCTATCAAACTGACCAACAAGGCAGTAACTTGGAGGAATTTCCACTTCTAAAAGGAGAAGCCCTGCCCCAGATTCCCCCATTTGGGTGGGTCACAGTGTGAGCCATACCCTAGCAAATCAGAAGCCAGGTAATCAATGACTGGCAATTAGGAAGATCTATGCTCACACTACTTAAAATTCATCCATACCCACAAACCTTCCCACTCTAAGGCCCAGTAAGCTCTACTGCTGCTCTATCAGAGACCAATGTCATAGAAAGACCAGCTCTCAATTATCAACACAAATCTCTACCTGTTAACAGAGGGTGACATGTTATAAATAACCAGAAGATTCATTTTTATTTGCTGTGAGCATGCTTATGATTTTTAAATGTGTGGTATTAAAACAAAATGTACCTGCTCAAATTACTCTCTCTTAAGCACACATCCACAGACAATGAGAAGAGGAGGAGAGTTTCCGTGGGTACAGCATGAGAAATTTATATGACAATCTGCATGTAGGCCAAACTGAAGACCAGAATACTTGACATGTTGCCGCACAAGTTGTCACAATGGAAACATCATTCTACACCACCTCAAAAAATCCTTCTCCAGCAAATGGTGATTTAGTTGCTAGCACTAAATTCTGTATCAGGAGATGAGGTTGCTAGTCCCAGATCTGCCATCAACCAGATTTATGAACTTGGATGATTGACTTCTCTTCTTTGGGCCTCATTTCCTTCATCTGTAAAAGGTGAAATCAGATGATTCTAAATAGCTGGGCTCCTACACAGACAGGAATTTATAAAAGTGAAGCCAGGGAAAGCAACTGAGATCCTAATTTTTAATATTTCATATCTAGAATTCATCATAAAACTAAGTAATAACTAAACCATTAGAAGGACACTCTAACATATTGTTTCTTGGTTAATTGTGTTTGACAGCTACATGGAAGCCCTACAATTAGCCTCCTACTGTAATAGCCATGTAAAAACCAGACCTACTTGTAAGGAAGGATAACAGGCTGACATAGGAAGAACATTTTAAAACCTTGCTTCAGTGCTCTGTAATTGAGGTGAACAAATAAACAGGCAGATAAAACATAGCCAAGAAATTTTGTTTTCTGATTTCTAAAGCTCTCTTTGAATGACACCAATTGTTCACAGATACCTAAAGACCCTTGTTCTCTTGGTATTGTATGTAGAACAGAGACATTCAGTTGCACATAACTATAGATGTTCCAATGATGCAGCAAAATGCCTAGAAACATGGAAAGCCTGATATTGGGGCAGGCATGTGTGTGAAGGGGAATGGATAGTCGGGACAAACCATAGGTCACTCTAATAGAACAAGTCAGAAAGGGTCAGATAGGCAGGGCTCATCACCTGCTGGTGCTATTCCTTGACTGACAGATCTTTTGTCTGCCTCAGCAGGCCCCTCATTTGCTTGGCTTCTGGTGACAACACTTGGAAAAAGTAAGTGGCTCAATGGTTAATCAACCCCATCAAATAAGCTTGATTGGATGAAAATGAAAACCACTGTTATTTGGCAGGAGTGGAAATGAGGGAAATGGCCTAGAAAATTTACTTCAAGAACCTAAAATCTCATGAAGTGAGAGATAGAAACTGTTCTCTGGAAGAGACAAATTGATTTTAAGTCATTGACAATGTGAAATAAAATAAAATTATAAAGCCCATTTAAAAATAATTCTATAGCTTGGACTTTCAAAAGTCCCAGGCAGAAAAAGTTTGCAATCATTTGTTTTAGAAACTCTTCAAATATCTGTTAATTAGGTTCTGCACCTGTGCATAATCATAGAGCCTGGTGGCAGATAGACTATGAGATGTCATCTAGTACAGCATTCAGTTTCCAGAGAGGCCCACACCTAACTAATCCCAGAAGGACAGGACTAGCCAGTGTTGAATTTCACAACCTTTCTTGGTCACCCATTTAATAATAAAGAGCTTCATCTTTGATAACAGAAATAAGACAATGCTAATTTAAGGTACATGGCCACTGACACACATACTGCTAAAACAATCTTTTATCTAGGTGTAAACCCTAGAATCTCAAAGTACCTCTGGCATCTGCCAGCGTATCAACCTCTAATCCTCTAAAATTCTCATTTATTCCTCTCTTAAATCTCTTCTTCTATTTTATCTCACTGTTTATAAAATCATCATTTGGCTTTACTGTCCTCTAGGTCACTTTCCTCAACAATCATTTCATCAGCAATCTCAATGCCTTGTGGTTTTGCCAAACCTTCTGCTCCAACCAGCTGCTCTCTGCCCTACTCATGGACCATTGTGAACACTGAGTGCAACAGAGTATGCTGTCCAACATCAACAGTTATCAGCACTGTATGCAAATCTTTTTGCTTGCCCACAGTCAATAATTTTGACTCTTTAAAACTTTTTCATTCTTCTTGAACTCCCTACCCCACTTCCTACTTTACTCTCGGAAGATGACTTCACCTTTTCTTCATGGAGAAAATAGAAATTACTGATTAACCTCTTGATGTTACCTCTTCAAGTGCCTTCCAATGGTTCTTCATATCTACACTTCAGAAAATAAAACTCATCTTTTTATATTTTCCTAACTTCCTCCAAGAAAGGAACATTCTTTCTCTCCCTTTATAAGGTTTTAATGAGAATGAAATAAATCAACAAATGTAAAATACCTAGCACCAAGCTTGACAGGCCATAAATATAGATTCCTATTTATTCTTTCATCTACAAATTTAATTATATATTATATATATTTATTATTATATGATATATAATATAATAAATACATACACATATATAATACATACAGTTACCTCTTAAGTTCTTAAAGACCCTACTCTTAGCTGTCTTTCCTTTTTCCTGTATCTTTTTTTAAATTTATTTTTATTCTAGTGACATTGGTTAATGAAATCCAGTAAGTTTCAGGTATACAATTCAAACTTTCCTATATCTTTAATCTGTCCTTTTCTCTCTAGCTTTCCCCCCTTTATTGACAAATATATTCAAGGGCTTTCTCTCATTTGAAAAAAAACTTTTTTTCATTCTTACTTCTCCTCTAAGTTGTTACATTTTCCTATCCTTAAAGTATTGAAGTAGTGTCCCCAAACTCTCTGTTCCTCCAACTTCTCTGGGCAATGTTACTATTTTGCTCCTCAGCCATCTTTCTTCAAAACTTCATTGCAACTGTTTTTATAGAGTTTAATGATGACCCCTACATCTCTACTCCACTGGCCTCTTTTAAATATTTATCTTGCTCAAATTTTGATCTCATTACCTTCTCTTCTACTCTGTTTCGTATCTGGCATTTCATATCTCAATTTATGGCTACTGACCTAATTCAGATAACTTTGATCTAGAACATTAATTCAATCTGTGGCTCCTCCACTTCCTTCCCTCAGCCTCTACCATCCACCTGCTATCAAATTTTGATGACTCTTCTTTACACTAATTCTTATATAGATAATTTTTTTTCCAATCTTTATTACCAGAGTTCAGAGTTCATCAAATCTCACCTGGACTACTCAGCAGCCCCATGTGGCATTTGGCATTTGGACTCTCCTTCTTTCTGTTCATCCTCCATAATGCTGCCAAAGTTATTATTTTTTTTAATCTGCTCTTTTCACCCTCCTGCTGAAAATTGTCCAGGGCTCCCAGATGCCTCTGTTAAATACAAGCTATATATACAAGCTTCACAATCTGACTCCAGCTTGCTGTTCCAGTCTCATCACCTGTGATCTCCTACATTACTCTTCACAGACACAGCCAGCACCTCACAACTCCATGTTTTTACACATGTTGTCCAACTGAAATATGATTTCACTCTTCTCTATCTGGAACATGTCTAATCACTTTTTAAAATCCAGCTCAAATACAACCATTTTTGGAAAAAGCCTTCTCAGATTTACCTGGGCTGTTCTGCTCACTGCTCTGAGTTTGGTGTTGCTATGCTATCTTATTCTTACCTTTTTATAACCATTAACAAGTTGTCTTTGACTCTTCTACTTTGTATACCTTCCTCACTAGACCATGAATCTTTGAAGAAAAAATTATCTTATTCAATGTTGTATCCCCAATAATCAAATGGTTTCTTGTTTAACAAGAATATAAAAAGAGGATGTAGAGAAAACATGACAGAAATAAACAAGAACAGAATAAAATTACAACTTGTCTACAACTGGTAGAGATAAGATACCCTAGTAGAAAAGAGTAGGAGATAAGCATACTTCACCAGTGCTCTGAAAAACCTAGATTCCAAACCATCAACTCAGTTCTTTCCACCATCTATACAGGAATAAAATCTATAAAACGTGCAAGTGTCTATATTCTTCTCTCTCCTATTCCAGATTTATTTGTAGCACTTTTTATCCTCTCCCAAGATAAGTTGTCCAAACTTGATCACAGTATCATTATTTCCATGCAGGTGTAAGATAGCCCAAATGCTCAACGTCTAAATTAAATTTGCTGTTGCTAAAAGATACCAGGCCTCAGATAGAAGAGTCAAACCTAGCATTAACATTAAACTCAGGTTCATGAGGTATCCAAACTTGTTAAGAATAATCAAACTTTGGAAGAAAACAAAAGAAATAAGTAAAATTAGCCTTTAAAATCAAATTTAGCAATCCTTTCCCTTTATTCATGGTTGGGAAAATGCTATAGGAACATAGAACTGCTGTCCCTGCTAACTTATTTCTGCTTCTTGACAAGTCAAAATATATCATTCAGCTTGGGTTAGCCGTACTGCTAAATAAAGACACCAGTGCAGCCTTTTTCACCTGGGTTTGTACTTCCTTAGACAAGTAGCAGGAAGGTCATACATGCAAAAGACCAGCCAGAACCAGTAATTAGCATTCTCTATTGATTGCTGCTAGCTGAGTTCAAATAGAGGGAATGGCCCAGCCAAGATGTAGAAAGACCTCAAAAGGCTCATTTATAAGCTTGAACCTTAAAGGACTTTCCTCGGCAATCTTTTTGAATGGTGGCTTCCCTCAAATTCTGCTTAATTACTTTGCCTCCTAGAAATTTATTTAGCTGGAACAGGCTATGGGGCAAGAATTTTCCTTCAGGATAATCTACAAAAACAAAGGGATATCATAGTTATAGGTATAATAGTTATAGATGTAATACCAACTTTCATTCAGCATTTTCTTTGACTTAAATGTCAAGAAAATTTTGACAGTGATTAAAATACCAAAATCTAAAAGAAAGGCAATAGGTCCCAATGAAAGTAGTATGTTCTACCTCTCTTCTAAATTCTTTTAATTGGGTTTCCATATTTTATGGTTCCCATGTTTTAAAGAATTCTTGTGTCAACTAGAAAGAGGTGCTTATAAATTCCTATCTGCAGAGATAATTAATGAAAGATGGTGGGAAAGGCTATGAGAAAAAAAGGCACTGAAAATTTAGAGTGAAATCCACAAGAGAAAGCATAATGTCATAGTATTTAAGAATGTTGGCTTAAGTCCTGGCTCTACCACTTATTGCCTGCATGATCTTGGGTATCATGTCTCTATGCCCCAGTTTCTGCAACTATAAAATGTGGATAATGGTAATTTATTTTGCATAAGGTTCTCATGATGATTAAATAAAATAACAAAAGAACTCTATTGGCAATAACATGATATGAATCATATTTTAATAAAAATAACATAATAATAATGAAGAGTTAAATGTGCTTTTCTTTACTGTCCATACTCATGAGAAAGCTAACTAGTCATCCTCAACAAGAAAGGGGAAACTTTCAGATAAAAACTTTGTATAAGCTCTCTACTTCCAAACAAGTTGAGGAGCTCATTCTGGGGATTCATTTAAATAAAGACTTGAGCACAAACAGGCTCACGATCTAAGTATAGATGTCTGGAGAAAACATCTAACAAAATAATGTTGGGGACAGTTGTGGTCAGATCCAATGGCTGTGGGACTGACACTAGGGAATCATGTTCAACTCTGAGCACGAAAGAGCTGAGAGACCTGAATGAGTGATGGAGGTTTTACACTCAGGAATCCATACTTTGAACTAAAGAAAGTTCTGACTTGGATTTATCTCCCTTTTCCCACAAGGCACATAAAAATTTTCCTTGGCTGTGCCAGATGAACTGTCTGAACCAGATAGCCAAGAAAGAAAGAATGCTGAGAACAAACACATGATGAATGCTCAACTGAAGGGAAGGGAAGAGAACGGAAGAGAAGGGAAGGGAGGGAAAGGGAAGGAAATTGGCTTCCCTTTCCTCTTAATGGATTGTCAATTCTTTATTTTCTCAGGTCTTTGATCACACATCCATATGGCTTATGTCAATGCTCTCAGTCACTCTCTGCATCAAAGGCTAGGTACCTTTTTAGGGTCACTGTAGGGAATGTTCTCCAACTAGAAAGCTTGTTTTGTTCCAGAAGGAAAGATCAGCTTCTACAAAGCTAGCCAGGAGGAAGAAGAGTTCTTTCAGAAGTCCCACCATCTGATCCATCGCTCTTTTTGAAGCCAGAACTGACTCAACAGCAGTCTTTGTTCCTATCCAGTTCAGACACCAGACTTATCAAAACAGCATTTTAGAGGTTAATAGATAGAGGAGCATATAAACTTCAATATGTATAGCAAAAGAGCCAATAAATACACAAACATGTGCATAGGAGTGATGGGCCCCTTGAATAGTCTTACAGGTTTACACCTACCCAACCAACCTTATAATTGGTCCCCTTCACACACATTGTTGGTGAGTTTATCCTCCAAAAAAATGGGTATGTGCTAAGGGGCATGCATTTGATCACTACCGAAATCTCCTGGGACTTAAGAAGTAAGTCTGCATCTAAACTAATGAAACTTTACCTGCTCTGTGTTCTAACTAAGCATGACATATACAACATTGTTATTCTTGCTGCCTAAACATGGTCACACCAGCAGAGTACACATGAGCTTCGGTTCCTTTCTGGCTTCTTTCACCCTTATCAAAACAGCTCTTTATAGGCTATTATCAAAGCCCAGGCTTCCTTCTTATCTAATTAAATGTAATATATGCTAAATATTCAGCCACCCCAGCACTGGCTGTGTGGGTGTACTGGGTAAAATCTTCATGAAAATGCCATCATGGGGTCATTTGTTTAATTTCAATTCTGCAAAATATAAAAATAGAATGAGCTGCCTTGCAGGGTTGAGACTTGACAGCTTCAATGAGAAGGCTTCAATAGAACAAAAACCATACAGTTCCCCTAGATGGCTTGTTTTCTCCCTCTGCCAGAGGAAAAAGGGGAAGAGAAAAATCCTGAAAGAAAGGTGCTCCTTTCATTTACTTTCTGCTCTTTTCCCCTCTTTTGCCTTTTCTTGCACTTAGCCTCCGCAAGTCTCTGCATCTTCCTCCTACTCCATCTGTTTGCTCTCTCTCCACCCACTTCACTTGCTTCCTCTCTCTGCTGCCCCGCTCTCCGCTCCATCATCATTTTTATGTGTCATTTCTCTTCTCAGGGACCAGTTCTCTTCCCATTCTCTGACAACCCCACCTAATTGATCCTTGCCTTCTGGGGCAGCTTATCTCCATGCAAGCTGGGTCTCACAAACTTTTTAGGAGTTGTTCTTCTGCCCCATTCCCATCTCTATCCTCTACCCTTCCCCAAGTTCCAGACACTGAAAATGTTTAGAAAGATGGAATTTCAGAGATCAATTAAATGACATGGCATATGAGCTATAGGGGGTGCCTTTTTTCATATTCCCATGTGTAGCCAAGTATGTTTATTATTCATTGAGCTCAGCAATTCCTGGTGGAGTGTGGTATGTGTTGGGTGGGCAGGCAGGTAGTAAGTACTTCACTGGTCTTGTGTTTTGGACAAATCAACTTTCAATTTTGTGAATTTTTCTTTTTAATGAATGTTCAAGTTGTACTTGCCAATTCTGATCCTTGGAGAATGGAAGCCCATAGCCACTTCCACATCATCCTTATTACAATTATGTCTCAGAAAGGGAAATTTTTCTTTACCAGAGGCCTCAGAGCTGCACCAAAAGCCCACACCAGTCCTGAGAGGGGAAAGATGCTTCCTGATTCAGGTCCATTGGGGTCTCAGAAAGGGCCCACTATTTGACCTATTTCAAACCAAAGGATTCAGGTTGTTTCAAGCCTGTTAGTATGGCTGATGGAACAAACTCAATTTAACTCCTTGACTGCTAGAATAGGCTCCTTGCCTGTGGCATCTATGAACAAGGAGCTAACCTTCTTCTTTCCTGTGGATTGCCAGTCACTTTCTCTCTGAAAATAGAAATTCATTGTTGGTTTGAGGAAAGCCTAGCAGAAAAGGTAGTCAGCAGACCACTAACTCACAGAATCATCAATGTCGACTCACTCTAGAAAAGAACTTCAATTCTTGTTTTTATTGCTATCTTATATATCTGTATTTGAGTGCACTGACAAGAGTCCCCCTATCTAAAAAATTCTATCTTCACATACGTCAAATGAGGCTTCAGTAAATTAAGGTGACCCTCATAACCGCATATGGCTACGCAGGGTCCCATTTCCTAAAACATCCCATCCCCTCTTTGTTGTAACACTGTTTTTACCCTCCTGCCTCTTTCTGGAAATGTTTATTTGTTCGGCAGATGTGCAATAAATACCCACCAGATACAAAGCAGAGTGGATACATTGAAATAAAAAAGGATATGGAACCCTGGCATCTAAAAGATAAATGCAGTGTTTCTGCTTTGTGCATATTATGGTTCTGGATCAAATCAACAAAATGATGGTTTTAGCATAATTTTAAGAATGATCGTAAAGAGTCAAAAAAATAAAATGTGGTTCCTGATGCGCCAAGCCACTGGTGCAGAAGGGAGGAAGGAGGGGGAGAGAGAAACTATCCTGATCAAGCTAAAAGAACAATGAAAATCAAAACAGTATAAACTGTAGCAGGCATCCCAAGAGAAAGCACCCCATCAGTAGGGCAAATGGATGGGTGATAATTCACAACAGAATTGTAAATAACAGCCCAAAGCCCCAAGCACTGAAAACTACATGCCACCTGTGCAGAGGCAGTAGCCAGTGGGAGAGAAACAGTGGAAACCTCTCTGGAAGGCAGCTGCAGCCCTGGGGCTGGTGATTTCAGTTAGAGTAGACAGACTACAGATGTGTGTGATGGGAGAGCCCTAGCAGAGGAGTCAACAATGAGCTAATCTGTAAAGACATCAAATGACTGCTATGGTCCAAAAGTAGAGGTGAGAAGTGGTGGCAGCAACATTCTTCATAATGTGGCCTCCTTATAAAGATGTGACTTCATTCAAGGCCTATGATCCATGAATACAGCTGAGCAAAAAAACAAATAAAGCATTCACATTTGATGACAATGTCAAATTGGGCACTGTAGCAGCACCCCAGTCTGGCTAGGTATTGGTCAGTTGATCATAATGGTTTCTTTCTTGCACTAGATTCCAGAGCCCAGCCCCAAATCTCCAAACCCAAACAGCCTTCGAGTGTGGACAGGGGAAACCAGAACTTCCACATGCCCTCTGGAGACCCAGGGTATCCCAAATACCCCTGATGCCCAGCAGAGCTCTTGGCCCAAGTTGCAAGTTGAGGACAAGAACCTCTGAGCAGGATACAAAGTAAATGAGCTCAGGGGAGGGGGATTCAGGCAAACATTGGTGACCTCACCAGCAACCTCACTATATACCATCAAAGGCAGCCAGTTCAGGTTGGGAGCAACAGTTAAGGTGACATGGTTAGGGACATAGGGTATAAGCAAGATACATGATCTTCAAGTAAGAAACAAAGGCAGAGGCACCACTGAATATGAGGACTAAACGTTAACCTCACCCAGAGCACAAGACTAATTTGCTCAGAGAGGAAACAGATGATGATATTTTGCCCTCTAACCTGCTAGATGCTGTCTAATGGGGCGGGAGTGGGGAGAGGGAAGGAGAGAGAGAGAGAGAGAGAGAGAGAGAAACAGTCCACATTAGAATAGTGTGGATGCCTCTCTTTGACTGTGCCTATTTCACAGCAAGCCTGAGAATCAGGTTAGGGACAAAATGAGACCTTGGGGTGGGGGATAAAAAGGCAGCATTTGCAATCTATTTCTAATATTAGTTTCCAGAGCTTAAAGAGAGAAAGCCACAGCTGAGATATGCCCCTCTTGAAAAGCCCCCAGGCAGAGGGCTCCTTATCCATTAAACAGTATCTCCAAAAGGTGATGTGCCCACACAGATGCTGGCAGAGGTGACAGCTCAGCTCCCTGCACAAATTTCTTTGCCTCATCCAGAGTGGTGCGGTGGGAGTTTTACATCTGCTGCTGTCATAAAAACATTTTATACTTTTTACAAGTTTTTTTTTTTAATTTCCTTAGCTAAAACTAGGGATCTTCCAAGATGTGATGTGTACAATTCTTCCACCTTACCCCTCTTTAATTCTAAGTATGGAATAGAGTCTCCCTCACAACTGTTCCAGGTCTAAGAGCACACTATTAACTGCCCATTCGTATGTGGCCTTGGAGCCTGTGCATCCTGCTAAGAAATGTTTGAGGAATGAAGGTTCTCCAGGCATGAGGTTGGTTGATGAATGTGAACAAGTTGTTTGGGCTCTAACAACTTCGTTTTAATGGCCACATCTTCTCTCTTCTTATTCCTTAAGAGTAACTCTGCCTCTTGTAGAATGTGATGCCATGTATCACTAGGTCCAAACCAGGAATTCCTCCAATTCCTAGACCTCCCACCTCCATCCTAGGAGGAAATTAGGAAAGGCAACCTTCCCCTAGTATTACTGGGTACCTTCCCCTAGTATTACTGGGTATCTTCAGATAAACTCTAGGAGTTCTGCCTTGTCTTTCTTTCAAGTCCTGGGATTCTACAATGCAAAGAGAATAGGCCAGATGAGCTGAGGGAAGCACTGCCCAGAACAAGAAGAGCCAGTGTGTCCAGTTCAAACTTTTGTCAGAAAGCTGGAAAGGGGCAGACACAACCTCCATGTCCACAGCCTTGCCCACACCATTTGCCTGAGCACATCTCTAGCACTAACAGAGAAAGAAGCGAGCTTAGCCATCTCTGGAAACTCATGAAGGAGGCAGTCTGTCTCAGTGGTTTCCTGGGGACATCAACTCTCAGGTGTGGACACCACAGCCAGGCCACACTCCATGTGAATAGCTTTACCGTGCCTTCTGTAACTGCGAGGTTGCACTAAAAAAATTCCGATGAGAACGAACAGCAGATCCCACCCCACCCCCAATGTTTCCACACCCTCCAGCTTCACCAGGATCCCTCATCATATGGAACCCGCGCCATCAGGTGTGTTCCTCCTCGGGCTCAGGAAGGTCAGGAGGTTCTTACCTGGGTCGGCGAGGAGAGGCACTCATGCGGGCAGACTGGCCGGGCGTGCCGGGTCAGCGGCGTCCAGGACACACCGCTGGCTCCTTGCTCACCTCATTTCCCCGCGAGCCTGGCTTTGCACAGAAGAGGGCCAGCCCCATCCGGAGGCGAGGGGGGCGGGGAGGCACGGAACCTGGGGACACGGGAACCGAGCCCGAGTCTGGCCGGGGCCGAGCTCCCACAGGGGCGCAGGGCACCCCTGGCGCCCGGGAGTGAGGAAGCAGAACGCCTCGCCCCCGCGCACCGTCTCTCCGTGGGCCGTGAGGCTCCGCTGTCCCAGTCTACATGTCCGCTCCCTGCGCCTCTGCGATCTGCTCTGTAGTTCCTGACCACCTCGTGGTTTCCGCTGGGTTCAGTCCCTCTCGGCTCTCATCCCTCTCTCTTCTCCGTCTCTCCCTGCCCCTCGCGCACGCTGCCGGGGTGAGCCTGCTGTCCGGATTCCCCGGTGTCGCCTCGCTCCATCGTTTAGCACTGCAGTGTAACTCCGGGACACACAACCAGACGGTGCCTTTAAGACCCACCGCTCCTTTCAAATTCGACCATCAAGTTTGCTGCACCAGAAGCGCCGCTGCCTGGCGGCTAGGAGGAGATTTTTTAGCCCCTTCGGAAACCAGATTCCCCGGTTCACGCCAAGCTATGAAAAGGAGTGTGGAGAAGGCGAATGGGCATAGATTCAAACAGTTCCCAGGTGACCTAGAGAGTCTTCAGGGTGGGGTGGAACTCGGTTTGTCTAGTGCTGAAATGTTGGCACTGCAAAGCAAGGCAGAACCAGAGAAGTCATAAAGGGTGAAAGTGCTTGTTTTGTAGATGAGAATACTGAAACTCCGAGAGGCGCCTGGACTCTCCCAGGATCACACAGCTAGCTTGGGAAGCTGAGACCTGAGTTTTCCCATGATTGGGGTATCCAAGTCTCCACGCGTAAAAAAAAAGAATACCCTGGTGTGGAGTGGCCCAGGAAGAAGAGTGTCAGTCGCCTTCATTTGCCCTTGCCCAGTGCGTGTCTCCAGGAGATCCACTGAATCCATGAAGAAAATATAACTAGCTCATTTACAAATTAACACTCCACTCTCACCAGAATCACTTCTAAAACCCTCTCTTCTTCCAGGAAAGCTGTGAAGAATGAAAGACAACAAATGTGCAACAACGCTGAAGCCACAAAAGGGTGAAATGAAATATCCTTTTCCCCTATCTTTCAGAGATCCAACTAACAAGATCTGCTTTATACAGCCTCCATTTCCCACTTATTATTTTTCACTTTCCTATCTTTCACGTCATTCTGGCTGGTCTCTAGCACAGATATTTTCATACTACCCACAAAAGAGAACACATTTTCCCCACCTGCTTTTTAGCCTACACTAAAATATTACCTGACAAGATCAGCCTATTAATCAAAGGGTTTTTCTCACTGGAAGACTGCAGAAGGGGTCTAGCATTAATTCTCTTCCCTAAAGATGTTATTTTCCCTGGCAGAGTCTTCTCATTCACAAATGTCCTTCCATCCGGCATTTTAGAACCTCAATGACAGCTTCTCTAGAACTGCTTCTCAGGGCAATGGTATTTGGTGCCATCAATGGCTCCTTCCTTCCTACTAGGTGGGTTCCAATAATTGCATGCACTCATATATTTTCTCTTGGGAGTTACAATACCTATTTCACAATATGTGCACTGAGGTAACTCAGAGAATGATGAAAACTTCCTTAGAGTTATACTGTAATCAAGAAGAATTCCTTTGCCAAATATGGCCATTGAGAAGCAGGAAGCAGAGTAAGAGTCTGAACTCTGGGGTAGTTACTCCATCTTCACTCTTTATCAGATTTGTCAATTTAGACACAGTCACTTAACCTTTCTAAGCCTTAGTTTCCCTGAATTAAAAATAGAGAAAGTAACTGACCCTGCTTTGGGGGTAAATGAGGTTCTGAATGCAGACTGCTTGGAACTCAATACACCTTAGCTGTTATTCATATTGTTGTTCATATTGCTATTCAGGGCCAATAGTCCTCTTAGGAAGCTCATACTTGGACTTACAAGCTGGGTAACCCTAATCAAGTTGCTTAATCCCTCCTCTGTTCTCTTTTAATCTAAGCTATCTTACTCTCCAAAATGGGGAAAATAGTATGTCCTTTATAGGACTGTTGAGAGGATTGAATAAAATCATGCATATAAAACACCTAACATGGTATCCATTACATAACAAACATCCACAGAATATTAGCTCTAACCTCTTTATCTCCAGTTACCAAATATATAACTTTTCTAAGCCTCACAAGATTGCAAAAATTAACATAACGTGTAAATTTTCCGGTACATAGTGATAAATATATGTTTATTACCTTTTCCCCTTTTTTTAATTTTTATTTTTCAATTAGAGTTGACATTCAATATTACTTTACATTAGTCTCAGGTGTACTGCATAGTGGTTGGACATTTATATAATTTACAAAGTGAAGTGATACCCCTGATTTGTCTAGTGCCCACCTGGCACTATACTTAGTTATTACAATATTAGTGCTATATTCCTTCTGTTGTACTTCACATTCCCATGACTATTTTTCCATTCCCTTTTGAGGCTGCTCAAATTTTATTTTTACTTGAAAGCAGTCCCACTACTTCTTAATCACTCATGATCTCATTTATCCTTTAGTTAAGATCCTGTTATACCAGTTTATTTTATTTAAACATATTTATGTCTCTATCATATTTCTTCATTCACTTAGCAAAAATATATCAAACACTTATTATGTGCTGTCAGGCACTTTGCTCTATTCCGACATGCATGTATTTCTTTTATATGATTTTAAATCCCAGACGCTAGAAATGTGCTTACCGTGTGTTTTAATCTTTTACTGCCTCTGATAGATGTAGTGATAGACATAGATTCATTGAGCTAGAAGGAGACCTAGAGATTATATTGGTCAACATTCTCATTTTACAACCTGAAGAGGATAGTTGACTCACACACATTATTAAAGCTAAATGGGGTGGTTTCTTGCCTCATTATTTAATGTTCCTTGAACTAGACAGACATTTCTTGCCATCTGTTTCTTAGAACACTAGTTCCTTGGAATATCAATAGGTGACACTTTAATGAAGGGCTCTATGGCTAACTGTTTTTGAGAAATGATGGGTTAAGCAAAGTAAACCATGTTATTATTATTTTTTTTTAATTGCAAGACTTTTCAGGGCCTTTATTGTATTCACAAGCATTGTGAATTTCCAAGAGAGGGATATAGTGCATCCTACGTGTTAAATGCATTCCATCAGGAAACCCTTTCTCTTGTAGAGCATTTGGGGGACTAGTGATCTAAGACACAGATACTTAGA
This sequence comes from Macroglossus sobrinus, assembly GCA_004027375.1. Taxonomy (NCBI): domain Eukaryota; kingdom Metazoa; phylum Chordata; class Mammalia; order Chiroptera; family Pteropodidae; genus Macroglossus; species Macroglossus sobrinus. The sequence goes on along the minus strand of PVKZ01001303.1, from coordinate 126,726 downwards.
GAACATGATGCTACACGCTGTAAATGCAATTAACCAATGTGATTGCTCAGATTGTGTGAGCTCCAGAGAGAAGACTGGTGTTAACTCATCCTAGGCATTCATAGTCCCTTTTTTAGATCTAGGAACTTGTCTTATAGATGCAATCCCCAGATGAAAGGTGAATATATCACCATGGGTTCCCTCTTCCCTGAGCAATTTGTTTGGCATAGGGAACAAGAAAGCAGTTGACAGACTCATTACAGTTAGGTGGTCAAGTTTTTCCTTCCCTACTTTGACTCAGGAAAATTCCCAGTCTACTTAGGCTGTATGCACACTGGTTAAGAACAAGGGCTTTTGAGCTAGACAGTCCTAGTTATTCATCTAATCTCTATTTCTCTCTAGCTGTTGGATATTGGACAAGTTGCCGAACCTCTTAAGCCTTAGTTCTCTCATTTATAAAAAATGGCATAATAATACTGGATAAAAATATTATTGTATTCAAACTCCTAACACAGTGCCTGGCACAGAGCAAGTACCCAAAAACTGGAGTAGTATTACTAAGAGTGATAAGAGTGGTAGTAGTAGAGTAGTCATAACAGTTAATTGTCAACATATAGCTTGGTGATGCAGCAGAGTTTTGTGAATTCAAAGTGCAATTCTTCTCTTTTTTCTCTCCCCATACAGAGTTAAACCATTACAGTTATCCTGACAACTGTTCTGCTCCCTCAGAGCTGGGAGGAAATGAATAGTAGATACTCTTTGAACAGAAAAGGGTATTAATCACTAATATAATAAAAAGCTCTCTTTAAGAAGCTGCTAAACACCAGGCACTGTGCTAGGTAATTTATATTAATTTTTATATTCATTATCTTTCTCTCTCTGCACTCCTTACAACCACTTGAAGAGGGAAGTACCCACTTGCCCATTTTTGAAAATGAAAAACCTAAATTGCAGAAAGTTTATGGGGCAAGAAGCCAAATTAATCCAATGACTAAATGAACAACTATCAGCTTCCCTATAGCTCTCTCAATCCTAGGGGAGCAGAGATATATTCTGTACTAGAACATATATTGTGTACTAGAACAAAGATCTCCAACCTTTTTGGCACCAAAGACTGGTGTTCCTGTGAGAATCTAATGCCTGAAGATTTGAGGTGGAGCTGAGGTGGTGATGCTAGCGCTGGGGAGTGGCTGCAAATGCAGATGAAGTTTCACTCATTAGCCACTGCTCACCTCCTGCTGTATGGCTTAGTTCCTAATAGGCCACCGGATGGGTACTGATCCATGACCCCGGGGGTAGGGGTTCTCTGCTGTATGGGACATTGCTAAGGCTGGGACTATTTCTCTCTTTCATGGGAGGGGCAGTTGTGGAACACATGTTAATTATCGTCTGATTAAGTAAGAAATGGAGCCAAGAAAATTTTCTTCTCACTTGTATCCCCACCAAAGGTCCATTCTCTGGACTCTGCCTGTTAGCCTAGAATATGTGATGAATACAGAACTCCCATCAACTCACTAAAGTGAACTATGGGATCTGCTGAACAGACAGGATATTTTGCCTAAACAAAGAAATGAAGGCATAATTTTTTTCCTACTGGAACCCAGACATGTGGAACCAAGACAGTAAATTAATGCTTCTTTTTTCCCTTTCACTTAAAATATCCTTTTGAAGTCCTCCACACCCACCTCACCCTTCATTCTCATCAAGAAAGCCACAATTGGGGTGAACTTCCAAACTAAACATTTCTGATAAACTACAATTCACTCTTCCCAGTTTGCTCCTGATGGGGTCTAGTCAAAGCACCAGACACCTTTGGTACATACTAAGGTTTAAAAAAGTCTGATTTTACTCCTTCCAGGAAGTCAGAACCCTAAAGGCAGCCATGCTGACTCCATCCTCTGGCAGAAAACACAGCCAGATTATTGTTTTCAAAAGAGATTTGGAGAGAAACCAAGCTCATAAAAGAGTGAAAGTCAAGAGAGAAAATGAGAGAAAAGCTTAGTTATTTTCCAGGTGAAATATAAGAATCTTCTGCAATAAAAATTACACCTGCATGGCAGAAATTGGACAAAGACCCAATTGTCCACATCTCTCATCAAAAGATTCCACTATGTTTGTCTTTCTCAGAAACATCTGCTGTGTGGCTATGTTGCCATGTGGCTGTGTATGTATGCTCACCAATGTTCTTTAATAACAACTACAACCTATCAGGTTTTGTACTGAGTGCTATCAATACAAGATTTTCTATAATCCTCACAATAATCCTGTGATGTTAGTTTAATTATCCCCACTTTATAGAAGAGAAAACTGAGTCTTAACAGTTAAGTTACTTGTCCAAAGCCACCCAGTATTTAATGTTAGAATCTAATCTATTTATCTGTAATAAATAATAATCTCAGCTACCTTACATGTCACATATATTCTTGTTGGACAGCAAACAATCTTGTGAGGTAGTGCAAACACTGCTCCCAGTTTGCACATCAGAAAGCTGAAGCTCAGAAAGGTGAATTCTATTAAGGTCAAACAGGTAGAAAATTATATCACTGGATCTTGAATCTAAAGCTTACTCTATCACTCAGTCACTGTAGCAAAATAGACACTCCAGATTTTGGAATCCTGATGCTGGAAGAATGCCCCTGAAAAATTTCTATAAGCAAGCTAGTCACTGAAAAGGACAATGCTAGAAAAGAAAAAGGTCACAGAAAGGCCAGAAGAATTCCCTAGATTTCCAGTCACTGGGCAGGAGTTCCAGGAGCTGGAGCCCTTCTACTTCTATCTCTCACAGACATTCAGGCCAAATGTTCAGTTTTTCCTATGAAGAAAAATATAAAAGATAAATGATAATTATAATAAAAGCATATACCTATTTAGCTCTTACAAATTTTATGCACTGTTAGAAGTGCTTTACATTTTATTTACTCATTTAATCTACAGTCATGCTATCAGGTAGATAATAACAGCATGCACTATGATGATAATGATAATAACAATAATATATGGTTATTATCTTCATTTTGTAGATGAGGAAAATGAGGCACATTTTGTAGATGAGGAAAATGAGGTGAAGTAATTGGCCCAAGATAACATACCTGGTGAGGGCAGAGCTAGGATTTAAACCCAAGTAGTCTGGTGCCAGAGTCCAAGTGCAAAAGAGCTTATGGCTCTCCAGGATATAGTTAGCTGCTCTGATTAGATCTTCTGAGCACCAGTTGACCAGACAGATAAGGAAGACTCTGGGGTAAGTGCCTGCATTGAAGGTGGGATGCTCTGGGACCAGCATTTCTCCTCTTCGAAGTTGGTCTTTGCCTACAGACACTTGGTTAATTCCTCTGCCCATTTCCCTTCCAGTGTCACCAGCTGTCTCTTGTCAGCCCAGCACAAAGGGAAGCCAGATTGGCTAGGGGAGGGGTGGCAGTGCCTGTTCCTTCCCTTTCCCCTTCTCCAGGAGCACCCATCAGGACTGTATAACCAGCTGATTTGTGCTTTGAAGAGCCTGCTTTCAAGTAAGGACAATGGGATTCAGTCCCATGAACCAAGTTTCTCTATTTAGTTAGGGGCATTTTCCCTGACTATGGGCATTGTCCATGTCTGCAGGGTCTCCTGTTGGCTTTGATATAAAGCTCTGCCTGAAGTCCAGAGGTATAGGGCATCCAGGCCTTTCTTCAGGCGCACATTTGGCCTCAGGGATTTCAAAACGGCTTCCTTCATCTTCTATCCCACCCTGTGTTTTGTGACACATTGTTGAAAAATTGAGGCAAAAACATATGTGTGGGGTATGAAAGAGTAGCAGCCTGAGGTGGTTGGTGAATACAAGCCCAAGCTCAAGTCTGAAGTTCACTAGAAATTCACAAGCTGTTTTAACTTGGGAAAAATATTTCCCTTCTTTAGGACTCACTTTTCTTATCTACAAAATGGTAGAGTTGGATTAGATGGACCCTATAATACTCCATCCATATGAAATGGAAAGACTCCTCCAAGGGACATTTTTCCAAGGAAAGAATATGGAAGAGCTCAAGGTTGCTCTCCATTTTCTATGCTCTTCTCCTCAGGATATCTAATGTCTCTAACACATTGAACCCCCATTCTCCAGGATGTCCCCCATTGATGTGACATGGCAGACACTTGTGCAGGTTACTGAGCCAAAGTCTTTCACCCTAGAAGGATGACTCCAGTGCTTTCCTTTGACTCAAAGCAGCAGGTACTCCAAGTCTAAGTTCTAAGTAGTATCCTATCTCAGACTCCTCATAGCTGCTCTCAACCAAGCCTTACTGTCTGCTAATCTTAGAGTTGGGTCTTTACTTGCCTTCTGACTTTGCTTTCTTTTTTGATTAATACAAAGGAAGAAAAACTAATGAGGTACCAGGCAATTAGCTAATAAGAAATATGGTTAATAAGTCTTGCAACATGAAGTGTCTCACAGAGAAACTCTATCTATCCCTGATGGCAGTACTGAGAACAACAGCAGGTTAGGTGCTCTATTTTTTTTTAAAAAAAAGGCTTTTCATGGCTCTAATTTCCCCTAGTCTGAAAGAAATAAGAGAAGGCTAAAATGAAGCCAGTAGGAGTATATGAAGAAAAAACAGTACTAGGAAGCCAATATGGCATCTTGGATTTTATTATAAATCTTAAGGGCTTCATACAGCACTAAGTATAGCACTACACCAATAAGCAATCAACAAAATCTTTCTATCCTAATGACTGATGATGAACTGCTAGGTTCTTTGTCAAAGTCCCATTGTTCTTATTCTGCACCAGGTTAGGGGTATCATAATTGGAGTTGGCTGCAGGACATTCCAAAGTGTCTAGGCCCAAAAGTTAAGTCTTCTGCCATGAATGGGTCCTGTGTTTAAAGATAGACATGACAGCAGATAATGAGAAAAACTCAACAGGCAGAAGGCACATGACATCTGGAGAAGATGGTGACAGACACTAGGTAGTGATTTAAATAGGGAAGTCCTCAAACAGAAGCTCCAAAAGATAGAGTACAATGACACAGGCAATGTGGGGGTGACCAACTCCTGGATCTCACTTCTAAAAGAGCTAGTGAGAACAAACAGGGGTCCTGTTCCAAAAGAGGTGAATACTGGGCAGATTATAAAGTCAGGACCATTTACAGATGAGAAAATTGAAGACCAAGGTTACAGCACCAGCATGTGGTAGAGCTGGAATGTACACTCAGGCAGCCAGAATCCAGATCCTGGATATTTAACTTCTCTATTGCTTCCTAGAGTTATGCTAGGTCTACATGTTTAGGCAGTTTAGGGGCCTGACAGGAACATGTCAAGTCATTACAGAGTCAATCCTGGAAAACATTTACTGACTGATGATAACCCGTTATGTGAAGAGCCTCTCCTGTGTGTCCTAAAGGAATACTACAGACTCGGAAGGCATATGATGAGAACCAGCAAATGAAATCCTAATTCAGTGAAGAGACACTAAGGAGAGCCTCCAGCCACTCTAATTCAATTCTAGTTTCTGGGCTCAGACAAATTCATTGCTCAGTGCTAAAATAACATGCCAAATGCAATCTCTGACCCACAGTCAGTACATCTGAGAAATCATAGGACAGTGAAGGACCAAAGCCCTGAGCTCAACTGTAGCTTCCAGAAAAGTGTAGTTTGAAAAATCCCTAATACTGTGCTAGGAGAGATAATTTAATATATAACTTAACATTACCAAAGTGGAGTCAACGAAGAATCTCTAGGAACCACTTATGCCAACAAAAATTAACTTACTGTTCTGTAGGCTTATTATGGAAGTCAAAATATACTTATTAAATCCTTTTGTGAATCTTTCATTCATCCAAAACACATTAATTGAAAATCTTCTACATGGGAAAATATTAGTTAACAAGACAATTAAACATTTTTTTTCTATCACTGCATCTACTGGGAAGAATCAGAAAATAAACATATAAACAAACAAAATTTCAGAAAAGGATAAATGCTAAGGAGAAAATTAAGCACAGCCATGAACTAGAGAATGAATGAAGGGTTCCTATAGGCTGAATGACAGAGATTTGAGCTGAGACTGAAGTGATAAGAAGAAGACAGACATGTGGAGATCTAGGGGAAAGTTGTTCCAGGGAAAGAGCGAATAAAATTTCCAGACACTTGAGAGTGTTTGGCATGTTTCAGAAACCAAAAGAAGGCCACTGTGTCTGGTCTATAGTGAGAAAACGGAAAGCTAAGGGAGATGAATGAGAAAGAAGTTGGCAGCTTAGTGAAACTTTACAGACTGTGGCCAAGACTAGAATTTTGTCCACTGTGAAATGGAAAACAACTGAAGAACTGAAACAAGAGAATGACATGATTCAAACTACTTTATAAGAAAATGACTATGGCTGCAGTATGAAAAGAAATTTGGAAGTAGAGCAAAAGTTGACATGGGAAACCAGTTAGAGACCCAATGTATATTTTAGAGAAGAAAGGTTGGTGACTTGCACAAAGTTGTCCCAGTAGAGAAGGTGCAATGGGTCAGATTCAGGATATATTTGGGGGGATAGATGATACCTTTAGTCTTAGAAATAATATTAATTTATTTTAATTTTTATATTTAATTTTTTAAAAATTAGCCAGGCTCCTTGTGGCAAAATTCTAAAGGAGTACTACTAGAGCACTAGCCTTGATCTTCTCCTATTTGGTAATACTGTGAACCATCCTTTAGGGTTATGTCTTGTACAAACCCTTTGGTACGGTGTTTCCCTAATGATTATCCCAGTAACAGATCTAATTTGGTTCCTATGTTTGTGACTGGATGCAACACACTGGCTTTGCAACCAATGACTAACCAACCCTGACCAGAGTAAGTAGGCTCAGGAGGACAGTGATCACCTAGAGTGTATGATTGTTGCAAAGGAAACACCAGCCCTAGGGGGGCTTTTATGAGTCTCTGGCTTATTTCACCATGTTTATAGTCTAATTGGGTTTCTCAATCATTCCAAGGCTTCTAAGCCACAGATTTGATTGGCCTTCTCCTTCCTAGACTATGTAACATTTGCATACAATATTTTTTTCCTGCACTACCTACAAAAGCAGCATGGATACACATAGCTCTTTTATTAACTGGGTACAGAAAATATGGTGATCACTAGCCTACAGAGAGTGGAGCCAGCTGCTGCAGTGAGAAAAAGGACTTTCATAGGATTCTTAGGTGTTCCTTTCCCTCATAATATGCCTGGGAAGGAAAAAAAAAACTTTCATGAAATTCAAACATTATTGAAATGACCAGTCTTATGGCAAGAAACTGACTTCTAATTTCATTAGAGCGCCAACTACTGAGTCTACACTAGGAACCTATTTCTCTTGCTGATGATCTGACATATTTATACACCCCAATGGAGCAGTTTACATTGAATACACAGATTCATGTGGGATAATAATCCCAGCAGACAAATGGGAAAAGACGGCAGTAATAAATATCACTGCTAAAAGAACATAAAGGAAGTAAAAACTCGGGGCATCTCGGGAGCACCAGCTGCTTAATAATAAAGGCAATGATAACATAATTTCTTGGCCAGGTTGCAAAAATATCTTCTAATTGTCAAAGTACAAGTGTCAGCCCTTGCTTTACTACTGTCTTTTGCTATAATGTTTGCGTCTGCTCCCAGCACGAACATATTTCTTAGGTGCTAGAAACACAAGGATTTCTCTACCTGAATTCTCAACGTCTCCCAATCCTGAGGAGCTTCCCAATTTTCTCCTAACTCAAGATTGTCTAGTCCTTTTTCTATAGAGAGGACAGGAACTTGCTTTCTGAGAAGACTTAAATAATTGCAACTGTCTTTATTAAACCATTAAGCGCTATCCAGTTTAAAGGCTGGGGTGGGGTACATAATTATAAAAATAGTGATAGTAAAAATACTGTTGTCTTTTTAATTAAATTCCATTTATTGATCAATAGTAAAGTATCAAGCTGTTTTCTTTTTAATTAAATTCAATCTGTTGATCACAGCCTCAAGAGTTACAAGAAGTGAGATAGCTCCCTCAAGGAATTTGCAATCTAGTAAGAAGGTTGATATAAGCACAGGATTACAGTACAAGCAAGAAATTGAATGAAAACATGGGATCCTGTAGGCTAAAAGGGATTTGATGGACAGGGACACACCCATGTAGTTGGAGAGAATAGAAAGGTCAGGGATGCCTTTATGAAGTAAGTGGCATTTGAGCTGAGACTTAAAAGTTAGATTGAGGTGGGGAGCAGTAGCAGAAGGTTGGGGAAATGAAGCAGGCCTAGATGAGACTAGAAACATTGTCTTAGCTATAGAGCCTGAGCTAGTAAGGACACCTGGGCACTCATAGGCCCAGGGTCTATGGATTAAAAAAAAAAAAAAACTTAGGTATAAATCAGAAAAGTGTGGATACCAGAAAAATTTTCTCTTTCCTGCGCACAGAAATGTGAAGTTACAGGTGATAAGGTAAGAATGTTAAGAAACATAAGCCTCACTATGATTCTATGTGATCTATTCATTTCCAGAGAAACACTAGAGATTATAGGAATTTGAATCCCATCCACCAGGGAAGTTAACAAGAGTTAAGCATGAATCCCTGTCAGATTGACAAGGTTTGGGGCTGACATTCTATTCCTAAAAATATTATGGAGCATTATACAGAGTAACAGGCTTCAGAAAGGGAAATAAGATCTGCATCAAGAGTAATGTTTGGGGCCTAAAACAAAGTGAGGAGTCCAAAAGTATATTCCTCAGAGGTGTCAGAGCATCCAAATCCAGTCGATCGCATCAGACACTCATTTCTATGTAAGAATGTCTCAGTCCAAGCTTCATCAGATGGTAAGGCTGAGCTGATGACATTTTTTTATGTCCTGAGCAGGTACTAGGGTTTGTGTATCTGCATGCAATGCTCTGTGTTAAGGTGTCAGAGATGAAAAGAGCAAGGGAAAAGGGGATGGAGCAAACTTCATTCTCTTCTGGTAATATCTGACTGTGTGCTCCAAAGGGCTCCTATTACAGAACAGCAAAGCCTGATAGTATACATGACTTGAGACATTACCAGTTTCACAAGAAGAAAATATGATAGGCAAGGAAAAAACTGAGAATGAGAAAGAGAGGTCAAGCCTGATATACCAGAGGGCAAATAATGGTAGCAATAGTGCTGCCAGAATACTGAACTTTGGGCCACACTTGAGAAAAGGAAGGAAAGTCTGTGACTCCACCATGAATTAAAATTCTCAAGGAAGACTCAGGAGGGTGTAGGGGTGGGGACAAAGTCACTGACATAGGCCCAGACTACCTGCACCCTCTAGTTACTGTCAAAGTGAAAGCAAATCTCCTCTGCAAGAAAACTCCAATCCCAATTTAAGTCCTCAAGTATTCCACCTATTATGACAAACAATGAACTCACAAAAATCATTAAACATAGAGTGCAAGCCATTATTACTGAGTTAACAGAAATAACATACACTGAATTTAGAATTCTATGGATTACAGATATGAGATCTGTCAGATATAAAATATAAAGATACTACAAACATAAAAATTGTCTAACCCTCAAAGGACTTTTGGAAGTAAGAAGATGGATTTGTGGGAAAAAAATGAAATAGCAAGAAATTAAAAGTTTAATTATTGATATAAAAATGTTAATGAGTTTAATAGCAGATTAGACACTGTCTAATACAGAGATACGTAGACAAATTATCCAGAATGCAATGTTGAAAACAGGATAGAAAATATGAAGCAGACATGAAGAGATTTGGGAAGTATAATATACATCTACTTAGAGTACCAGAGAGAGTAGAGTAAAAGAAATAGAAAGAAGCATTACTTAAAGTGATACTGGCTACAATTTATGAAAAATATGAATTTACATATCCAGAAAAAACAGAATATCCTTAGTAAGTCAATATAAAAGAAATCCATGCAGAACATCAAAGACAAAAAGAAAATCTTAAATCATCCAGAGAGTAAGTGGAGGTGAGAGGGATTCATGTGGAAGGCAGAGTGGAGGCAATTATGAATGTGCTAAGGCATGAGGCTCAACAAAAGTAACACAGCTGCCAAAGTGCTTAAGTGGATGAGCAAGTTTACTTGGGCCTTACAATGGACAGAAATGATAAATGTGAATGTTGGCCATAGTGTTCATCTTTTGTCTGGTTCTGTAAAGTCCAGGACGCTGCAGTAGGTAAAAAAAATTTATTTTCTTAACTCTTAACTCTTATGACTGCCACATAACATACCAGTAATTGCTGGAAATAAACATTTACAGAATGTTCATGTCATGCTTTGTATCTTTTTCCAGCCAATTGCCAGTTTCCTCACATCTTCATCAGCAATAAGGAGAACTATGACAAACATGGGCTGCCATCTATCACTGTGGAGAAACTCAAGGGAATGGTGGCTCACCTTAGTGTCAGAAAACTGATTGTGCAGAGAGAGCTCATGTGATGATGACCTATCTAACATGTCCTTAATATATTTGACCTTTGGAACAAAGTTTTCAGAGCAGCGAAAGCCAAACAACTGGCTCAGCAGAAAGCAAAAGTCAGATTTATGATAGAAAAGATGGAGCCACAGAACAAGGCAGTTATCATATCTGTCAAGTGCAACTCCCAAACAGCTGAATTGGGCACCAGTGAGCTGCATAGACTGGAAGCTCGGAGGACATTATATACCAGCTTTCTTGCTCTTAAAACATTAGCTGCCTGCCTATTTTAATAAGGCTTGTTCTAATCACAGTTCCTACAGGTGACCAGGCCCTAACTCCATTCTTAACATAGCTTTCCTCCTCCTTCACCCCACCAAATCATAGTGAAACTTCATGATTAACATAAAATTAAGGGGAAAATCATTTTAAGATCTCTGAGTGGGTGAAACAGGGGAAAGTCAACAAAAAAAAACAAGTTACCTTGAAGGAATAAAAATTAGAATGATGAAATAACTTCCCAGCAACAATACTGGAAGCCAAAAAACAGCAAAATAATATTGTCAAAGTGTTATTAGGGGGAAAAAACTTTTAACCTAAAGTTGTGTACCCAGCTAAACTCTTTCAAAAAGAAAGATAAAATAAAGACATTTTTATATAAAAAATAAGATTTATTCTAAGAAAGTTGTTGTAACAGAATTTCTAAAGGATATATTTTATAAAAAGGAAAAATTATTCCAGAAGAACAACCTGAAGTACAAAAAAAAAAAAGGTAATAAAGCAGAAAAAAATGTGCCAACCTGATATAAAAGTGGAAGAAAAGCAGTGATACAGAAAGGGTTTATATAGGCAGTTGCTAGAAGGAGAATATTGCATATACAGTGAGACAAAAAATAAAAATGCAGAGATAAGAAAATCAGATCATGTTGAGGACATGACATATCTTTGTGAGAAAGTGACCAGGTTGCAAGAGACATCCTCTCTCTTTCTTTTAGTGTAGGTCTTTTATTATTATTATTATTATTATTATTATTATTATTATTATTATTAGTGTAGGTCTTTTCTTTTCTTTTTTCAACTACAGTTAACATATAGTACTATATTAAATTTAGGTGTACAATATAGTGATTAGACATTTATATAACTTACAAAGTTATCACCCTGATGTCTAATAACCTTCTGACAGGATACATAGTTGTTAACAATATTATTGACTATATTCCCTAGGCTGTACTTTACATCCCCATGACTATTTTTATCACTGGCAATTTATACTACTTAATTTCTTCCCTTTTTCACACACTCCCCCAACTCCCCTCCCATCTGGTAACCATCAGTTTGTTCTATCTATGAATTTCTTTCTGTTTTGTTTATTTATTTTGTTTTTTATAGTTTACATATAAGTAAAATCATATAATGCTTGTGTTTCTCTGACATTTCACTTAGCATAGTACCCTCTAGGTTCAAAATAATAATAATAATAATAATAATAATAATAATAATAATAATAATTAGTCTTGAGGTCCATCTATGTTGTCACAAATGGCAAGATTTTATTCTTTTTTATCACTAAGTAATATTTCATGGTATATATATATATCTTGCCTCTCTTTATCTGTTTGTCTATTGGTGGACATTTAAGAGGCTTTCATATCTTAGTTATTGTATATAATGCTGCAGTGAACATAGGGGTGCATATATTTTTTTTAACTAGTGTTTTGGGTTTCTTCTGATAAATACCCTGAAGTAGATTTTCTGGGTCCTTCTTTGTCTCTTGTTATAGCCTTTGTTTTAAAGTCTGTTTTATCTTATAGATTGGTACCCCAGTATTTTTTTTTTACATTTCCACTTGCATGAAATATCTTTTCCCGTTCTTTTATTTTTAGTCTCTGTGTGTCTTTCAATCTGAAGTGGGTCTCTTATAGACAGCATATGTATGGGTTTTATTTTCTTATCCATTCAGCTATGCTATGTCTTTTGATTGGAGCATTTAATCCATTTACATTTTAAGTGATTATTGATAGGTACATAGTCATTGCCATTTTATTATTCATTTTTTTGTTTTTTCTTCTTAAATAAGTTTTTCTTTACATTTCTTGTAATATTTGCTTGGTGGGGATAAACTCCTTTACCTTTTTTTTTTTTTGGTCTGGGAAACTCTTCATGTGTCCTTCAATTCTGAATGATAGCCTGACTAGTATAGTAATCTTGGTTGTAGGTCCTTGCTTTTCATCACTTTGAATACTTTGTACCAATTCCTTCTGGCCCACAAAATTTCTGTTGAGAAATTAGTTGATAGTCCTATTAGAGCTCCCTTGCAGGTAATTGCTTTTCTCTTGCTGCTTTTTAAGATTGTCTCTTTAAATTGAACCTTTGGCATTTTAACTATGTTTCTTGGTGTGGGCCACTTTGAGTTCATCTTGTTTGGGATTCTGTGCTTTCTGGACTTGTATGTCTATTTCCTTTGCCAGGTTAGGGAATTTTTTTGTGTTATTTCTTCAAATAGTTTTTCAATTTCTTGTTCTCTCTCTTCTCCTTCTGGTACTCCTATGATGCAAATGTTGTTATGCTTGATGTTGGCCCAGAGGTCTCTTAAACTGTCCTCATTTGTTTAAATTATTTTCTCTATTTGGCTGTTCTGATTGGATGTTTTCTGCTACCTTGTCTTCCAAATTGCTGATTTGATCTTCTACTTTATCTAATCTACTGTAGATTCTTTTAAATTTATTCTTCAATTATTATATTCTTTACTTCTGACTGGTTCTTTTTTTTTTTAATGGTTTCTATCTCTATTTTTAAGTTTTTAAGTTTCCTACCTCTTTGTTAAAGTTCTCACTGAGGGCATTTATTCTTGTCCTAAGTTCATTGAGCATCCTTATAACCAATGTTTTGAACTCTGTATCTTGTAGATTGTTTGCTTTCATTTTGTTTAATTCTTTTTCTAGAGTTTTCTTCTGTTTTTTTTTTTCATTTAGGACATTTTTGTGTCTTAATTTTGGCTAATTCTCTGTGTTGTTTATATGTATTAGGTAAAGCTGCTGTGTCTCCCAGTCTTGGTAGAGTGGCCTTATGTAGTAGGTGTCCTGTGGGACTCAGTGGCATGGTCTCCCCAATCACCTGAGCTGGGTGCTCCAGAACTGTCACTTGCGTGGTTTGTATGTGCACTCCTATGGTAATAGAGTGTCGATTACTATTGACACTTTGATGGGATGGATTGAACCTAAGGCTGATTGTGAGGAATGGTGGTGACTACAGTAGAGGGGTTGTTGTGCAGAGACTGTTCCCACAGAAGCAGATTTTCTCTGGTGGGTCTCTGGTAACTGTCAAGTCTGCCCTTTAGGTATGTCATTTGTGGAGGTCGTTGGTGGTGCTATGGTGTGGTGTGAAGGTGGCTCTGGGGCCTCTTAGGAGGCACTCTGGTGTAGGCCAGGGTCAGCTACTGCCTGTGTCCAGCCCAGGGTCACCTGGTATGAGCTACAAAGTGAGCTGCAGATGAACTGCCACTTGTGTCAGTCTTGGAGGCACCTGAGAGAGGCTAAGCTGCGAACCAAGGCTGGCTGCCATTTGTGCTGAGCTTAGGGCTACTTAGCAAGATATTCAGGGTATGCTTAGGGCAGACATTTCTTGTTTGGGGTTTGTGAACCTTTGAGAGATTTTGGTAAAGTCTGCAGTGTGAGCTGAGATAGGCCATTTGTATGAAAAAGAAACACTAGAAATAGCTTGGGTGGGCCCAAAAGTTGGGTGGAGTCTCATGGAATCACCAGGGTAGGTGAATTGTGTTAGCCAGGTTGATGGAGACCGAGACATAGAACCTGCCTGCATCTGAAGGCTGAGTGAGGGAAGGGCTCAGCAAAGGAAAAATAATACCTTCTTGGATAGAGCTGCTCCTCCAGCTCTCACCCTGAAGCCAGACAGTTCCTCCTTATATATCCTTTACACTTTTTGAGCCACTGCTCCAGCACTAGAGCTCAGAGCAAGTGAGTCTATCAGCAAGTAAATCCATGTGCAGGCCATTTAGGAAGACACCTAGGACTCCAACAGCCCTCCTTCTCACCTGTACAGAATCCCCACTAATTCTCACAACCAATAGTTGCGGAGACTTCTCTTCCTGGCACTGAAGCCCTGGGCTGGGAAGCCCAGTGTTGGGCTGGGACCCTTCACTCCTTACGGGGAACCTCCACAGCCAAGATAGCCCTTCCATTTCTTAACTACAATACCATGAGTTTGGGGCCTACACATTCTGTATCTCTGCTCCTTCTACCAGTCTCAACATGGCTTCTTCTGTATATCCTTAGTTATAGGACTTCTGTTCAGCTAGGCTTCAAGCAGTTCTCCATGATGGCTCTGTAGTTTAGTTGCAATTTTGAAGTGGAATGAGGTGAGCACAGTATTTACCTACTCGGCCATCCTAACCAGCAGTCAAATTAGTGTTGGTCTTTCAGGATCTTTCTCTGTTACTTTTTTCACCCTGCTCTCCTCTTTCCTTTTCTACCTCCATCCCAGGGTGCAATCTTGTTGGTTAAATTCCAGATAAACCCTGTTTTCTTTAGAGTCTTGGGTTTTTATGTTAAAAAGTTAATGCATGAGGATATTGCTTCTGTTCTGGTCTCTTAGGCTGAGTGGAGAAATCAGAGCCAGTTCTTTCATACAAACAGACCAGACATGTTGCTTTTTTTTGTTGTTGCTTTTATAGAACCAGTATTTTTGCTTCTACTGCTCCAGAAAGAGCCCAAATCAATCAAATCCTAGCTATTCAAGACAAATACATTATATTTTGCCAGATGTTGCTATTCAGTTTCATGTCCCGGCCTGCGGGACGACTAACGGGAGTTCCGACCAGAAGTCAGACTCGAGGTGACAATATGCAAGAGAATGGGGGACAGGAGACGCAAAGAGTGGAGGCAAGACAAAGTTCTGATCAAGCCTTAGTTTATTGTAGGTAGGGGTAGAGTATATAAAGCGGGGGGGGGGGAGGATTTGCGAGAGCCCGGTTACCTTGGATACCAAATCAGAGAACATTCCATCACCAAGAAATGCAGGAGTGTCCCGGGAGAGGAGGGAGCTGCAAGGTCAAATTAGTTTGAGCAAATGTATCAAAGGTCCCAGGGCTAAAGCAGGAAAGCTGCTCTGATATCATTTATCTTGTATGAGCAGTGCAGATGCAGGCACAGGCTTATCTTGTGTTTTTCTCCTTTGAACTTTCCTAGGAGCCTAGCGAGACTTATGTTCCAAGGTTAACTTCTCAGTTAAACTTTTCCATGGGTTGGCTCCCAACAGTTTCACCTTCTGGAAAGCACAGGTTTATATGTGGTAAGATCTGTGGGTTAGGCATAGGACAGAGGGAAGGAGGTAGGACATGGTGAATAGGGAAAACTCTATAATCTGTTTTGGACCGGAACTCATGCTGTTTAGGCCTAACTAGCATAGAAAGAAAAAGAACTGTCATTTTTATCTAGCAAAAGACATTGGAATTTTAGGTACTCATGGCAAAGGTCAACCGTGATTTATGATTTGGGTATTTAGCGGTTCCTTGGCTATAGCACCATAATAGCACCTACTTACACTAAGAAGTCTGACAATTTGCTTAGACCATTATAGTTTAAAGAAAGTTTTTTAAAACAGCCTTACTGAGGTATAATTGGCATATAGTAAGCTATAGACATTAAAAATATACCATTTGAAAACTTTTGATATCTGTATATGTATCTAATACTGGTTATATAGAAGCAATGGATAGAAAAAGAAATTTAATCCACAATAAAGTGAACACATCCATCATCCTCAAAAGTTTCTTTGAGCCCCTTTGTGATCTTTTCAATCCATCTCTTTCTGTCTCCCCTTACAACCCCATCCCTAGGCAATCACTGATCTGCTTCTATAGATTAGTTTTCATTTTCTAGAATTTTATGTAAAAGGAACTGTATAGTATTTATTCTTCATTTGTCTGGCTTCTTTCATTCTCCATAATTATTTTGAGATTTATTCATGTTTTTGTGTATTGGGATAATTCAATTTTTTTTATTTCTAAGTAGTATTCCATTATATAAATATACCACATTTTGTTTATCTGTTCACCTATTAATGGACATTTGGGGTTGTTTTCAGTTTAAGACTATTACAAATAAAGTTGCAGCAAGTATTTATGTAAAAGTCTTTGAATGGATAAATAAATTTACTCATTTCTATTGAATGAAGGCCTATATCATATGATAGTTGTATGTTTAACTACTTTGTAAACTACTAAAATATTTTCTAAAGTGGTGAGATTTCCAGGCCCATCATATCTTTATCAATACTTGACATGGTCTTTCTTTTTAAATTTCAGTATTGATATCTCACTGAGATTTTGATTTGATTTCCTTAATTACTAATATTTGTGGCATTTTTTGTGAGTTTGTAAAATACATATCTTTTTTGATGAAGTGTCTGTTTAATTCTCTAGCTCATTTTTAAATTGGGTTGTTTACTTTTTTATTATTGAGTTTAAGATATTACTATCAACTGAATTGTGTCCCTCCCCATTCATATGTTGAAGAACTGACCCTCACTTGACTGTATTTAGAGATAGGGATTTTAGGAGTCAGTTAAGATTAAATGAGGTCATAAAAGTGGGAATCTTAATTCTATAGGATTTGTGGCTTTTATAAGAAGAGTATACTCTTGCACTAAAGAAAAGTCACTTAAGAACACAACAAAACTGTTGCTGTCAAGACAGACAAAGAGTTCTTGCCAGAACCCAACTATGCTAGACACTCAATCTTGGATTTCCAGACTCCAGAATTGTAAGAAATTAATTTCTGTTGTTTAAGTCATCCAGTCTACAGAATTTTGTTATGGCAACCCAAACATACTAAGACAGATATATATAACATATGTATATTTTCTGAGTACAGCACTTTATGAGATATATGCTCTGTGAATACTTTCTCCCAGTCTGAGACTTCTTTCCATTTTCTTCTTTCCTTTTTTTCTTTCATTTTTTTACTTAAATATAATTTGTATCCAATGTTATATTAGTTTTAAGTGTATAATATGGTAATTAGACATTTATATAGCTTACAATGTAATCACCACATTATCTAGTAATCATGCATCACCATGCAAACTTATCACAATATTATTGATCTCTTTGATCTCTGTTTCTGAGTCTGTTTTTGTTTTGTTTTGTTTATTGGTTTTGGTTATTTTTGAGATTCTACATTTAAGTAAAACCATATGGTATTTGTTTTCCTCTGATTATTTCACTTAGCATAATACCCTCTAGATCCACCCACATTGTCACAAATGGCAAGATTTTATTCTTTTTTATTGCCAGATAATATTTTAATATTTTATTGTGTGTATAAATGCATATATATATATATATATATATATATGTATATATATATATATATATCACCTTTTCTTCATCCATTCATCTATAGGTTGCTTCCATATCTTGGCTATTATACATAATGCTGCAGTGAGCATTGGGATGCATATATCTTCTTGAATTAGTTTTATTGTTTTCTTCAGATAAGTACCCAGAAGTATGGTACATCTATTTTTAATTTTTTTGAGGAACTTCCATACTGTTTTCTATAGTGGCTGCAACTATTTGCAGTCCCACCAGCATTGCACAAGGGTTCTCTTTTCTTGGCAACCTCAACAACACTTGTTCTCTGTTGACTTATAGCCATTCTGACTACTGTGAGATAGTATTTCATTGTCGTTTTGATTTGCATTTCCCCTGATGGTTAGTGATGTTGAACATCTTTTCATATCTCTGTTGGTCATCTGTATATATTCTTTGGAGAAATGTCTATTCATCTCCTCTGCTCAGTTTTTGATTGGATTGTTTTTGTTATTGCATTCTATGAGTTACTTATATATTTTAGATATTGTCTCCTTATCATATATATCATATATTCACCTATTCATAATTTATCTTTTTGTTTTGTTGATGGTTTCTTTTGCTGTACAGAAGCTTTCTAGTTTGAAAAAAAAATCTCATTTGTTTATTTTTGTTTTTATTTCCTTTGCTTGAGGTGACATATCCAACAAAATATCACTAAGATGTATGTCAAATAGTTTAATACCTATGTTTTCTTCATGGTTTCAGGTGTTTGTCTTTAGTCCATTTTGAGTTTATTTATATGGCATCAGTTTCATTTTCTTGCATGTATTCATTCAGTTTTCCCAACACCACTTGTTGAAGCGACTAATTTCTCCATAGTATATTCTTGTCTCCCTTGTTGTAGATTAATTGACCATATAAGCAAGAGTTCATTTCTTGGCTCTCTATTCTGTTCCATTGATCTATGTGTCTGTTTTTGTGCCAGTACCACGCTGTTTGATTATTATTGACTTATAGTATAGTTTGAAATCAGGGAGTGTGAGACCTCCAACTTTGTTCTCTTTCTCAAGATTCTTTTGGCTATTCATGGCCCTTTGTGATTCCATATAAATTTTAGGATTATTTATTCTGGATCTGAGAAGAAAACCATTTGTATTTTGATAGGGATTGCATAGAATCTGTAGGTTGCTCTGGGTAGAGTAATTGTTTTTAACAATATTAATCTTCCTAATTCATGAGCATGATATGTCCTTTCATTTATTTGTGTCCTCTTCACTTTCTTTCATTAAAGTCTTATAGTTTTCAGAATACAGGTCTTTAACCTCCTTGGATTAAATTTGTTCCAAGGTATTTTATTCTTTTGATGTAATAGTAAATAAGATTGTCATCTGAATTTCTCTTTCTGACAGTTCATTATTAGTGTATAGAATTGCAAAAGATTTCTGTATATTATTTTTTATCCTGCCACTTTACAGAATTCACTTATTCATTCTGATAATTTTTGGTAGAGTCTTTAAGATTTTCTGTATATAGTATTATGTCATCTGCAAATGATGAGAGCTTTGCTTCTTCTTTTCTAATTTGAATTCCTTTGATTTCTTTTTCTTGTCTGATTGCTATGGCTAGGACTTCTAATGCTATATTGAATGATAGCGGTGAGAATGTGCATCCTTGTCTTGTTCCTGATCTTAGAGAAAAAACATTAAATTTTTCACAACTGAATATGTTATTAACTGTGGGATTGTCATATATAGCCTTATATATGACAAGGAACTTACCTCAACATTTTATACTCACTTTGTTAAGTTTTTATTATAATTGGATGTTGAATTTTGTCAAATGTTTTTTTTTCTGCATCTATTGAGATGATCCTTGGTTTTATTGATGTGACAAGTCACATTAACTGATTAATCTTTAACTCTGAATGATAACCTTGCTGAGTATAGTATTCTAAATTGTAGTTTTCTTTCTTTCAGCACTTTAAATATTTCCTGCCAATTCCTTTTGGCCTATAAAGTTGCTGCTGAGAAATTAGCTGATAGACTTATGGGGTTTCCCTTGTATGTGACTTATTGTTTCCTTCTTACTGCCTTTCAGATTGTCTCTTTACCCTCAATTTATGCCATTTTAATTGCAATGTCTTAGTGTTGGCATCTTTGGGTTCATCTTAGTTGCAACAATCTGTGCTTCCTGGGACTAGATGTCTGTTTGTTTTTCCAGATTAGAAAAGTTTTCAGCCATTATTTCTTCAAATATACTTTCTGCCCCTTTCTCTCTCCTCTTCTGAAATTCCTATAATAAAAATGTTAGAGTGCTTGATGTAGTCCCAGAGGTTCCTTTTACTATCCTTATTTTTGTTTAGTCTATTAGCTAGTGGATAATTTTATTTTTGTTTAAAAAAAGAGAAAATATGAAATTAGATTCAATTCTATTAGATTAAATGAAATGAGGGTTAATTGTAATTGGAACATTATTTTCAAGTAATATTTTATGACATGACTTGATAAGGTAGCTTTTTAAATACCTTATTAAATAAAGCACACTTTAATTTGATTTAAAAAAATCATGTACAATTTTTTTAAAATGTATTTTGGCCAATCTGTCTTGGAAAAAATGTGATAGTCCCCCCAAAACTCTGCCATTACATTTAGAAGAATTAGTTTAACTGATTTATACTGCTTTATTTTTTCAGCTCTATTAAAATATAATAGACAGTTGCTCATATTTACATTTTATAATTTAATAATTTTTTAAATTTTAGTTGGCATACAATAATATATTAGTTTCAGTTGTACAGCATAATGATTAGAGATCTATATAGCTCACAAAGTGATCACCCTACTAAATCTGGTACCCTTTTTCCCCCTTACATATTTATTACAACATTGTTAACTATTTTCCTTATGCTACACTTTATATCTCCATGTCTATTTTGTAACTATCCATTTGTACTTTTTAATCCCTTTGCCTTTTTTAGCCATCCCCCACAGTTCCCCTCTCATATAGTAACCCTCAAAATATTCTCTGTTTCTATGAGATTATTTCTATTGTTGTTGTTGTTGTTGTTGTTGTTGATTTAGATTCCACATGTATGTGAAATCATGTGATGTTTGTCTTTCTTTATCTGACTTATTTCATTCAGCTCAATATCCTCTAGTTCCATCAAGGCAATATCTTTTTCCATCCTCTTTCTTTTAGCCTATGTGTATCTTTTAATCTGAAGTGAGTTTCTTATAGCAGCATATGTAGAGGTCTTGTTTGTTTGTTTGTTTGTTTTTCCAGACATTCTATCTTCTGGTTGGAGCACTAAATTCTTTTCCATTTGAGATACTTGTTGATAGATATGTAGTTATTACCATTCTTTATTATGTTTTTGATACATGATTTTTCTTTTTAAAGAAGTCCCTCAAACATTTCCTTGGTGTTGATGAATTCTTTCAGCTTATTTTTGTCTGGGAAGCTCTTTATCTATCCTTTGACCCTAAATGATAGCTTTGCTGGATAAAGTATTTTTGGTTGTAGATCTTGGGTTTTCATCTTGTTGAATATTTTGTGCCAAGCACTTCTGTCTTGCAAAATTTCTTTTGAAAAAAATCAGCTGCCAGTCTTATGGGGGCTCCCTTATAAGTAACTAATTGCTTTTCTCTTGCTGTTTTTAAGATTCTCTCTTTGTAGTTAACCTTTTTAATTATAATGTGTCTTGGTGTGGTCCTCTTTGGGTTCATCTTTTTTGGGACTCTCTGAGCTTCCTGGGATGATATATCTATTTCCTTCACTGGGTTAGGGAAGTTTTTCATCATTATTTATTCAAATAGCTCTTCAATTTCTTGTTTTCCTTTAGGTACTCCTATGACAGATATTTTTCCATTTATTGTGTCCAAAAGGCTCCTTAAATTATTATTATAGTCTTGGCTTCTTTTTTCTTGTACTTTTGATTGAGTGCCCTTGACTTCCTCTTCCTCTATATTGGTAATTCGATCCTCTTTATCCACTCTATTCATTCCATCTAATATACTCTTCATCTCAGATGATGTAGTCTTCATTTCTGACTGGTTCCCTTTTATAATTTCCATTTCAATTTTTTTATCTCTATCTTTTTTTTATCTCATCTACACTTTTCCTAAGTTCACTGAGCATCTTTGCAACCAGTATTTTGAACTCTGCATCTGTTAGATTGCTAGACTTCATTGCTCCTGGATCTATGTTCTATTCTCATATGGTTTCTGCTTCTTTGTCTTCTATTTTGGCTGTCTTTCTGTGTCTGTTTCTTAGGAGCAAAGCTCCTAAGTCTCTTGGTCTTATTAGTGTGGCTGTGTGTACTAGGTTTCCAGTGACACAGTTCTAAGAGGTGTTCAGCTGAAGGCCAATTTTAGCCCCAGCCTACGCCCCTCCAGGATGACCTGTTAAGATTCAGCAAGTAATCCACAGATGCTATGCTTAGGGTTGCCTCAAAAGGCCATGCCAGAGACCCAGGTCAGCTGCCACCAGTGTGAGTCTTAGAGCTGGCTCAGTAAGGAGTACCAAACTCATCGAGGACACAACTGGACATGACTTGGGTGGGGTCGCAAGTTGGGAGAGGCAGAGTTTCAGAAAACCCTCTGGATGGGAAAAACCTCTGTTATCCATTTTAATGACATCTTAGCTATGGTGGTGGCATTGCATCCACACACTGAGAGTGAGGGGAGACTCAACAGAAGAACAACAGATACCACCAGCACTTCTGCCCAGGAGAGAACCTCACTTCTGGCCCTCATTCAGACAACTCAGTGTCCCTCTGTAAATCTCTGGTGCCCTCCAAGCAGCCGACAGAGCAATCAGGTCTGTCACCATGAGAGTTCACTCATAGACACGGACCCTTTAAGAGGTGTCTACAGCTGTCACAGCCTCTGTTTCACTCAGCAGATCAGAATGGGGTAGTATCGTGTCTTCACCCACTCCTACCCTCTACTGTTGCAGGTTGATTTCTAATTTCTCTCCCTAGTTGTAGTGCTTCTGTTCTTCTAGATCCCAGGCAACTTTGCTTGCTGTTTGCTACATGTTTCTTTCACAACTTTGATTTGGTTGCAAGAGGGATGAACAAAGCCTCTATCATCTATGCCATTCTCTCCCTCCACACTCCCCACCTCACAGCTTCATTTTTTTAAAGCTGTTCTTCTCAGACAATGGTTTATGTTGAGAACAGACACTGAGACTAACCCAACAATAATTCCTTAAGTGTAGTATGGCGAGGGAACTTGTTTTGGTATTCAGTCTGTCCTTATTTTTAAAAATTCTTTTTTCATTTTGCTTTTCAGATTGGGTGATTTCCACTTTTCTGTGTTCTTGGTCTCTGAACCATTCTCCTGTATTAACTAATCTGCTTCATTGCCTTCTAATGTATTTGTCACTTCAGTTATTGTATTCTTCAACTTTGGTTCTTTATCGTATTTTCTAACTCTTTGTTGAAGTGCTCTCTGAATTCTTCTGTTCTACTCTCAAGTTTGTTGAACATCCTCATAACTGTTTCTTCAAATTCTTTATAAAGCAAATTACTTATTTTCATTTCATTAGAGTTTTTATCCAGGGGTTTTCTGTGTCTTCATTTGGGGGATATTCTATCTCTACATTTTGTCTGACTTTCTGTGTTTGTTCCTGTGAATTAGAATAAATAGTTATCTCTCCAAATCTTGAAAGAATTGTCTGGTATAGAAGTGGCCTCTGAGTAGACTGTGTGCTGGGTGGTTTTACGAGGCTTTGAGGTGTTCTGGCTCTCCATAGCCAGACAAGAGTTAGGGCAGGGGGGGGTCTCATGTGTGTGAGCTTCCATACCCTGCTAGTGTGGGTGGGGAAGGCCTGTGGTTTCGTGCTACAGAAACCTTCTGATTCTGCTCTTAATCTGGGCTTATCTGCCTGGTATGTGCCTGCAAGAGGCAGTCCTTTTGTTTTGTTTGACTACTGCTAGAGCCCTGTTCAAACTGAACTGTCTCGTGAACATGATTACCACAGTACCCTAATTCTGTTTCATTCTGGGTGGAGCTGCCCAATTTGCAACACTGCAGCTCCCTAGTGGCTCTTCTTTTGCTCTGGGAGAAGCAGCCCAGTGGAGCCCATAGTAGTAATCTGGTGTTGGTGAGCCTCAGCCCGTTGGGCCCACTGGATCTAGCCCCATATGTGGGGGAGGATGTTGTATGCATCTGATAAACAGCCCTCTTTTTTTCTGCTGGAGCTAGCTCCAGGAGGGGTGGCTAGAGACATGCTACTGCAGCCTTGCACATTGGCCAGAGCACCTGGTAGAATTCTTGACAGTGCTATTCAAGTGCAAGGGGAATGCTAACAATGGCACTCATCAACTGTTCCAATCCTGATGGGTTCTCTCAGATTACAGAGAGCTCCTGCTATTCCCTAGTCTTCTCTATTCTCTCTCCTTTTTTGTGTGCAGAAGCTGTTCAATTTCCCCTCAGTTGCCTCTTAGGATGAATTGCTCTAAATATAGGCATACATTTGGTGTGTTCATGGGAGGGGACAAGTTTCACATCCTCTTACATGTTCATCTTAGACCTGCCTCCCTCTTTCCATTTTCCTAACAGTATTTTTAGAAGAGCTGATATTTTTAATTTTGATAAAGTTTCATTTATTAAAATTTTTCTTTTATGAATCATGCTTTTGGTATAAAATATAATAAATTATTGCCTAAGTCAAGCTTGAAAAGTTTTTCTCCTGTGTTTTTCTTTAAAACTTTTATGGTTTTATGTTATACATTTAGGTCTATGATCTATCTTGAGTTAATTTTTGTGTATGATGTGAAGTATGAATCAAAGTTTGGATTTTTTTGTATATACTATCTAATTACTACACTGTCTTCATTATTGTACCTATATAATAAATCTCAAAATTATATTGTGTTAGTCTTCCAACTTTGCTCTTTTTTTCAATTCTAGTCTTCTGCATTTCTAAATAAATTTTGAAATCACCTTGTCAATTTTGATTTTTAAAAATGTCTGCTGAAATTTTTATTGGGATTGCACTGAGTATACACATCATTTGAGGAGAATTAACATTTTCACAATAGTGTGTCTTCTTATCCTTGAACATAGTATATTTCTCCATTTATTTAAGTCAGATTTATCCCTCTGATTTCTTTTTTAAATGTAATTGTAAATAATATTTTTATTATTTCTGTTCGCTATTATTCATTACTAGTAAATAGAAATGCAGTTTCTAAAATACCAATCTTTTATCCTGCAAACTTGCTTAATTCACTTACTAGTTTTAATAGCATATTTGGTGGTGGGGGGGTTGTAAATTCCATAAGATTTTCTACTTAGACAACCATGTCTTCTATGAATAAAGACCATTTTTTTCTTATTTTTTTTCTTGTGCTTGAGGTAATTGATCACATTTAGCATAACTCATAATTGTACAGATACAATTCTGAAGTCCAGAAAAGTGATATTTCAAGTGTTTTTGTTTAGCATCTAAAAGATCAAAATTGAGATTCTAATAAAGTTAACAGAACCTGTCAGATGTAGTACTTCTAGGCTGGTGTATCAGTTATCTACTGCCATAATCAAGGTGTATGACAAATGATATCAAAATCTTAGTGACATACTACAATAAACATTTATGTGGCTCACAAATCTGTGGGGATTACTTGATCTGAGCTGAATTCACACACTGGTCAACAGTGAGCTGGAGGTTGGCTAGATTACTTATCTTGTCCAAGCTTACTCTCATGCATGGTATTTGTTGGATGATGGCTGATCTAAAGCATCCTAGTTTGGCTGACTGAAGTAAATAAACTCTGTTCTACGTGTCCCTTACCCTCAATTAGGCTATCCAATTCATAATCTTCTTATGATAATGACAGAAGGAAAGAATATAAAATGGAAGGGCATACTTTTCAAGCCTTTGAAAAGTTTGCTGACATCACATTGATCAAAGCCACAGCCAAACCAAGAGTCAGAGTGGTGGACCCTATTAAGTTACATGACAAAAGACAGATAAAGGGAGTCAGGAAATAATCATTAATTGGTCAGAACCAAGAGGTTGGTTAATACCGATGATAACAAGGAAATACCATAAATCTTGGTCCTGAGGCAATTATATTTGCATTTTACCTCCTCTGGTAGAATGACTGGTGAAATTTACCAGTAGTTCTTTCCCAATTTTCTGTAGCAAGATCTGAAAGTTCATAAGAGTAGAGAGTAAAGGGTGGGTACTGTACAGACAGTCAGATGCAAGCACTCTTCAAAGGCAGAGAAGACTAGTTAATACTGAGAAATTTATCAAATACACTGATCCCAGTATTCAGAATATCATATTAATTGGAACTTTTTTTGCAAGTGACAGAAATTCAGTGAAACTGGTTTAAGCAGAAAAGGAACTTTACAACTCCCATAACTGAAAAAAAATCTAGGAAAACATCAGGTTTCAGACACAGTAGGATCCAAAGCTCCAAATAATGGCATTGTGACTCTGTCTCTTCATCTCCTGCTTGAAATTTCTGCCTGTCTTCACTCTCAGGAAAGCTCTCTTCACATAATGGCTGCCAGCAGCTCTAAGCTTACATTTTTCATCTTAGCAATTTCATAGGAGAAAAGCTTTATTTTCCTAATAACTTCAATAAAGCTCTTAAATTGATCTCATTGTTCTAACTGTTATTGAAGAGGAATTTGCACTCAAGAAGCTAATCATCTATTTGTTCTGCTTCTGTGGAGGGGTTTACTTCATAGGCAGGAGGGCAGAGTGATCACGAGATCAACTGAAGACCCACCCTCTCCTATAATTGTTCTGTCTTGATAACAGACATATTACGTAAATTCCTAAATCACATGCTCTGTAACTGCCCATAGGCCATGCTAACTGTAACAGTGTGGGTATAAAAACAAAATTGCCCCTGAGCTGGGATCCAGATCTTCAGAACTCTAGCTCTTCTGTGACTGTCAGAATAATAAACTTGAGTTCTCCAACTCTCTGAGTGGTACTTGGTTTCTCACTGGTCTTGTTTTACAACATTTCTGCAACAGTATTATCTTCTCAACCCTGAATCTATTACTTAACCCAAAGGACTGGAAAATTCTTATTTGCCGTTCTTACTTAGACTGGCACTTTCAAGAACTCTGCATGTCACAAACACATATACACACTACACATTTATTCAAGAATATTTCATCACTCAGGAATCAGTAAAGCACAACCCATAAACCTAAACATCTATTCCAATGACTAATACCAGTCAAACCCAAGGGAAATAAAAAACTGCATCAGGATGCTCTGTTGGGTAAGTAATAATGCCCCTGACATTGGACATAAATAGTATTTTGGAATAAATAGTATTTTCAGAAGCAGAAATATTAAGTAAAAGAACAGCACTTAGATAATTTTATGTTTTTATATTGTCTTAATCTGCCATGTCCTTCTCATATAGCATGGATGTTATAGATTCAAGCCTAGTGAAATATTTTTAATTAAATTTATTGGGGTGACATTGATTAATAAAATTTTACAGGTTTCATGTCTATAATTCTACAATATATCATCTATATATTACACTGTGTGTTCATCACATAGTAAAATATTTCAGTAGTGCCAATTGTTTACTTTCTTATTTCTCTTCATGTTTCATTTTATAATTCCATAGGTACATACATATTAGCTTCATCATCACAAGCTGGTGGGTGGGCAATATTTTACAACTTTAAATAATTCATACTACTCTTATGCCGGAGCCAGCCAGCTAAGAATGAACAGTTCCCGAGAGGGGGAGTGAGGATTGTGGAAAAAAGAGAGAGAAAGACAGAAGATAGAGTGAGGAGAGTGAACAGTGAATACTGAGCCCCAAGTTTATTTAGCACAGCATATATATACCCTTGGAAGAGCACAAGAAGCAACACCCACACATAAATGATTGCTGACCTTTACATAAGTTCTCTCAAAATGTCCTTGTTCCTGTTTTCCTCTCTTATTTCCTGGGACAAGGAACATTCAACTCTTTCCATTAAGCCAATCTTCCTCCTTCAGTAAAGAGCCCACCTGCTCTGCAAACTTCTAGCTTGCAGGCAACTCCAACCCTGTCTGCAGGGCATTCAGCAAGAATGGCTCCCAACACTCTTAGACATTTATTTATTCATAGATATAGATATAAATATAAATGCAATATGCATAAAGTGTGATACTAATTCTTTACATAGGCTACTGAATGGTCATTTGTGAATATTTTTATTTTTATAAGTAATACAAATAAGATATATGCAAATTCTCCAAGAAGTAAATTAATTTAAATCTTTTCTTTAAAATTGTAATTTAGCCTTTTAAGATAATTTTGAGTGTTTTGAAATTAACATTTTTCAAAAATATATAAAAATATTTTATATTTACACATTTTATTTATATTTTCTGAATGTATACAATTACATTTTATTTTTAATTCCTTTAAAACAATCTACTACCTACAGGCTGACTGACTGTATTTGCAAATAAAGTTTTATAAGCACACAGTGGAGTCCATTCACTTACGTATTATTTAGAGCTGCTTCACAATACAATAACAGAGTACACTTGTTGAGACAGAGACCATACGCAGGGCTAAAATATTTACTATCTTGCATTTAAGAAGAAGTTTGTGGACTCTTGCTTTAGATTACTTTCCATAGTACATGAATTATATGAAAACATTAATTATAATGACATAATTACTAATTATGATAGGTTGAAAACAAGATAAATAAATTTTGTGGGACAAAATATCTAATGATTTATAAAACATATTTTACCTGGACATTGTCAGTCTATCAACTTCACAGCAGACATGTATAAATATAGTTAAATTTGGTTGTATTAGATATTTTTACTGACTTTTACTCATACAAATACCGTAAGTTTACACATAATTAAAAATCTTGGTATTGTGAAAGTAAAATTATGGAGCATATTTTATGTAACAGATTTATTTGCTCAATTTATAACTTTTAAGTATTTAGGTATATGGTAGTGTGTGTGTGTGTGTGTGTGTGGGGGGACATCCATTTTAACTCTTGGTTCTGGGTCCTGCAAATGTTAGAAACAAGATTAGGGAAAAGTTTCTGGGTTCCTCAAAGGAGAATCAAGATGTTTTACAAAATGAAGGGGAGAGGAAGTTAGACAGATTATAAACAACAGATGTCAATTAGAGCTGACACTTTGCCAATAGGAGTAATTCTATCAAATACTACTGTTCTCTGATTCCAGAATAGGAATTAATGGGGGCAAGGAGGAAAATATTAGACAATGGATGAATAAGCAAGGTATCTCATGATGTTCCTTGTCAGCGATGTTTGATCAGAAGCTCCATGGTCACTGTCAAAGGTCACACAGAAGGGATTCCTACATTAGGAAGAAGACTGGACTAGGTTAGTTTAGTTAACAAATATTTGTTGGGACTTGTTATGACTCAGGCTCTGACCTAGATCACAAGTTTTAGACAATTTGATGATTTAAATAACTGGCTGAAAATGCTGAGAATGAGCAGACTAGTTCCCACTGTTATAAATGTAAATGATTAAAAAAAAATCTTAGCAGGCAGTCTAGCTCTGCTGTTAAGAAAGCTCTGGATTCTTTTATATATTGCAGACACAAACTCAGAAGCCATCACTGTAGGAGGTAATCTGAGAAGTTCCCGAGGACAGTCTATGGCCTTGACAGTTCAACCTCAAAAGGAAGGATTAAGCAATCTTTTTAACATAGCTCCCCCAGATATAATTTTATTTCATCTAACCAGTCTACCCTAAAAAATTAAATTAAAATGCAATATAGGCCATTCTGAAAAACAGATTTCAAAACTAATTTTTCTCTGATTTCTTCTTTGAACCTGGAAGTTAAGAAGTTTGTGGAGGGAAAAAGATATATCCTCTTTGATTAATGTTATCAAATCATTTTATTCTGTTTCTAAAGGAATTAATGGAAAGAAAAGAGACACCAGCATTTTATTTTGTATTTACAGGAAAAGAACAGGGCATCATGTTTCATTCTCCATTAATTCTTTGGAAATTGACTAAGACAAAAGACGATAACTAGCATAATCTGCAGGGTTGTAATACTGTTTCTTTCCTTTCTATAACAGCATACCTTTGTCTTCTTTCAGTTTTAATCTAAAACTACTATTGCTAACAGAAACCATTAAAATATATGTAGTTCCTCTAAGCCAATTATATCATAGCTACCTTCATATTAAAGATTTTTAAAACTAGAAGGGACCTCAGAGATCGTCTTGAAAACTTCTTCAGTGGCTATGCAAGTTAAATTAATGGCCCAATTACCCAACATTTTGGTAACAGAAAAAAATCTATAACCCAGATGCCTCAACTTCATTTAAATGTTCTTTCAACTGCATCACTCACTATGATGGTAGTATGGAGGGTTGGAACATTTAGGTTTGGTTTTCTTTTCTCTTTTTTCTTTCTTTTCTTTTTTTTTTTGGCAATCTACACATGAAATCCACTTTGGAGTCCATTGTCTCTCAAATATTGATTTGTTGCCCAAATCATCCACAGAGTTCTTTTGGGAAATCTTGGCTTTGTGTTCTGACTCTGACACTTCTTAGTTATTAATCCCTTATCTTTTAAAACTTCAATTTAATTATCTGTAAAATAGAAATTATCTCAAAATCACCTTGTAAAATTGTTTTAAAGATTTTAGGGATAAAGTATGTAAAGCGCTTCACAAATTGAAAAGAAATACACATATATCAGATATCATTACTGTAGTTGTTGCTATTAGGCACATGTTTCTTCATAATATTTCTTGGATAAATATTTACAATATAAAATGAGTATATGGATACAGAGCACTATAGAAGCACAAAGGCAAGCTTACTATTTTCAAGGTTCTTAGAAAGGCTAAATAGTGGAGGTGACATTTGGATAGTTTTGAATCAAAAGTAGAAGTTCTCCAGAAAGGAGAAGTAGGAGAAAAGAAGGGTAGAAATTAGGGCATTCCATGCAGTTGTGATGAATTTGCAGGTTTGCACAAAGGCAAATAATCTAGCAGTAGCTGATGTATAATATATAACAACACTAACAACTACAACTATCTTTTACAGTGACTTCTAAGCTTTACAGTTTTTACCCATATTTATAACCTACACAATGATGCTTCAAGGTAGGTAGTATTACCTGAAGATTAGCAGGTAAGAAAACTAAGGCTCAGAGAGTTTAAATAAATTGCCTAAGTTCACATAGCTATTAATTAGAGAAATCAGGTTTTTATTCTTATCATCATCATCATCATCATCATCATCATCATTATTATTTTTTAAGTTTATTGGGGTAACATTGGTTAATATAATTAAATAATTTTCAGGTGTACATTATAATTTGACATCTATATATTCTATTGTGTGATTAGAATATATCACCCAGAGTCCAGTTTCCTTCAGTTACCATATATTTGTTCTCTTTACCCACTTCACCCCCCCAACCCCTTATTTTTGACCCCCTTTACCCTGTCTATATTTTCTCTCCTCCCTCACCCCCTTAAAAATCAGTTTTGAACTTAGGTCTTACTGACTCTCAAGTCTGTGTTTTCACTTAATTATACTAGTTCTCATGAATTGAGAAATGACGGGAAATGTAGCAAGGGACAGAGTTTGCCAAAGTTGAAATGTGAAAACCAGGAAGTTTGGATTTTATTCTGGAGATTGTAGAAATCATTGAATGAATTTTAAGCAGGTGTTTTAGAAAAATTAGTCTGATGGCAGTGTGTAGAATGGATGGAACAAGAAAGAAACTAAAAACAAGAAGATCAGTTTTGAGAGTATTACAGAAATCCAATCAAGAGAAATTAAGAACCTCTGAAACTATCTGTTTATTTGCTCACTCACCCATGTGTGGGAGCACAGATCGCTGTTTTATTAAATAAAGATATGCCTTATTTCACATAACAGCCTAGAGGCAGGGCAGACTCCAGGACTGGTTTATTAGAAACCCTGGTTTACAGTTATTACAACATGGATTCCCTTTGTAGACCCAAGGAGGCTACCAATGGAAGTTAGAAATCTGTAACCTTTTTTGTTCACACCCTAACAGAGAGAGGAATCTCTTCTCACAAACAGGAATTATATTTCCTTCAATCTGATATCAATTTCAGTGAAGTGGTAGAACAGAAGCCTGATTATTTCTTTAATGGATATTATACCTTTGATTTTAGAATCCAAAAAATAAGGGTCATTGTAGTGTGACACATTTGGAAAGTTTTCAGATTATGATGTGATATCACCACTTTTTCCAATCCATTGGGTCTTTCATCCCACATCACTAACCTGGAATGGGAGGATTAATCTCCTGGTTTTTTAAAATTAGTTGGCACCTACAGATTAGTAAAAATTAAGAAAGTAGATAACTGTGTTTATCCAATCTATTGGCAGGGTAATATGCCAGTCAATTGTGAGTGAATCCAAGTATTAAAAACTTTAGTCCCTTCCTAGAAAGAATTTATAACTTGCTTGGTATAAAAAGTTTTATACTGCAAAGGAATCCATCAACAAAACAAAAAAACAACGTACTAAATGGGAGAAGATATTTGCAAATGATATATCTGATAAGGGGTTACTATCCAAAAACATATAAAGAACTCATACAACAACATCAAACAAACAAATAAACAAACAGACAATTAAAAAATGGACAGAGGACAGGAATAACAATTCTCCATAGAGGACATACAGATGGCCAACATGCACATGAAAAGATGCTCAACATCACTAACCGTCAGGGAAATGCAAATTAAAACCACAATGAGATATCATCTCACACCTGTCAAAATGGCTATTATCAATAGCCATTGGAAAACAATTAAATTTTTCTCAAAAAAAGTAAAAATAGAACTACCATATAACCCAGGAATTCTACTTCTGTTGATTTATTTGAAGAAATTCAAAACACTAATTCAAAAGGCTATATGTACCCCTATGTTCATTACAGCATTATTTACAATAGCCAAGATATGAAAACAACCTAAATGTCCATCGATAGATGATTGGTTAAAGAAAATGTGGTATATATATTCAATGGAATATTACTCAACTGTAAAAAGGATGATATCTTGCCATTTGTGACAACACAGATGGACCTAGAGGGTATCATGCTACATGAAATAAGGCAGATAAAGAAAGGTAATACCATATGATTTCACTTATGTGTGTTATCTAAAAACAAAACAAAACAAATGAAACAAACAAACAAACAAAACAGGAACAAATTCATACAGAGAACAAACTCCCAGTCAGTAGATGGGAGGAAGTTTGAAGAGATGGGTGGAAAAGGTAAAAGGAATTAAGAAGTACAAATTGCCAGTTATAAAGACAATGTGGTATATATTGTGGTATATATATTGTGATATTGAATATATATACCACATTTTACAGCATGGTTGTAAAGTACAGCATGGAGAAGAGAGTCAATAATATTATAATAACGATGTATAGTGTCAGATGGGTACTAGATTTATCTGGGCAATCACTCTGTAAGGTATATAAATGTCTCATCACTATGTTGTACACCTGAAACTAATATAATATTGTCAACTATAATTGAAATATAAACTTAAGAAATGCTAGGAATTCATTGTCTTTTAGCACCTAGTAAGTATGAGGTATGCATTAGGTTATGAAGGTATGAGAGGTAAATAAGTTGCTCTTTGCTTCAGAGAATCATCTAACATACACTGGTTGAATACATAGTGAGTGAGATCTGAGATACAGATAAAGAGCAGAAGGTCATTGTAAAACCTTGGGGTTCAGTCCTTGTAATGTGCAAAAGCAGAGGAGTTGTCAGAGAAGTAGTAAGAAAATCAGAAGAGAGAAGCAACCCAAGCTAAATAAACATAAAGTTTCAAGAAGGTGGTGGAATAGAAAACTACAGAGGAAACAAAAGAATTGAGGAAAAAGGGAAAGCCACAAGATTTAGTGATCAGAAAGTCACTGATAACCCATGAGAATAGAATTTCAGTCGAGCTACAGAGGGTTAGAAACAGTTGATGGTGAAAAAGTGGGAGAATTGGTACGTGTTCTCACTCAAAGAGGCTTTTTGATGGCTTTTCTATCTCAAAGAGTTATTTTGCTACATTTATTTTATGGTTGATATGAGAAGAAGTGTGGAAATATTGCATATTTGGTAAATCAGGCACCAAAGAATTTAATGTCTTTGAAGACAAGTGTTTTGCAAGTCATAGTCATATTACAGTTATGGACTCAGTAACAGTGTGAATTTTCCCATAATAGTACTTATCTCACCACTTAAGGCAATGAGGATACTTTCCAGCTTAGATGCACTTTCTAATCATTAGTTAAGCAAGTCTCCTTTCTCTGTGTGCACCTTTTTAAGAGATCCGATTAAGCTTTTATCTTTCCCCTAGAGAGCTAATCAAATATATGGTAAAACCACTTAGAACCACATTATAAATTTCCTTCCTTTATTTCTCTTTCCTTGGCTATAAAAATTTTGTACCCATCCAAAAACAAAACTAATAAACAATAACAACAACCCACTTCACTAGCAAGAACAAGGGCTCTATTTTTATCATGAAACTATTAGCCCTACACTCAGAGTATTTATCATGTGGAATGAGCTTGGTACCCTGTATTTTGGTGACAGATGGTGGCAGAAAGCAGAGTATGCCTTCCAGATGTCACAGTATGAGAGTGTTAGTGAGGTCCCCAGAATGAGGCATGTTTTTATAAGACAGTAATAATCAGAACCTGATGCGGTTCTTTCTGGTACAGATATTTAAAGACTTAAACTTGAATTGAGAAACACAGACCCTCATGCTTTTAGAAATTCAAATTTTAGCTGCT
Source organism: Macroglossus sobrinus (assembly GCA_004027375.1). Classification (NCBI taxonomy): domain Eukaryota; kingdom Metazoa; phylum Chordata; class Mammalia; order Chiroptera; family Pteropodidae; genus Macroglossus; species Macroglossus sobrinus. The sequence continues at coordinate 92,231 of PVKZ01001303.1, read as the reverse complement.
AGTCCAACCACCAATATTCGTATTTGTTCTACAACATTTCTGCTAGTGATGAGGAATTCACTACCTCCTGAAGACAGCTCTCACTTTTAGTAAGTTCTTTCCTAGAAGGAGCCAAAATTTGTGTCTCCATATTATTTGTCCCAGTTCTATAAATTCAGGCCATTTAGAGCAAATGCAGTCCCTTTAAGTTTTTCAAATACTTGAAGGGAGTTTTGTGTCTCGAGCCTTTAAATCTTCTCTTTTTCTTCAGCCTCTACTCATGAGTTTGCCTTAAGCCCTCCACTACCTTAGCTGCTCTCTCTAAATGTACTCATTTTTTTGTCCTCCTAATGTAACACCCCAATACAGAAGGCAACTCCAACTCCTGGGCTGTCCTGAGAAGGACATGGAGAAGGGGTATAGTTATCACCCACTCACAAGATTCAACAACTCTGTAACACTCCAGAGAACAGCCCTCAATATACATTTGTGCTTTCCATGTCATCCCTGGCTCATAAGCCTTTAGTTTCTCCCTCTTTGTTACCAAATCATATCTAACTTGCCATGTTTGATTTTAAAGGCTTTTTCTCATCTTTTCTTACTGGATTCATTCAACTTTATTTTATATTACACTCTTACAGACACCCTTCACTTGGGTCAGTCTGGGTTTATCAATATATCTCAAACACATCATGTCTATTCACCTCCATCTATGTGTATATTCTCATGCTTTTCCCTGGCTGAAATGCACTTCTCCTTGCCCATCTAAATTCCCTTTATCTTCAAAGGCACAACTCAAATACTATATCCCCTATGGAGTCCTCCTACATTATTTCAGCCTATAACTAGCTCCTCCTTTCCTGAATATATTTACCCCCTCAGAAAATGATAGAGTAGGACCCACCTTATACCTATGAGCACAAAGCTTCTTGGTCATTTTGTATTATATTACTCACTATAAACTATATGTATAGATATTACAGTCCCAGGAAAACATGAATCACATTTTAAAATGTACTTAGTTTTATTCACTGGTTGCTAAGGACTGGATGTTTGTGTTCCCAAAATCCATTTGTTGAAATCTTAACCTCCATGTGATGGTATTAGGAGGTGGGGCATTTGTAAGGTGATTAGGTCATGAGGGGAAGCCCTCATGAATGAGTTCTCTTTTCATCATTTGAGAATAAAATAAGAAGAGGCAATCTGCAACCCAGTCTTTACCAGAATCTGTCTTTGCTGGCATGCTAATCTTGGACTTTTAGCCTCTAGACTATGAGAAATAAATGTTTGTTTTTAAGCCACCCCATCTATAGTACTTTGTTAAGCAGCCAGAGCTGATTAAAACTTTGGTGTATTGCCAGTGCCTAGAGAAGTGTCTGGCACATAGTAGGCACTCAATAAATATTTGTTAGATGAATGAGTGAATAAAAAGTGCTCAATAAATGCTTATTGATTGATTAATTGACCTGGATTGGAAAGATGATTAACAAAACAGAGATTAAATAGAGAAAGACATAATATCATTCTTAAAAATCAAACAGTACTCCACATCCTTGAGTCTGGTCCAGATTGAAGAAAGAGAGGGAATAGATGGGGGAAGAAGTGGGCTGTCAGCAGAGAGTCTCCAAGTTCTCAGGGAAATAAGAAATGTAGGGAGCTCTGACTCATCTCAGGAAATCATCAGCAACACTTCAACATTCCCTAAAAACAGCAACCCCTGGATGAAGCTTTGAGGCAGTTTGGATTCTCTCTTCTTATTCTACCTTTGATATGAAGGAGCTCATTTTTGCAGAATGACTTGTTCAGTCTCCCAGGTGCTATGATTATTTAGGATTCAGGATATGTCAGGGTGTGTACTGCTGTATCAGTCATTTCATATCCTTGTTTCTTCTGAGCCCAGGAAACTACTGGAGGCAGAACAAGATGAATTCAAAGTGTGATGTAAACTTGATGTCCTACCTAAACTCATTCTTTCCATCCACATCTTAGTCCACTATTCATACTTCTGTCCTGTTTAGTTTATGGCTCCACCATATCTTCCTAGCCCTAAATGCTATCTTCCATTCTTTCCATATTCTCATTTTCAACATCCAGGTGGCCACCAAATTCTGTCAACTCTTCTCTGAAATATCTCTCAAACCTGACCTTCCCTTTGCAGTCCTGCTGCTTCTACTTTTATCAAGCTCTGCTCCTCTCTGACACAAATTATTGCAATAGCTTTTTGTCATTTGCCTGCTTCAAATCTTTCCCCTTCTGTGGAGCATTCTTCACACTACCACCAGTAAAATCACAAAAGACCAATTTAATCATGTCATTCTCTGTTTGAAATATTCCGTGGTTCTCTACTGCCTACAAATTAAATGTAAAACTCTTCATCTAGCATTCAAGGTGTTTCTTATCGAATCATAACTCAACTTTTCTCTGCCCATCCACACAGGATATCTATTCTTCCCCATTCCTTAACTTTCTCTACCTTAAGATTTCTGTAGCCAAAATTTTCTTTACTTTCAAAAACTATCTCAGACTTCACCTTCCCTGACTCCTTGAAGCCCACTCAGGCTAAGTCAGTGTCCTTTGTAATAAATTGTTGTATGTTAGTGTTCTTTCCTTCAGAACACTTCCCTTAAGTAGTAAGCACACACTCCTTCTCAGCACTATTTAATCAAAATACTATCTCCTGCATAGCTCCATATAAATAAAGGACATGTTTACTTTTGTCTCTCTATGAATCACCATTGTTTAGCACAGTGCCTGGTGTATAATAGTTGCTCAATAAACATGTATAGAAATAAAGAGAGGAAGGAGGAAAAGTGGGTCCCCAGCTGGAGTTTAAGAAATTATACAGCAACATATTTGCACAACACAAGTACTAGTTTGACATCAAAGTTGAAACTCATCAGTGTTCCAATTTTCTTCTTGGTTTTATTGGCTTGGGAAAATTCCCAAAATTCTCTAATTTGTTGTTTCTTCCATTTATTTCAGCAGACAGATTTAGAATTTCTATAAAATATAATGCATATGTTATTAGAAGAATACTTCTCAACTGGAAAAGATGCCTTCTCCAAAAAATATATCAGAATTTCAAGGAAGAGTCTAGCTCAGTACAAATAAACCCACAACCAATGTGATGGGCAATGTTAGGTGTGTAAGAAAGCAGGCAGAAAGTGATACAGAGATAAACAAAACAGTTCATGACACCAAAAAACTTACTTTCACATGTGAGAGAGACATGGGGCTAGAACTATACTACAAGGCAATTTGTTGAATAGAGACAAAATGTACATGCAGAGCAGAGAAGGAATGGCTGATTTCAGCTTGGGGGAAAGGGCAGAGTGTTTGTTAACTCGGGGGCTGGGCCTGAAAGGGTAGATAGGACCTCATAGAGAGCCATAAGGGACAGCCTCCTGGACCTCTTTCCCAGAAAGATGGTGAGGACTAACTAGCTAATGGGTAGCTAATGAAATCTTTCTCCAGAGTCTCATGGTATCAAGCACTATCTCATGACTATAGATAGCTCTAATATATCCTACTACATGGCAACTGTGCTTGGCTGACCAATGACATTACTTCTCTGCATTGGCTGTATCTACAATTTTTCTTCATTACCCGAGAAGGTCTATATTTACTGACATAATCAGTAAGTAATGGGAAAAATTATTCCAGCCTCCAATAGGAGATTAACTTGAGAAGGGTTGACTCATATCTAGAACTAACTGGTGATTTCTGCCTTGTTTTTGTTCTTATTGAGTAGCCAAATGTCTTTTTGGCACTCTCTGTGACATTGTCAATTCACCTTGACCCCTGGAGAAATACATAAACAAGGGCAGATCTTTCCAGAACAAGATATGAGGAAAAAAAAAAAACAGAGATGGTGCTAGACAAAACTGTGACATCAACCACATTTATATGGGAACTCCTAGTCTCTCTGGCTGAAATAGAACATACTGCTAGTAGTGGTTAGCTATTACTGGGATCTGGGCATTATTCTATTCATATTGAGTCACTGAATACTCACCATAACCTAAGATAGGTAGATCACTGCCACTCGTGTTTTATAGAAGACATAGCTGAAGCAATTAACTTGCCCTAAGTCACACAGTGGTGCAATTTGAATTCATGGCCCACGCTCTTAACCACTATATTAGACTGCCTTATATTCACAGAATTAAAAGCAAGGACATTGGAGTCAGGCAAATCTGGCTTTAATAAGGGTTTTTTCACTTTCTAGCTGGGTGATCTTGTACCTATTATCTAACTTTTCAGAGCCATTTGCATTGTTAAAGCCCCAAAGCCTTCAACTTGGAAAAAAACTCTCCGCTGGAGGAATTTGCTTTCTCAAACTGCTAGTCTGTTGATTAGATGCCCTCCCCGGGTCCCCAGTCTTCAACCCCAGCTGAGCCACTTGTTTCATCTTCTGCATGTTCAGCTCCACCCTTTTTGCTTGAGCTGTTCTGAGTAAGGATGTGCTGAAACAGGTTGAGCTGTACCAAATGGAGGCCAAGACTTGGAATTCTCAGACTTCTGGTCTAATCCAAGCCCCAGAGCTCTAACATGATTATACAAGCCCTTTCCCCTCATTTGGCTCTTCTGTCCATTATAGGAGTTCTGGACCTTGCCTTCTTTATCCAGATTCCTCCATGCACTCAGATTTATATATGACTAGGCTTCTACTCTAACAACTCCTTCCAACCTACCTAACACCCAGTCCTGGTACATGGGTTGGGCCCTGCCTTGCACTTACCAGTCTTGTTCTCAGTTTGAAAGAAGAGTATTATTGTTTTTTAGATGATCCTCAGAGCTAGGTCTCTGTCACTTTGAATGGGTCTGTTAGTTGACTGCTTGCCTGACCACTTGCCACACCTGTACTCCCAAAATTGTTCTATCCACAGTCAGATAAGCCTAGTAATTATATTATTTTATTTTTTAGATAGAATTTACATAACATAAAATTTACCTTCTTAATCATTTAACAAGTATACGTTAGTGGATTTTAGTATATTCACAAAGTTGTGCAACCATCACCACAAATTCCAAAATATTTTAATCTCTTTATAAAGAAAGTCCATAAGACATCAAATCTGAAAAGAAAACCTGAAAGCCAAGAGGGATTAGTAGAGATTTTTAAGTGAGACATAGGGGAACTGTACAAAAGATGATAATGGGGTTCAGGACATGCTACCCCATATATGGCACCTTGGTATATTGACTATTTTAAGCTGAAAGAATTTGGGAAACTACAGGTATAGGAGGGACTTTCTGTTCTTCTTCTGAAGCAGGTCATAAGAACCACATGTGAGAGGTGCCCCTCCTACTCTCGGGGAAACAGAGGACCCTTATCTCTGAAGAGGGGTGCTGAGAGGAGTCCAAATAAATAGGCCTTGCTGTTTCTCCTAGTGTACCATTGCACTTAGTTCAGGCCCTTTTTTGTACTATTACATTTTCCCATGACTTTCCAAACTTCATCAAACCTAACATAAACACACAGGTTTACCTCAAAGAAAAAAAGAAAAAGAAGAAAAAAGAAAACTTTATACTTATTACCCATCATTCTAATTCTGCATTTCCCCTGGCAACCACTAATCTACTTTCTGTCACCGTGGATTTGCCTATTATGGACATTTCATATAAGTGTAACCATATATTTGTCTTTTTTTGGTGTGGCATCCTTGACTTAGCATAATATTTTAAAAGTTTATCTATGTTGTGACGTGAATTAATTCATTTCTTTGTATGGCTGAATAATATTCCTGTGTGTGGATAAACGTTTTGTTCATCTCTTCATCACTTAATGGATATTTGGGTTGTTTCTACTTTTAGGTTATTATGAATAACGCTCCTATGAACATTTGTGTACTAGTTTTTCTGTGAATATATTTTCAGTTATCTTGGATGTAAACTAAGGAGTGGAACTGATGGATCTTATAGCAACTTTGCTTAAGTTTTTGAAAAATTTCCAAAACTATTTTCCAAAGTGACTGAGCCATTTGATATTCTCACCAGCAGTACATGAGAGTTCAAATTTCTCCATATCCTTATCAACACTTTTTATTGTCCCACTCAGTATTTCTTGGATCACCTGATTGTGCATGTTTTCTTGCAGTTGGTGATTCCCTTAAACAAATAGTGAAAAGCATTTTACTTTGATGACAGCTATAGGTTGGACCCGCTCTGCCATGCAAGGTGCTAAGGCAGATATAGTTCTTCGGTAATTTTTTTTAAACCTTCATAACACTCAGTTTTCTTATATGTTAAATGGGAATAATAATAGGGTTCTTAACTAATTAAGACAATGCATGTCAAACCGTTAACACAATGCTTGCAAAGGCCCACCTTGGTAAATGATAGCTCTCATTATTATATCTTTCTTTGCCTACACATCCAAACCTTTGGTCAGTCAGCCATTACATCAAAAATTTGGTCAGTTAACAAATATGTATGGAGAATCCACCATATGCCAGGTACTGTTTTAAAAACTAGAAATATTGTGTCAAAGAAGTTAAGAGATCTCACAATTAGAGAGCTAATATTCTACTAAGGCAAGAGCCATAAAAAAAATTTTTAAAATGAAGAAAATAATTATAGGAACAAAAAATACCTTGAAAAAATAAAATAGAGTGATGTGATAGTGATCAGGGTGAGGAGATGCTCAGCCAGGAAAGCCGGAGAAAGCTTCCTGGAAGAGAAACACTGGAGTTATGACCCGAGTGGAGATGTGGAGGCAGCCACATGGAGGTCTGGGGAACAGAGCTCACACAGAAGAAACCTCAGACACAGAGTCCCTGTGTCAGGAACTGCTTGGAGTGTTTAAGGCATTGAAAGAAGAAATTAGGGGAGGAAAGAGGAATGGCAGCTGCTTCCAGCAAACTTGGGATCATAGAGAAGAGAAAGCAGGAGCCAAAGGGCTGCTGAGGCACTATAATGGGGACAGCACCAGGGAATGAAATTGACGGTGGGGCCCCTGGAAAAGGATGTTTGTGAAACTGGGCCAACCCTCAAGGGTGATATTTGGTAGGACTTTCAGGCACCAAATGTCCTCCATAGTTGGCAGGGGTCAAAGGAAGCCTCATTGGAGAGCTGCAGAATGGCATGCCCCCTCTCCGAACACCACTGTAACTCGCTCTTGGGAAGTTCTGTCCTCTTTCTAATTTTTTTATTTCTGATACAGAGCACTTGATCACATGTCTGCTGCTGGTATCTCAGCCCTAGGAGATAAGAGTGCATTGATATAGGTGCTTGCACTTTAAAAAGATGGGAGAAGAAAGCCTGGACTCTCTCTGCCTCTCAGAGAACTTTCTGGATGGAGCTGATGCATGTTCTCTCATTCTGCAGTTCCTCAATGTCCAAACAGAAACATGAAGGAGGCATCACAGACAGCCCAACTCACAGTCCATGAGCTGGCCTGAGTGCTGCCTGTGACTTCTCTGTGGCAATCCACATGGCAATGGAAGACTCAAGGAGTGTTTATTAAGGGCAAGGATTTTAGACTGGGAACTCATGGACTTTGCCTGTGCTCTGGGTTCCAACACTTTCTAGCTACCTGACTATCAGCAAGTTAACATTCTAAGCTTCAGTTTCCCCATTTGTGAAATGGAAGTAATATTTAAGTCAGAGAGGCAGCAAGGACACTGCACATAAGGAGCTGAGCATGGAGGTTGGAAACCCTTAGTGTCACTTATTATTTATTATTTTTATTATTACTCTTACTATTACCATTGTGACTATTATTGTTACATTATTTTGAGAGTCTCCACCTGTAAAGAGTTGCCACACTTTGAAAAGGAAGCAGAGGTTAAATGATGTTCCAAGAAGGATAGTGAGCAAAACAATAAGAAGAATTTGAAGATCTGAAGAGAAAGTTGGCACAGGAAGGGTGAAGGTACAGCCTGGATGAAAGAGTGGCATTAAATAGTTTTCAAGTGTGACAATTGAAGAACTACAAAAAGAAAAAAAGCTAATATTTTCTTTGCATATAACCTGCCATATGCCAAATATTGGGCTGGGATCTTTACATTTATTATTGTATTTAATTCTCATTAAAGAACTCTGAGGTTGTTGTTGTTTTTGTGTTGTTGTTGTCCTTATATTATTATTATTATTATTAATTATTATTATTCCCATTTTACAGATAAGGAAACAAGGCTGAGAGACTAAAGTCAAACACTAAGTGTTGAGCTGGTGTTTGACTCTGACACCATTGATCTTTTCGCTATAATCTAAACCAATAAGCCCCAGCAAAACTTATCTTATTATTACAGAGATTATGAACCTCACAGACCTAAGTATATTTCCCCAACTCTTATAGCTGCACACCAGTAGTTTTCATGGAGCAACTGATCCAACCCAGGGAGCTAGAACAAGAGCATCTAAGTAGAATATTGAATTATAAAGTCTCTTTGTGCAACAAGAATGAACTTCTGGCAGAGTGCAGAGAACTTCTGCTGGGGATGAAAAAGGGTACTGAAGGAAGAGGAGATGAAAGTCTGAGGACTTTTACAGAAGAGGAGAGTTTCAGAGGAGACCTTCCATGGTTGTCTGGTGGAAAAGCATGGAAAAGGGATCTTTTTCACCTTAGGCAAATGAAGCCATGGTGTAATGGTGGAAAGGCATGCGGCTTGTTCAGGAAGAGACTTAGGCCATGTGGACAGAAGCACAGGGTAAGGTTCAGAGAGGCAGAAGAGGAGGTGGAAAGGTAGAGTGACACTTGAAGGCAACACATTTGCATGACAAGGTTTGGGTTTTACACTTTGTCCTGTAGGTAGTGGGGAGACACTAAAGGCTTTTCGGTAGGTGAACAGCTTGATCTTATCTATGTTTTCAGCCATGACCCCTGATGACTGTGTAAAGGATGCAGCAGGGAAAGAGTAAAGCCATAAAAGGAAGTTTCTTTTAATTCACTTTGCAGTATTTCTTCCTTTGGAACCCACAGAGCCCTTTTAGTAGGCAGAAAAAGAAGCATTTCAAGGAAGTCACTGAGTCTGGTCCTTCAAAGAGCTCCCTAGGACTTGTCACCTCTCCTGACCTTCCTCTCAGGTACCCAGTGAAGAGACCTACTAAGGTAATGGCAGCACCATGAACCTTCATTTCTACTGCACTGAAAGGCGAGAAACCGACTTCAGCTAAGATACCAACATTTCCAGGGCAGACAGAAGTCATTGTCTCCAACACTTGAGATGTCCTCAGAAGAGGGATACAGTCCAGGGCCTTCCCCAGGATGTGTTGGAGGAGGCTCAGGCATCTGCCCATTCAGTCCTTCATTTACTCATTTATAACTGCTCATTGAATGCCTGCTTGAGTCAAGCCTTGCACTGGGTGCTGGGCATGCCAAGGTGAAAAAAGTAAGGTTAGTACTCTCAACAAGGTCAGAGTCTAGTGTAGACGAAAGAAAAGGTCTAGTGAAGGCTGTGGGCTTCAAAGGAGCAATATTTATATGAAGACTGAGAAAGTGTGGTTTGGAATCAGAACCAGGAAACCCCAAGTTGGTCAGGGCTCTTTGTCTGTTTGGAACCAGGGGAAGGGAAAATGAGCATCATCCAGTGGAGACCATGTTGGTGAAGTAGTGACCTCGGGTAAGAGCAGGTTTCAGTTCAAACTAGGAGGAAGCAGATATCCAGGGAGAATTTGATGATTCAGGGGAGTTTATTTATTGTTGGGGCCACAAGTCCTAGAGAAGAAAGAGGAGTCAGGGAGAAAGGCCCAGACGAAATGAGGACTGACTGTTAGCACTTGTGACTAGTTCTGCCACCTTCCCAGTCATCTGGTCTCCCCTTGCCTCACCCCTGCATCCAACTGGTAACCCAGGCCTGTTGATTTCAGTTTGTAAGTAGCTCTCAAGTCTTTTCCTGTTCTTCATTCTTCATAGCCCGTGCCCTAAATAAGGCTCCTGTGGCCCCTTACATGGACTACTGCAATGGCTTCCCTCTTGGTTTCTCTGTCTCCTGCTTAGTTATCCTTCCCCAGCACCCACTATCCCCTACCTCATCCATCCTCCATGCACCTGATCAAATGTTCTTTTTAATCCACAATTCTGATCCTGTCATCCCACCATTTACCATCCTTCAGCAGCCTCTCAGTTGTTAACAAGACACAATCTATCCCATTTGCTTGACTTCTAGAGTCATTCATAATTGGGCTCTTGCTGACGTGTCCCACATCATCTTCCATGACACCCTTTACAGAACTATATGCTCTAGTAATACTCAATTATTTATAGCTTTCAGAGCATGTTACTACATTCTCTCATGCTTTCAGATTTGCACATTCCACTTCATCTGCCTACATATTATTCCCATTTGCCACATCTCTTCCCTGACAGAACTTATTCCAGAATCCACTCAAGTGTTCTTTCTCTGTGTGGCCATCCTTCACTTCCCTTAACAGGGTGATCCTTTCCTTAAATTCTTCCTATATTTTGCACAACGTGCCATGAAAGCTATTATACAATTATACATAACAAAATACAGGTGACTATTTCCCCATTTAAGTTCTCTTCAGAGAAAATCGTTGTCTTTAAGATGTTATTTTTTAAGAGCAGTTTTAAATTCATAGCAAAATTGAGAAAAAGGCACAGAGATTTCCCATGAAGCCTCTAACCCCACACAAGCAGAGCCTCTTCCATTATCAACATCCAGTACCAGAGTGGGACCATTGTTACAATCAAGAATCCCACACTGACACATCACTATCTCCCAAAGTCTATAGTTTACATTATGAATTACTCTTGGTGTTATACAATCTATGGGTTTAGTTGAATGTATAATGATTTGTACCCATTGTTATAGTGTCATACAGAATATATTCACTGTGGTAAAAATCCTCTGTGCTCTGTTTATTCATCCCTCCCAAATTCATGGCAACCATTGATCTTTTTACCATCTCCTTAGTTTTGCCGTTTCCGGAATATCGTATAGGTGAAATCACACAATTTGTAGTCTTTTTAGAAACATTGTCTTGTAATGCTTATATCCAGTGCCCATTACATTATCTACCACCTATGTGGTGCAAATTATTTAGAGTTAATGACTGACATGGTCCATGTCTGTTTAGGGACAGGATATCCAGTAATCTGAGGCATGGTGTAAATTATTGGGCTCCAAGTGGAGATCTGCTCTGAGCTGTTTTGAAGCTACTAAACTATGTCTGATTCAATTCATCTTCAGACCTCATCCCCAGGGCTAGCATAATATTTTTTATATGATGGATTCTTAATAAATATGGAATGAGGACTTAGTCCTTACCCTCAAAAAGTATACAGAAGACCAAAAAATATTTCAGCAAACATACTTTTCTTGTCTACCTGCTTCATCAGTTGTCACTAAGAAGTTCTAGGACTTCAATCACTTGTTCTTTTGCTCATTTGTTAAAGAAAACTTGCCTGGGTCAAGTGCTCTGTCCTACAGTTTAATTGAAAACTTCTGGAAGGGCACAGTTCTGGTTAGATGGTTGTGTTGTACTGTACAGGCTGAGCATCTCACACTCTTTCCACAATCTTTCCCTCAAAGCATTCCAGGCCCAAGACGGGGGCTGCCGGCAGGGAAATTTCCTGCCCCTGCCTGGCTGATGACTCTAGCTTACCACGCTTCCTCCAGCTCTGGAGCCCTGTTGGACTCCCGTCTGAACCAGACAGTTTGGTATTAATTGCTCTCTAATTGTTTCAAGTGTGCTATTTTTATCTCCCTAGTACACTGCACTCTCCTTGCAAATGTTCCTGGTCTTTAGTTTCACATTGCACTGTGCCCCCAGCACTCAGTAAAAGCTTGCTGATTGATTTTTCTATGAGCTGTAATTATTTCTAAAGCCGCTCTGGGATATGGGTCTCTCCTGGAACGTTGTTTCTATTTCTGCCCTCTATAATCACCCTCTTGACTCCCAGGACCTCCTGCTGCCTATTTCTTCTATTGGTATCCCCAGAACCAATTTTTCTCCTTTTTTTTTCCAAAAGAGCTAATCTTATTTCACCCTCCATCAATGCCACTTAGGTTCCCTGCAGCCCCGTCTCTCTCTGTCTCTCTGTCTCTCTGTCTCTGACTCTGTCTCCCTGTCTCTCTCTCTCTCCTAGTTCTCCTTTTGCATAAGGGTTCTCCAGGCAAGAAATGTCATTCTTATCAGCTGCCTTATGATCTATTTTTATCTCTCCATGGAACTTATTAAATACTTCTGGTAACCACTGAGGTGAATGAAGGCTCCACTTTGATTGAATGTCTTTATTTTCGGTTTTATTATTTCAAGATAGTTAAAGGAAGGGACTCTTGAGGGAAATATTGAACTGAGGCAGATCAAGTGGGAAGAGAGAGGCTTTTTTCTAGAAGAGTGAACAAGAGTGCTCAGCAGTGATTGCTGATAGGAGGGGCTGGGGAGGAGAATCACCTTGGCTCCCAACTTCTTGGTCTCAGAAAAAAAGACAATAAGGTGAAAAGAACAATTTGAAACTTTGCTGCAGAAGTGCTTCTTAGAGTTCAGAAGGCTATGAGAAATTTTCTGAGAATTGCCAGCATGGCTTTCCAGAAGGTCTGAAACTCCCCTAAAAGTAGTCTGAATCATTAGGTTCTGATAGATCTGATGAAGTTGCAGGAATGGCTTTATCTGACCTCTCTCCGATGACAACTCTGGGACAGGCTCTAACTGAGCCATTCTGGTGACTGGGAACCCCCAGATTCACAAGGTAATTCATTCTATTGGGGAGAGGGGGTAGTGATGACAATTATTTCTCAAATCAATTTAACAACATTTATTTCTTGCCTAGAATGGTGGTGGCACAGCATCAGGGTTAAGAGGCTGGGCTTGGCTTCGAATGAACCTGGGTTTGAATTACAGGGGCAGCATTTCCCATAAGGATTCAAGTAGGTTACTTAAACTCTCTGAGCTCCAGTTTCTTCATAGATCTGTAATTATACCCACCTCATGTAGTTATTATGAGGATTACTGAGACATGCAAAGAACTCAGTACAATGCCTAATATATAGTAAATGCTCAATGATTAGTAGCTCATAATATTATTATCCCAAGGGCAACAATTACCTTCTTCCTAACCATGACCCCATCCCAATGCTCACCCAAATCCTTTGGGAAGCCTGGACAAAGTCATCTAAAAAGTAACCGGTCTAAAAAGTAACACACGGACTTTTCCTGTGTGTTTAGTTGGTTAGGGGAATTTAGAAAGGATGCACTATGACCTGAGCCCCTTACAATGCTGTTATGAGTGGAGGGAATTCACCTGGTCTTTTCAGTAAATACAGTCCAACTCTATCCAACAAAATACCCATGCTGTAAAATATTTCCCTCTCCATGGAATTGATTGGGATCCAGGTCATTTATTATGTTTGATGACAAACAAATTTGTTATCTATTTGATGACAGATAATGTTGTGCAAGTGTAAAAAGCAAATGATCTGAATATGGAAATCCCTGGATGCCTCTATGTTTAGCACTATATACCCTTAGGTTAGTTATTCATCATTTCTAAGAGAGCTTTGGTTTCCTCATCTGCAAAATGGGGTACTAAAAATACGTGATTAAGAGATCATGTGTGGAAAATGCTCAGCACAGTTTCTGGTACATAGTAAGTGTTCCATAGACAGTGGCGTTAGTTGCAGTTAAATGATGGTGGTAATGTTAGATAGTTAAGTAGATGTAAGTGATGGAAGAGTAAAGGAATAAAGGCCCCGCCCAAAGGCCTCCCCATGACCTAGCCTCATTATACCATCATTACATCATGCTGATGCTTGTAATCTAATTATAACAGACTGAATTCTGGGTAACCGCATGAATAATATGCAGTCCTATAACAGCAAAGTGTCAATCAAAATGACCTCACATGCCAATCATATAGGTCCACCCTTATAACCTCCCATCACAGCCCAAATATAATACAGACCTCTCCACTTCCATGAGTTTACAGTCTTCTTCACTGTAACCTGTCCCTACCTTGGAGCATACTTTAATGACATCTTTTGTGTCTCCATGGTTATAGCCCTCTTGGGCATGACTTGCTTCTTCCTTAAAATGTACTTTAATAAATCTTACTTTTTCTAAGTCTCACTGATCTGTACTTCTTAACTACATCGGCAAAAAGAACCAAGGTACCTCTCAGTACTACGGAGGCTACAACAAATTTCAGATTGCCCCAGTGGTAACAACAATTGATGATGTTGCTACCTTACTAGGATACCATACTGCTTTTTTCCTCTTTCTTGCAATTGTCTGAAGCTCTTCTGCACACCAAGTACTCAAAGTTCACTTCATGCTAATCTAGACTTGAACCCAAATTAGTGTGCAAACAAGCTCTGGAGAACACCTTAGGTTACTGTGTCTTCATCAGCTAATCTGGTCCAACAAGTGCTCAAGAACCTGGCAAAGCTCCCTCTGGCTGACTTGGCACAAGAGGAAAACAACATCAAAAGCTTCTTTCCTCTAAAGGCTGCAGACACTGCCTTTCACAATGCAGAGCATACACCACATACCCAGACAAGTTCCTAATTAAGGATGCTGCATAATCAGTGTCTTTGAAATGTGCACATGTTATTCTCAGCCAGACTAATTAATAACTGCACTAAATATTTCATGGCTGAAGGAGGAGCATGGGTTACCAGAAAAGCCTGTTAGAAGTAGTCCAGATTCAGAGCTCAGATGCAAAAGTTCTGATCCAGGTTACCACCAAGCTGATAGAAACTTAATATGGTCTCTTTCCCTCTCTAAGGCTCTCTGCAAGCAGTGCTGCAGATACTTTCTTCCTCTTAACATTATTACAACTGTGTCTTCATCAGCTAATCTGGTCCAACAAGTGCAACAGTGTTGATAGAAGCTTACATGGTCATGGGCAATCATGATCATCTGTGGGAAAGTGCTCTGAAAGGAGTACAGACCTACACAGATGTACAGGGTAATTCTTTTCTAGGCTGTAAGAGTGGTCAACCTTAGGCAAATATATGTGTATGTACTTTCTAAGGTTTGGGTTTCACACACAAAATCCTATTTGCTCCTCACAATCACCCATAAGGAAAATAAACTTCTTCGAAGCTCTCATGGGGCTCACCCAGCTAGTGAATGGCTGAGCCACAAAGTGAACTCATGTTGATCTAATTCAAAAAATTGAATTCATTCTCTTTCCTCTCCCATGTAAAATACAATAGTCCTCTTAGAAAGCTCCACTCTCCCTTTTCTGTTTCTCTCCTTCTCCCTGTCCTCTACCTCACTCCCACCTTGCCCCCATTAAAATATACTTTCCTCTGTCACATGCTCTGAGGACCCTGCAGCTTCCCTTCTTCAGTGAGGTCTAGTTAACCTGATAGAATATTCCTTTCCAGTTTGCCAGCTCAGTGCTGCCATCCTCTCCCTTCCCCAACCCCTTATAATTTAATTATTTTAATAGGAGCCTTCTGGAAAGAATATGATACTCTCAAACACACTGGAGACTATCTGCTTGTTCTTCTTTCACTGGGAGTTGCCCTGAGCAACAGTGTTGATAGAAGCTTGCATGGTCATGGGAGTGAAGCCAGAGGGTTCACTTAGTGCAGAATTCATCAAGGAGATTAATACAGAATGAGTTTATAAGGTGGAGGGTACAGTCAGATTGTGAAATGATGTGGGCAAAGACAAGATCAAATAAATTATAATGTGTGAAGCCGAAGAGCTGGCTTTACTTGGACAGAACAGAGGAACCAGGGGAAAACAGAAGTCCCTTTCCTTGAAAAGCCTGCCTTATCTCCTTCCCTTTGTTCTCCGTCCAAAGCCTTTCTGGTCTGAGAGGCAGCACCTGTGGCAAGGTGGCAGTAGTTTTTTATGTATCACTAGGTTCCAGGCAGGGAAGGGGTAGCTTACAGGGTCTCAACTGAGAGTTTTAACATGGAATCAATTGCAAGAGGATGTTTATTCCACATTATTACACTGAGAAATCACCTTCCATCTTAACCATCTGCATAATAGATAGCAACTGGAAGATACTGTGTTTCAGAATATGAAGGATGCCCATCATCTAAGTGGCACCTTGCTTTGTAGTCTCTCTCTCTCTCTCTATCTCTCTCTCCCTCTCTCTCTCCCCTCTTCCCCACTCACATATGTGTGTGTGTGTGTGCATGCACACACTAACACGTGCACACACATACATACTTGACCACAGAAATTGGAGCAGATGGACAGTAGTTCATTGTTACTAGACACCACAGAGACAATGATCCAGAAAAAAAAATGATGATATGCTTTATAAATTTAGCAAGATATATTTCTCTCTGCTTCCTATCTGTCTCCTGTAGCTATTGCTAAACCCAACCCGCTCTGCCCCTTTCTCACTCACACCTATGATCTGCAGTGGGACCCTTCTGGAGATGGCTGCTCTGTGATGATGCTGTCTGAATAAGAGAGCATTAGTCTGGGGAAATGTTCATAACCAGTTGTCTGGATATTCAAGTCCTTCTACTTACTGAGTTGTCGCTACCTTGAAGATTTAATTAAAATAGAATACAAAGTCTCCAATCGATCTGCAGCAGAAAAGCCAGCATCCCTGCAATATCGCTAGAGATTCTCCCAGCCCCCGCATCCTGCCTGTCATTTTTCATATATCCCCTGTTTCTCTCCTGAGTGTGCTTGTCACTTTTTCTTAACAAAATGCCCCATTGGACACCCTCAGGTCTCACCATCTTGTCACTCCTGAATAGCTGTTATATTCAGGCACTGGCCTGAGTGGACGTTTCTGAAGAGCCAGGGCAATAGAGAGAAGTAACACTACAGGTAATACAGCAAGTGACTAAGAGTGAATATTAAGTGTCACAGTTTTTATAATTCCCTTGGACCATTTTGTCACTGGAAGAGTTTTAACAATGACCTTTCTCATTTGCTTAGTCACTGACCTATTGCAATGCTGCTGTGCCTTTCTCCCTCCAACCTCTCTCCTTTTCCTTCCCAGTTAGATTGCCCCGCCCTGCAAAATATCTATATATATTTTAGGTAGAATAATTTACCTCTCATACCCACTCAGTGATGTACTAAGGCCTAAGGAAAGTCTTTTTACAGCCCAAAATGATCCAGAAAGATGTTCTACTAAACCCATTCTGTCCAAAATTTAAATTTCAATTAGTTAAAATTAAATAAAATATAAAATTGAGATCTTTAGTCTCTCTAGCCACATTTCAAGTGCTTACTAGCCTCATGTAGCTAGTGGCTACTGTATTAGAGAGTATGGACAACAGAAAGTTCTATTGGACAGCACTGTTGCTAAACAAAGACCAATTTCTCCCCTAAGAGATTGTGTCCCTGGCTATTTGTCTACCACTTTTTCCTGCCTATCTTATTAATGTTTATTGATTCCTTTCACTGTGTAAGGCACTTTTTATGTGTTCTTTCATGTAATCCTCATAGCAGTTCTTTAAAGTGGGGAGTGTTTTCCTCGTGTCACACAGTAGGAGCCTGAGGTTCCAATTGCCAGGGCAGCTATTCATGTTCTTTCCTCTAAACCACATGCAGTGTGGTTTAGAGGGAAGAACATGAATAGGGGCAGTGATGGAAAAATATCGGGAGAGAAAAGGACAGGGTTTTGCCAACCACATATGATTTTATTAAACTTTAGGAATCCATCAAGGGGATGGGATTTGACTTTTCTGTGGTGGATGTCTCTGCTTCTGACAACTGGCCAGGCAGAAACACCTATGGAGGAAGAGATCAGAGCCCTCCTTTGAGAGAAACCATCAATGAAAGGAGATAGAGGTAATTGAAGAGCTACTGATTCCTCCCCCACACCAGCTGCTCCTAATGCTTCCTTCTGCTCTCTGCTCTCTGCTGTTCAGATCAGCCTGCCAGGCCAGAGCCGCCCCCTCCAACTTGGGAAAACCTGTGTTTCTGTAGGTTGAGCTGGGAACTGACCCAGTTCCATCAGCTCACTGGAGAGGCTTCGGTTCAATGATGGTGCCATCTGCTGGCCCTTTCTCCAACTGCAGTCGGTTACTGGATTTCTTCTCAAATCTAATGCAAAAAGTTTGATCCTTAGACCAGCGGTGTCAACATCCACTCCAGACTTATTGAATCAAAAAGTATGATAAGTCCTAGTTGTCCATGTGTACATTCATCAAGTCAGCAATTATTAATCAGCATATTTTGGATAAAAATGACTCCCATGCACACACTAGAATGTAGAATTGCTTGCCTCCTCACATCTCTATGCAATAGGGAAGAGAACTTTATGATCATCTTTATTGTACAGATAAGAAAGGAGAGAAAACAGAAGATTGGCCCAGGGCCTCATACCTAGTAAATAGTGGGGTTGGGTCCCCTAATCCTGCCTTTGAGTGTCAAAGCCTCCGCTTATTTACCAAACCGCATTTCTACTTTTCCAGGTTTGCTTGTGGTTTGTTTGGAGAGTGGAGGAGGTGCAAGGGAAGAAACCTCCCTAATCACACACAATTGAAACGATCACACTGCCCAAGATTGCTGGCCACACACTCATATAGGGCTAGATATTCATTTTAGAAGGCTACCAAATAGGCTGCTTAGTTATCACTATACCATAACTTTCCACCTAGCAATTCTACTTCATTGGCCACACAGGACTTAGGCAGGTAAGTTGTGATGGGGAAGGCAGTTGAATGTACTGTGCAGTGCTGCCCCGGAATCTCTTCTTAGGGACTCTTAGGACGGCAGAAGTTAAACTGGGGATTAAGAGGGATAGACAATGGGACTAAACAGAAGAAGAGAAATGCTCAAGGGAAGCAGAGTTAAAAACAGAAGACACACTCAGCCACCTCTTTCACAATTTATCAGTCTCTGAAGCAGCCTGTCAAGCACAAAATAGGCTATTCCTCAAGAGTAGTCGTGGAGCACCTGTTATGTGCAGGACATTGCGACACGCTACTTTGCAAGGGAGTAGAGATATGTGGTTTAAAAATGTACAGACATTCCCATGTTTAATGTTTTCTTGGTCGTAAAAATATTTTAACAAACAAATAGCAATAATATTTGTAATAATAATTAAAATAACACTTATTTAACACTTAACTAAATGCTCAGCAGTGTTCCAGGCCTGAAATGGAAGAGGGTGGCTGAGCAAATTGCAACCACCTTGGAAAGTCTCATTTCTGGTCTTTAGCTTTGCAGGCCTCGGAATTGGACTTGATGAATTCCCTCTCAGCTTATCTGGCAAGATTTACAAGAATATATACTAACCAGAATGCAAGATGTCCATTTACAGTCAAATCTGTCACTGCTAAGTGATTACTGGTTATATACATGAGCCAGCACATCCTCTTTATGGAAATCCATAAGTGAAACCACCTTAGTCATTTGATGAGCATAGAATCAAACCAAGGGGCTTTAGATTAAGGTATTGGGGTATGTAAGAGGAATATACAGTCTGAAACTCTCTCATTTTCAGCACTGGAAGCATACCTGAGATGGCTCAGGGCACTGGCCAGATTACTCCATGAAGGACTCAGGACACCCTTGGCCTGGTTTGGGGTTGGCGACATATGTATGGCTGCCAACCTCTCTTTCTGCCTCTTTACACAATTTCAACCAGGCTGCAATGCAGGTTATCTGGTTTCAGCTTTAGTTTCAAGGTTTTCTGGTTCCTTTGATTGGCATTGTCTTGCCCCACCCCCAGGATTACATTCAGAACTATCTCTCAATGGAGTTTCATCAGTAGGTAGTTCAGTTTCATCTATTCTCTGCTGATTTTTAAGTTGTCCTATCAGGAAGATGGTTTCCTAACCACATCTCACAATGCCAAGGTTGCTCTCAGTGCTGACTGGCTCACAAAACAGCCCAGCCATCGGCTCGCAACTCCTCTTCTCAACCACTCGTGTTTGTCGTCATCTTTACCTTCAACTCACACAGAGACCGAGAAATCTGGAACAAAACACTCACAAAGTGAGCCTTTGAACTATTTGTTTATTTCTCCGTCATTCCCAGAAGTTGTTTCTTTCTTGTTTATCTCTGTGCCACAGAGGCTAGAATAATTTCTAATACTTGTTACAAATTGGTAATCAATAAATGTCTGTTGGATGAATGGAAAGAGTCCTGGTCTGCAGATCAATACATTGAGAGTCTAAAATTGTTTCAAGACCATCATCACTAACTTACTTTGGAGCTTTTGGCTAATCACTTGACTGCTTTGCTCTCTGTTTTCCCAGACACAAAATAGAAGAATCACACCTCCTCCCTTCCTGTGGTGAAAGAACAT
Organism: Macroglossus sobrinus; assembly: GCA_004027375.1. NCBI lineage: Eukaryota > Metazoa > Chordata > Mammalia > Chiroptera > Pteropodidae > Macroglossus > Macroglossus sobrinus. The sequence goes on along the minus strand of PVKZ01001303.1, from coordinate 72,094 downwards.
TTGGCAGGAGTACTTGATCACTGCCAGGGAATGGAATTCTTTCAAGCAAGTTGTATATCACTGTTTCTCATCCTGTCTCCATCTTAAGAAAGGTAATAAAGCATAAAAACTTCCAGGCATTGAAAAATATTTTCAGTTTCATTGTGTCAGTCTTCCAGTGTTTTAAAACACAGGAAAAAAACATTTTTTCCCACCAAAACTCTCAGGGATAATGATATAGTATTTGTAAAGTATTTGATGGCTCCCTGAGTTGCTGTTGATCAATTTGCACCATTTTTTAGGTTTACGATAAACTGCATGAGCATCTTTTAATACTCAAAGAAGAGTTTTCAAAATATAGGAATCAGGACTGAAAAACAAATATTAAATGAAATGGTTGTTTCTCTTCTGGAATTTAGTGATTTGTGGCTGCTGGTCAAGGAAATCCTGGTGCTCGATGAAACTGTGGATTCTCCACTGAAGACCAAGTCAAAACACCAGGCTTGAGGACAAAGAGTCTATGGTAGTGTCTTATAGGGGACATAAACTGGTAAACACTTGCTGTGCAGAAGATAATCCCTGCTCCTTTTGGTTCCAGACTCTGTCTGTGCTCTGCTGTCTAACCAGTCACACATACACTTTTTTTCTTTCACACTGAGAATCTGAGGTCCGAAGAACTCTAACAGTATATATACTCAGCTATTTAGATTCTCAAAAGACAGACATAATAGGCAAAATTCCATTTTGAAGCCTGGGGTTCAAGTGAATAGCAGCAATAAATTGAGAATAGTTTATAATCATTAATCCTCTCAAAATATTTTTAATAACCTCTCTTTCTACCCTTCTCCCCTGCCTTCACTTTTCTTGCCCCCTCATCTTCCTTGACTAAAATATATAATTGAAATGGTTTTTTTGTTAATAAACTTTTTTGAATAAAATTATATAATCTTCTTTCTTAATTTTATAAGCAGGAAAGTTGAGCATTTTGCATTGCCCAAAGGAAAAACAAGTTGTTTTCTACCGTTATTTGTGTGAGGGTGGCCAAGAAGTAGGAGAGTTGATTGTGTGGATGAAAAATGATCCCCTACCTTTGATAGGAATCTAAACTCTTCTCTTTGACTTTAGAATGCTTTTCTAATTTGGTATCACCCTGGGTAAGCAATTGTATTTCCAATCCTCTCCCAGCAGGGAGCCGGATCTCTAGCCTGGAAGGTCTCCCTAAAGGCCTTATTTTCTGTTTTGGTGGCCCCCTGAAAGACAAGCCTGGATTCTAATACCAGCTGGACCACTTATTGGCTGTAACAAATCTTTCAATCTCTCTGAACTTCATTTCCTTCATCCGTAGCTTAATGTCTAACAGACCTAACACAGTCAGCAAGACAGTACAATTATAAAATAAAGTAGTGGATACATGGATTTGTTTGGGGAAACAAAGTTTTGTAAATGAACAGTGCTCTGTTTCTTGACATTTTCCCATTGTCCTGGTCAAACAAGACTAATTCATCTTACAATGATCACTATCAATTCCCACTCTTTTTCTTTCTTTTTTTTTTTAAGAAAAAAATTAAACATATGCAAAAGCAGACAGACTAGCATAATGAACTCCCAGGTCTCCATCACCCAGCTTTAATGATTGCAACATATAGACAATTTTGTTTCATTTACACTCCCACCTACCTCCTGATTAGTTTGAAAAAAATCTCAGGCAGATCAAAGATAAGGACTCTTCAAAAATAAGTAAATAAACATATATAATACCATATAGCATGCATTTAAAAATAAATAGTAATTACTTAAAATTATCAACTACCTGATCAGAAATAAAATTTATCCCACACATAAATTTATTTATTTATTTATTGGTCAGTGTTTTTTTTTTTTTTTTAAGTTGGTTTGTTTGAATCAAGATTCAGGATGCAAGGGCGATCTAGCTGTGACATCTGTCACCGCATGGATCGCCAGGGTTGATTTGGCTGATCTGGCTGGCTAGGCAGTTGTCCCCTTCCTACTTCACCACATCATGTACATTCCTCCCAAAGCTGCGCTCACAGTCAAAGTGGACAACCTTCCCGATAGAGAAGAGGACAATTCTTCAGTCAAGGGTATACAAGTAGCTGGGCTTTCCTGCTAGAATCTCCAAACAAGCTCTCAAGATTCAAACAAGTTTCATCCATTGTTTTTGGTTGCTATGTTTCTCAAGTCTCTTTTATCTATGACTTATCTATGACCCTAGTGTTTGCCTTGCAATTTCTTTGGTGAAGAAGCTGAGTATAAGAGTTCTGTGGAATGTATCACATTTAGATTTGGTTGACTGCATCCCAGTGCTGTTATTTAAAATTTTCCTCTTCCCCTGTATTTTCTGTACATTGGTCATTGGATCTTGAGGCGAGGTCAGATTTCAAAGTGACTTTTTTGGGGGAGGGTAAGAATATTTTATGGCATGGCTGAGTACTTTCTATTACATAACACTAGGAAGCATATGACTGTAGGACTGTAGCATTTCTATTTCTGTGATGTTAATTTTTATCAATGGATTCAGCATGTGTCAGCTGGATCCATTAGATTGTGAAGCCCCCCCATCCACATCTCACCTAACGGTTTTAGCAGTCATTGATGACTGTTGTGGTTTTATAATGTGTCCCCATGGTTAGGCAGGACTATATTTCCTGTTTTTTTTTAGTTAGGATGAGGCACAACAGAGATTGTTGCAACACATGGAGGGAGGAATTGGAGTGGCCGCTAAGCTGCCATTCTGCAGCTCATACATGTTGTGGCCTATCTACGGGATCCCTTTCTTGCCAGGGAACAGCAGTCAGGTCTGCAGCTGCTCCATTGCCCCCAATACTCTTTCAGCTTCTATGCCATTTAGACTACTGTGCATGTTAGTGCTGGCTTCTGCAGGACACAACACTGCCAACATCAGAGACAACAAAGACTGGCACAGGTTTCAGTCCATCTTCCTAGACTCTTAACTTGTTCTTGCTCTACGGTAGTTTTACATCCATCTTCTCTTCCCAACTGCCTGTCCTGCCGCCTCAAGCTCTAGCCCAAAATTAGATCCATTTTTTTTTTTTTTTACTAGGGATTGCTAAATGGTGATAATCTAGTGGTAGCTAGATTAACTGGCCAACATTTGCTTAAAATTTTAGCTGAACTTCCTAGTAGCAGTCTAAATAGGAAAAGCAGGATAATACTTGTTTCTTTCCTTTCTGTTTTCTTCTTTACCAATTTTTACAATCATGACTTGGTTCTTTACCATCTTCCAGAGGTGGTCATTGGGTTTTATTTACTTACCTTTTTAGTATCATTGCAAACTAATGGATTTTAATGTATTTGATGTGATATTTTAGTTGTTACTATTATGATTATTATTACCATAATGTTTACATTATTTCATCTTTGGCCAGTAGATCATTCAGGTGGGCTCCTGGATCTTTTTGACCCTATGGTCTATGACAATTTCTTTGCCTTCTCATACAACAGAATGTTCTAGGACCTTCTTTGACGTTTCCTGTACCAGCTTTAAAGTCAGTATCTATCCGGAGAGGCATGGTTTATTTTAGTTGGAAATTCTGTTTAGAGAACACACAATCTGGGTTTTGGGATGTTCATTATTTAGGTGTTAGTTGTGGCTTTTAGATCGTTACTGTGAACAGAGCAAAGAAACATGGTTCCTTAAAGAAAACATGTACTTTTTTTATAGCTCAGATTGTTTTATTTATTTAAAATTGTCATATTTGTGTTCAATGTAATTGATGAGTATAGAGATACAATACAGAACAGATATAAATACAATGTAGAAGTATTTTGCTTACCTTCTCTAGTTAAGAAATTATCTCTAATTAAATCTGAGCTTCCTTTTTATTAGCGAGAAGGATATAGTCTGATTTGTTCATTTTTTTTCTTTTGTTTCGTTAGCTCAAGGAGATATACCAGAAAAAATATTATAAAGAGCAATATCAAAGAGTTTACTGTTTATGTTTTCTTCTAGGAAACATGCTAACAGCAGATCTTCAACTAACCCCTGATACTCTGATCAGATCTGTACCTCCAAATTTTCATCACAATTATATTCTTATCTTTGCCTTTCTTTCCATCCTCGTGTGAGTTAAATGTCAGTGCACATGACCTGTTATGTATACAACAAATAAAATCCTTAAAAAGGTGCACATGAATTTACTTTTTATTATCAATAATATGTTGCAAGTCAGTGAAAGTACATTTTAGAAATTTATTATTTAGTTGGGGAGACTGAGTACAGTATGAAGATAAAGACAATCATTGCTCAAGGGTAGCAATAACAAGGGAGTTCACTTAGGGTGCTACCTGCTAGAGACACCATTTAGGAGCTGGAGAGCCAGTTGAACTCTGAAGGGTTTGATGACAGCTAAATGGAGAAGAGGAGAGGTTTTGGCAGGAGGAACTCTGTGAACTAAATTGAGAAGCTAGTAATATGCCACGTTGATAATAATAGCTGTAATGAGGAGCACACGTGGTAGTATATCCAATCGGAACTGAGAATTTTTCAGCAGGAGGGGAAGAGGGTAAAACATCAAGGGAGATGAATAGGCAGTGATGTGTAAGGTGGAGTGGATAGAGGACGGGTTGAAGGCAGGCAGGCTGATTCAATGTCTGTAAATCATATTTTTCACACTAAGACTGGGAACCCATTGACAATTGATCATTTCAGAGTTTTAAATTAATTTATAATTAAGTTTTAATACTACTTCATCCTCAGGTGTCAATCTACATTTGACCTCAGTGCCTACATATAAATACTTGCATAGAGTTTGAATTCTAATCTTGTTTATTTGTTAGAAAAGTGGAGGAAATGTTGGCCAGTTGATTATTCTGCAAATTTGTCTTGCATACTGGGATTGCTCTGGTTTGGGGCATGACTGTATGCCCCACTCATGTACAGAGTAGTCTGTCTTTCATTCCAGGTTGCTGCTATTATTATTATTATTATTATTATTATTATTATTATTATTATTATTATTTTTAGGAGTGGGGGAGCCATGGAAACATATATTGAATGCCTTTGTAAGAGCTAGGCTTTTCACATACAATCTCTCACTTCATTAGCGTTGTATGAAGTGAGATGTAGGGAGGAGGCAAGAGAGTTAAAATGTTAATAAAGTCACAATTACTCAGACATAACCACAGATGTAAAGAATTTAAATGACTATGTTGTTTTAACCTCTCTGATAACTCACAATTAATTGAAGAAAAAGTGAAACAAATTCATGACGTTGTGTTTAATGTTAAACAGAGGACAGGAATTTTCATGCTTGATGTCTCCCCGCTCACTTCCTGGCTGCCCAGTCTCACTGGACTAAAGAAAGTATTTTTTATTTTCACTTTGTTTATCTTTGTAGTAGTTATCACTTGTTGCTGCATCAATATGCTCCCACCTGTAGGTCCATTGCCAGTTGGATACCTACGACAAAACCAAAACCAAAGGGAAACATTTTCTTACAGCAACAAAGCAATCAATTTCATCTTAAGCTGGTCTCATAGATATGAGACCAATAAAAAGAGGGAGGAAATGATAGGGACATCTCTTGCAAAATTCTTAATCTTTTTAGTAAACCTAGTTTATTTTTCTTCTTTCTTTGGGGGAAAAAAAAAAGCCCACTCCCTCAAATCCTAATAATTGCCCCAAACAGGTGACTCAAATCCTCTGGCTATTGATAAGGGTCATCTGCCCATTATTAGCAGAAATAGTGTTAGGCCAGAAAGGGCCTTTAGAGTCTGAGAGGGGAGGGGACTTTAGACCAAAGGCCTTTTTTACTCTTTAAGAAATATATTAACCAAGCCTGTTTCCCTTTACTTGCTTAATAGGCAAATCAATAATAGAAATTAATAGATATATGATTTAAATAACCAGTTCAAATCTCCTCTTCCTTGTCGAGGAACTGAGGCAGCACGTCAGCAGAAAACCCAAGACTTTACGCTGATTAAGGTAGAAAGGGAAAGAGCTCCATGAAACCCCAATAGTCAGGGACTACAACCCTTCTTAGCAGGAAGCAGATACAGAAGAAGAGGCCTCCCGTCCCTCAACATACATACTAACAAGGGAGTTCATGGCTCTTAGAAAAGAGTTAAGCAGGAAAATTAGTTAGGGGGTTTTAGATCTGCCTGCAAAGACACTGAGGTCATCCTATCCTAGAAGGGGTCTGATACTGGATAGCCCCATTAGGCTTTACTAGATTTGTAGAACAAGGCCTACATCTACCTCCCCAGAAACTGGGAGGGGAGCTGTATAATTGGCATGATAAAGCCATCTTTTTTTCTTCTTACCTCTAAAAACAGGAAAACAGAGTAGTTACCCAGCCCTACAACCCTTACAATGAATACAAAGAGAATTCCCAATAGGGGACTGGAAGGATGATGAATGGTCCCCAGAGCGAATAATCTAATACAGTGGGCAGAAGATGGATCTTGAGGATATCGTGCCCCCATTTACATGTTAAACCCCAGATTATCCGACTGCAGGCAGTCTTAGAAATCATTACCAATGAGACTGGGAGAGCCTTGACCCTTCTTGCACATCAACAGACTCAGATGAGAAATGCCATCTATCAAAACAGGTTAGCACTGGACTATCGGCACCAGAAGGAGGCATGTGTGGGAAATTCAATCTTACCAACAGTTGCCTACAGATTGATGATCAAGGCCAGACAGTTGAGGCCTTGTCGAAAGACTACAAAACTGGCACATGTGCCCGTGCAAGTATAACGTGAATAGAACCCCAGCAATCTTTTAGGGGGATGGTTTTTAGCCTTTGGTGGTTTAAAACCTTAATAAGAGCAGTTTTACTCAAAGGAGAGAATAAGAGAGGAGGCATCTGAGAATTGCAAAGGAAAGAGCTTGCATAAATGGCCAACTCAGCAGGTTATAGATTAACTACACCCTATAGATCTTTAAATGGCCTTCTGGAAACTCTTATCACATCTATAAGAGAAATGATCTGTAAATAAATAGAACTGGTGGTCCAGGAATTCTTTCTCCTTTGCAGCCCCCAACCAAACTCCCCCTCCCCATCCTGGGTCACAAGGTACACGTAGAACCTTAGGTAGAGGAATCATGGGCCCCTTGCATGGACACTGCAGGGGTATATAAACTGTAAGAAATCTAACCAACGAGAGCTGTGCCTGGTGCATTCCACCAGCAATAAATTCTCCTTCGAACAAAGTTGTCTGAGTGTTCAATTTCTTCTGTTGGGTGTCACTTCCTGCAACACTACGACCCTCCTCAGTAGGAAGCAGATACAGAAGAAGAGTCCTCCTGTTCTTCAGCATCCATACTAATAAGAAGAGGTTCATAGCTCTTAGAAAAGGGTTAGGCAAGAAAGATAAAAGGGGGTTTGGATCCATCTGCCAAATGCTGAGGTCATCCTGTTCTAGAAAAGTCCTGCCTCAATCTGCCCGCAATTAACTACGCCAAAAGGCAATTTTAGGCTAAAAAGTAACTTACAAGGACACAGGTATGCAGAAAATTATATACTAGTTTAAGCCAGTCATTTGCACCTGCGTAATGAAGACCTTAATGACCTTCAATTCACCTGAGCCTCATTATACCATCATTATAATATGATGCATATGCCTGAAAGTTCATTAATATGATTAAAACAGACTGAATTCTGGGAATTAACATGCACAGAAAGCAAATGATGACTCACTGAGTCCTGTCCATCTTAGTTGTCCATCAAGAAAGCCCACTGTGCTAAGAAAAGTAACCACTCACAACAAATTGGGCCTTTGTGCACTCTTTTCTTGCTTGGGCCAACTTCCACATCTGGAAGTATACTTTGCCTTACTTTTCCTTCCAATAAAGCTATTCTTTTCTGCTGTACTTTGGTGTCTTGCTCAATTCTTTGTTTAATACATCAAGAGCCTGGACAATATATCAAGAGGGGAACTGCACTCTCTGGTAACCCTACTCTCCAATAATGTTACCAGTAACTCATTCTTTAAAACAAGTTAAGCTCAACATCACCTTTCTTCCAAATCCTTAGTACTTTCTACATAGTGTAACTTCTAGTTTTGACTACAGCACTTGGGAAGGGAGTCAAGCATCATCAGTTCTAAAAAGGGATTGGCTTACTGCTAGCCAATCACAAACCTATGTGGAGTCCAGAGACTCCTGCTAAAAATTATTTTTCTCATTGACTGACTTGTAGACAAATTGAGTAAGCTAAATATGGATGAGAGTCCCTTTTTCTTCTTGTCTCTCTTCCTCTCTTTTCCACCACATTCTCCCCCATCTTGACCACCCCTCTGTCCTCTCTTCCAGGGCCCTGACTCCATCCTGGAAACCAAAAAGGAAAATCATAATGCCCACTGTTCTTTTCCATGCTAGAGTGGTGGCAGTGGCTTTCTGTGCCTCCTCTCAATGGGGCATCTCCTAGAATGGTATCTGTCTAGTGGTAGACTTACAATAAATATGTGCTGAATAATAGATTTAAAAAAAATTACTGAGACCATTTAAATTTTCCAGCATGGAAAATATACTAGTTTTATAAGAGGTTTTGTTTGTTTTTGTTATTGTTCATAATATTTCTGACCTCTTAGCACAATTTTGCAATATTACTGTAGTGGAATATGTAGTTTTTTTAATACAAGGGCACCCACTTCCCCTTCATCTTTTAACAACATTCATTTTTCCCTCAGAGAACCAATACTAGTCTTCTTTCAGCCCATTTGGTTTGTTTTTGAGTATACTTGTGACCTAAGCCAGAGCAATGAGAATATTGCATCTCTCTGACCACCATCAGGGACATACATTTACCCCCTTCATGTCAATAAGTGTGACACTCTGATACAAACTATTGATAAAGCCATATGTTTTTCTTTTCTAGAAGGTTCTAATCCGGTTGAATATAAATAGAGCAACCTGTGGCCATCCTGCTACCCATGAATGAAAATAAAGTCCAAAGAAAGAAAAACATAACAAAACATGGAGAAACAACCATGCCTGAAGCTAGCTACTCCCTAAACTTTTTAATTTTGAGAGGCAATAAATTCTTTTGTTATTTAAGCCAATTGGAGTTGGGTTCTATCATCTGCAACAATAAGTCCTTATAATACAGTTATTATGCTAACAAATTCCTTGTCTTTTTAATGCAAAGTCCACCTGACCTTAAGAGATAAAAAAGAGAAGAGGCTGATGGAAGAAGGAATTGTCTTAATGCAATCATATTATGATAATTTACCTACATATCTGTAAGAATGTGAGCACCTTAAAAATATGTATCCCCAGAATCTAGCACAGGCATATAGTCAAAGCTCAAAAAGTGTTTATTGGCTAAATAAACTTGATTTATTAATAGTGTTTAATCTTTGAAGTCAACTGAATCTGTGTTCAAATTCTGATTTTATCGTTTACTAACCATGTGATTTTGGCCAGATTACCTTCTCTCTTTTTTTCCCATCTTACTAAGATTGTACACTGTTTTAATTGTACATGTGATACAGGACATCACTTGTAAAATTCTTAATCTTTTATCAGGAAATGAAAAGGGATATCTCTTGCAGAGCTCTTAATCTTTTTAGCAAACCTAGTTAATTTTTCTTCCCTCCTTTCTTTAGGAAAAAAGTCCTCTTCCTCAATCCCAATAATTGCTCCAAAACTGGTGACTCAGATCCTCTGGCTATTGATAAGGGTCATCTGCCCATTATTAGCAGAAATAGTGTTAGGCCAGAAAGGGCCTTTAGCGTCTGAGAGGGGAGAGGACTTTAGGTTAAAGGTCTTTTTTACTCTTTAAGAAATATATTAACCACGCCTGTTTCCCTTAACTTGCTTAATAGGCAAATCAATAATAGAAATTAATAGATATATGATTTAAATAACTAGTTTGAATCTCCTTTTCCTTGTCTAGGGACTGAGGTAGCACTTCAGCAGGAAACTCAAGACCCTGCCCTGACTAAGGCAGGAAAGGAAATTGCTCCATGAAACCCCAATAGTCAGGGACTACAACCCTTCTTAGCAGGAAACAGGTACAGAAGAAGAGACCTCCTGTCCCTCAACATACATACTAATTATAAGGGGGTTCATGGCTCTTAGAAAAGAAATAGGCAGGAAAAATAGATGAGGGTTTCAGGTCTGCCTGCAAAGGCACTGAAGTCATCCTATCCTAGTGCTGCAGAAAAATCAGACCGGCGAGAAACCAAGCACCACTTGGAGAGCTGGAGAGTTTATTATGTTGGCGGTTTCAGAAGAGCTAGCCCTCTGAAGATCTGGGCCCTGAGCTCAGGGGTAACATTACTTTTGTAGGGCTTATCCACGTAGTTACAGTTGGCATGGGCCGATTGGTTAATTTGTCCTCAAGCAGTTGCAGACCATGAGATTTTCAGATAGAAACTTAGGCAATATACCCGTTATCTAGACAGAACAAGCAAAGGGAAGGGTGAGTCTTTAGTTGTTCTCATGGTCACCTTGTCCTTTGGCCTAGGCAGCAAGCATGTCTACAGCAGTAGAACAAAGAGCTGATTACAAGGTTAGCCATTTAAATAGAAAATTCCTCTTCACTAGAAGGGGTCCACCCTAATCCACCCACAACTAAGCAAGCCAGAAGGCATTTTGGGGCTAAAAGTAACTCCTACAGAGAAACAAGTAAGCAGAGAATTAGGTACCAATTTAAGCCAGTCACTTGCATCTGCATATGAAATCATTGTGTGTGTGTGTGTGTTTTTTTCTCTCTTCCTTTCTGTCAAGCAGAAGTAGGAGTGGGATATTGACTATTGTGATCATACTGGGTCAAAACATTATTAAGAAAGGGAAGAGTTATAAATAACTAATACATATGAGTGTTTTTTTGCATGCCATGCACATTTCTAAGTGCTTTTTATATATACTGACTCATTTATTCCTTATAACAACCCTATGAAGTAAGTACTATTACTGTCACCTCTATTTTGTAGATAAGGAAAGTCTCACAGAGAGATGTTAAGTAAATTACCCAAGATCATACTCCAGAAAGTGATGAAGCCAGGATTTAATCTCATGCAGTCCAGCTCTTATGTTAATACTCTAAAACACCAGCCAGCATAGCCCTTAGACACAGTCAAGAGGGGCCTCTATTCTGTACCCTGTGCTCTAGAGCATACCCTCACCCAGGCCCTGCTCTGGCTGCACCTCTCCCCATGGAAAGAGAATTCCTTGGGTCAAGACCACCTAAATCCTGTACTAGGTACCCCTATCCCAGTTTCCTCTTACCAAACAATCCAAAGTCTGCCTCTAGGGCCTGCACAGGCTTCTTTCTTGGGTCCATCCCTTAAAGGCAGTTCTGCTCCCCCAGGGTGTACACTTTTAGAACCAAGAGGGGCTCAAGAAATGCCTGTCTGTGGTGAGTATGGAGTTATCCTCACAGATTAGGTCAGAACCAAAAGTAGAAAGGGGAGAAGACCACAAGTTAGGGGATAGAGGAGCAGCATGTCCCCCATGCTGCATGCTCTGGCACAGAACTGCAAAGAGCCTTAGAATTCTAAAAGTGAATGGGGACTTCCAGGTCATTATAAAGGTCTATTTAAAGTAGGAGAATATAATACATTTTATTTAACAGGTTAGTGGTTTGTTTAAAACTTGAAATAGAGTCAATGAGCCTCCATTTGTAGTCCTGCCTGGGCCCATAAATGTTAGGCCTGCTTCCTGTTAATCTGTTTCTCAATAGTAGCTAACATTTATGGGTGCTCAATCATGTTAGGCAGTGCTGTGAGCACTTGACACATGTTCTCATTTTGTCCTTGTAACAGTGTCATGAGTCAGAATTCGCCATTGTCCCCATGACAGTTATGGTCAGAAGCTGTGCTATACTGGATTTTCTTTACCTCCCTTATCCCACAAGAAGATAGATCTACCAAAAGCAAAGCAAACATACAAACAAATGACAACAACAATAACTTTTTTGTGACTCTAAAATCATTTAGAAACATCAAATAAGGAGAATCATAGTCATATTTAGATGATTTTCAGTTAATCCCATTGCACTGTTTTCCTGTTCTCACAAAATGAGCAACAAGCAGGGCCAATTTTAAGCCACACTGAGAGAAAATACTGTACCATCCTGGACAGCATCAACTCTTCTCCCAAAGGTCTAATTTTGAGGCCGTGCTACCCAAACACTCAGGTGAGACACAGTGTGCCTGAGCTTCCTAAAAGAAACTTATTTCCAAACTGACCTAATTTTAACATCATATTATCCTTGTGATCAAAAAAGTTCAGTGTCTTTGTTCAGGCTGCAGAAAAGGAAACAGACTCTATAAGTATTCAAGATACTTGCCCAGGAAATTTGAATCTGTCATGAATAAAACCAGGCCTTGGTCCCAGGTAAGCCTCCCAGGTTACTACCCTCACCTTAAAAGAAAACCTTATGGTGATAGGTATTCATTTTGCCTCTTAGGATGCCTTAACTCTTCCAAGTACACTGAATTAATATGCTGCTATTCTTTTCCTCAGGCGTACTCATAAAAGTAGTTGCCAATATCCAAATCCATCGCCATATCAATGCTAAAAAGGAGCACTGGTGGGTGGTTATAAATCAAAATGCAACTATAAATCTAGGCTTTCCCTCCCACCAGTCTAAATAGGCTGTCAAGAGGCAATGAACTTATGGTGCTGTTACATGGAGACCAAAACTATCACACAATTATTAGAGCCATTATTTTCTTCTGCCCATAACTGTCACAAGGCATAATAACCTTATATAATGAGAGATGTCTTCCCTTACAAGTGACTCTCCAATTTCTCTCCAATGCCTTAGGCATGATCATTATGAAGATCAAGAGAGGGAGAGCCGCCAGAATTCAGAACACAAAATGTTCTGGCTCTTATATAATTGGCTTTTTTTAGGTACAATTCCATAAATAGAGTGAGGGTAGGTGGGTGGCCCTTCTGCAGACTCATTATCAATAACCACTTGCCAAGGCTGGTTTCCTCTTATTAAAAAATATTAAGAGAAGAAGGAGAGGTTGAGGAAGAGAAGGTGGGCAAGGAATATCTTTTTCCCCACCCCCCTTAAACTTGAATCTGAAAATTTGCCTCTGGCTTTCTCATTTTAATCAAGCAAAAAATCTTAAAGGAGAATTTAAAAGACAGCCCAATGACTTATATTTCCAATTTGAAAACTATGCAGTCATATATTTCCAATTTGAAAACTATGCAGAGGCTGGGGAAGAGGCATAAGATTATGTTTTAACTGAAGCAAAAATATTTTTTGTTTTGTTTTGGCAATGTGGTTTCTTGCCACCAGATTTGACCAAGGCTTCATCCAAGATTATGAAGACTGAGTCCACCTGGTCCTTGCCTGACTTTATCAACCCCATATCTGTATCTTTATGCTTACCATTTTGCACAGTAATTTGGTTTTCTTTTTAGGTCAGTTTCCCTAGAAAGCAGATGCTGAAAGGGAGATTTGAGTGTTGAAAGTTAACTGGTGTATGCTCTCAGAAACATATGTAAGGAAATGAGGGAAACAGTAGGAGGCTACTGGCTGCTTCAGAGCTGAGATGAGCCTTCAGTGTTATCCTAAAGTGGGATGGGGAGCTCAGGTTTCTGTAGCTCTGTATAAATGAGTCCCTGGATGTGGGCTGTCTCTAGATGGAGAGACATAACCTTAGGCCACACACTTGCCTTCAGGCAAGAATAATTCGCAATGAAGAATAAAGGTGTGAGCCAGAAACTGGGAGGAATGAATGAACACTTTAGTGCTGAAGTGGGAATCTGGGTAGCCTGCCACATTACTCTCTGTGGTTGCGTTTTTCTTCTCAGAAAACAAGTTGATAAAGGCAGGCATCTCGTCTGTTCATGCGCCATTTGTATTCCAGTGCCTACCCAGTGGTTGGCATGTAATAGATGCTCAATGTATAGTTGTGGAAGTACTATTGAATGAGTTAAGACTTTTCATCCTATATACTTCTTTATTGTTTTAAACATGTAGGCAAATGTATTCATATAACATGGTTTCCCTGGAAATATTTAAACAAGTATCTTTTAAGATGCAAGAGCATTCTCTTATACAACTGTATTAAATGATCACATTTAAGAAATTTACATTGATAGAATGCTATGATCCAATATACAGTCTATGGTATAAGTTTTCCAATTGTCCTAAAAATGTACTAAGATTTTCTTTTCTTTTTTTAAAGTTCAGAATCCAGTCTAGAATCACACAGTGCATGTAGTGGTCATACCTCTTTTTAATCTGCAAAGTTCCTTGGTCTCTTTTTGTCCTTCGCGACATTGATATTTTTGAAGTACTCAGGCTGGTTGCTTTGCACAATGTCCTTCAATTTAAATTTGTTTGATCATTTTCACATGATACATTCAGGTTAAACATTTTTTACAGGAATACTATAAACACAATGCTGTGTTCTTGTGGATCTCAACAGGAGGCAGATGATGCTGTCTGTCCCATTTCTGGCGATGTTAATTTGGATCATTTAGTTAAGCCAATGTTTGCCAGACTTATTCATATCAAAAGTATCTTTTTCTTTTTCTATAAAATAATCTGTGATGCAACATTTTGAGACTGTGTGAGTATCCTGTTCTGCCAAAATTGTTTTCTAATGAGTTTAGCATCCATTGATGATTCTCACCTAAGTCAAGTATTGTTCTGATGGCTACAAAATAATGTAACACTTTTGAAATTAAAATATCTCACCTGGTTGGCAAACAATTATTGTAGAATCACTGTGATTAGAAATTCTATACATTATAAAACCATCATAATATATTATATCATAAAATGCCTCATTCAAAACATTACTCTGGCCTGGAAATGCATCAACAAACTGGGAGAGTTATCCTCCAAAATTCTATTGAATGAACTGGAGATGAGAAGTAGAAATCCATGTTATTCTCGAGGTCAAACCATAATTAGTCAAAATGAAATTAAAAAAAAAATTCCAAGTATGCTCTAGATGTGAATGTGTAGAGGCTGGGAAGACATCCAGGAATTCTTGAACCATTCATTATCTAAGATGGATGAAAAAGCTTCAGTTGAGAATATAGGTGAGGAGACAAGTGTTCTCAACGTCAACATTTTTCTAACTTAAATCTTTTTTTTTCTAATTTTAAAAATAATTGTATAAAACTCAAACAAACAAATGAATGCTATAAAAAAATAAAAGTGTTACCAGAGAGTAGGGGGGAGATAGAAGGGGGAAGGTAGATGGGGGAAAAATTAAATTATATCCTCAACAAATAAATAAATAAATAAATAAATAAATAAATAAATAAATAAATAAAAAGAAATAAAGAAAAGTACTCCTACAGGCTTACCCCACTGAGTTGTCAACTATTAATAGCATGGAGGTATATTCATCTTGATTTTTACTTTTGCATTTTCTAATTATCGACCAACCTAAATATTTATCTATATACACATATACATAAATTTTCATGTTTCCACATTTTAAAAAGCTTATACTACACATACTTATATATTGACTATGTATAACTGATATGATAAAGTGGTACATAAGTAAACATATAAAGATAGGTGGACTTGTTACTTAAATATTTTTATTTAATTATATTTAAATTAATTTTTTAATGTTTAAATTAAATTTTTAATATTTTTATCAATTATCTATAACTTAAAAAATTAAATTGTCTACAAACCAGCAGTTTCCTGTCATACTTCCCCTCACTTCCCAGTTTCCATTTTCCAAAGCCATTCATTTTAGGTTCTATTTGTTTTCATGGTTTTAGATAACTTACTTGTAATGTTCTTTCTTGATTTTTAGTTTTAATTGTTTTCCATTGACTTCCCACTGTGAAAAAGAGCATTTAGTTATTGTTATTTTACCCTTCCCCCACCCCCCACACATACTTTCTTTCTCTTTGTTCTGTAACTAACCAAAACATACTTATAGTCTTGGTTAGATGACACTGTAATGTTCACATTGTAATGACTATATAATCATTGTTCACTTAGCTGTGTAGGGTACCATGATTTCATTTCTTTTCTTGTACAATTTTTATTTCACTTAATTTCAATAATGTTTTTTCTTCCTTTGCATAGTTTTCTAATTACTTTGCATTAATTCATTCTCAAATTCCTAACCAGCGTAGAAATCTCTTCTCATTATAATCATAGATATTAAGTAATGTATCAGTTTCCTGTTCCTCTTTGTTATGTAACTTCTGGCCCCTCCATCCTCATGACTGCTTTCTAGATCTACTGCATGGATGGCATAAAGGAATCTGGAATCTCCTTTCACCATAATTCTGGGGATTCCCTCTCCTCTCTATGCTGCATCCCCATTTACTAAATTCCATATTTGTCTCTTTCTTATTTTTATTTTACTTTCTATTTTTGATAAAGAACATTATCCAATAGCTTTCCCAGAGAGGTGCATATGATATAAAATTTAGAAGATCTTATACAACTGTAATATGTACAACTTTTTTCAACCACCATCTCCATGATATGGCTGATAGTTTCCCTGAATATAGAATTATAAATTGGATTTTTAAAGCATTTTAAAGCATTTGTGATTTTTAAAGCATTACCCTAATGTCTTCTTACTTCCAGTATTATTGAGAATTCCAATGCCATTTCTGGTCATTTTTTATCCTTTGTATGTGGCCTGTTTTTTCCATCAGGGAACTTTAATAATGTTCTCTTTGTCCCCGGTGTTTTGAAATTTTACTGTTGTATGTTGGTGTGGGTCACCTTTCACAGATTACACCTGATGCTCTATAGGTCCTCTTATTATAGAAACTCACAACCTGCAATTCTGAAGAATTTTTTCTTAAATTATTCCTTCTATTATTCCTTCCCCTCAGTTTTCTTTTTCTACGATGCCTGTTATTTGGATATTGTTCCTCTAAAACTAATTTTCTATTATTCTCCACACTTTTTCTCTGTTATTTTTTAACTTTTGATTTGCTTTTATTGTTATTCTGCTCTCTAGGCTGTTCTTTTCTGCTATCATATTTTTAATTTCCAGTCTCTCTTTTCCCTTTTCTACACATTCCTTTTTTCAGTCTTCGGATGCATTTCCCCCCATCATTCCTCAGAAGATAGTAACTGTTTTTTTTTTTTTCAAATTTTCTTCTACTCTTACATTGTTTCTATTTTCTCAAAGTTATTTCTCTTCTTGTTTGTGTCAGTTAGCTACTAGCACAACAGATTATCTCTAACTTCATTGGTTTATAATAATGAATATTTTACTTCTTATTCAGAAATCATATAGCAGGCCTGTAGGCTGGCTGTTGTTTTTCTGATATATATGTTTCCCACTCTTCTGGGACCAACCAGCTATCCAAGGTATGTTCTTATGTTGATGGCAAAAAGCTCAAGAGATCAAGCCCCATTGTAAAAGCTCATTTCAATCAAACATTTCATTGGTCAAAGAAAATCACAAGGCCCAATCCAACATATTGGAATTGGATTGTACATCTATCCACAATGGAAGGGTATTTGCTAGACAATAAACCAAAAAACAAACAAACAAAGAAACAAACAAAAACTCTTCTATTTTTTTGTTTGGGTTCTGTCTTTCATGTTAGAGGTTTTCCTAAAATATTTAGTGAGCCTTGCCAGGTCTGCTCATACCAAAAATTGAGACACCAAATATCTGACTGAGAAGCTTTATGGGAATAGCCTGGACTTGTTGACGGGTGAACTGTATAGAATAATCTGGCTAGACAGTTTCATTGGGGGACCACCACTGGTAAGTATCAGTGGATCTGTTCCCTTAAGCAACTCAGTTTCTAAGAGAAGAATCTTCCAATATCCTGCCTTGGAAGTATAACATTGGCTTTCAGCAATATGGGAATCAAGTGGAAAACAGGAGCCAAGGATCTCATCATTTTGGTAATGTCCCTATTTCCAGCATAGCTCCTCTGCCTCAGCTATGCCTGGTACCCAGATTCCAGAATATCTCTGGTTCAGCCTCATTCAGAAAGTAAACCTTTAGATTTCTGCTGATTAGTAGAAGGGAAATCACCAGCAAAGTGGAGTTGAGATGGGAATCTGGGGTCTACCTACTTCTTATGAAGCCTTTCAATACTTACTTTCTTTTCTAGATTACCCTGAAAACCTACCGTCAGAAATACCTTGTGTCACCTATTTCTGGAGCTCCATAGCATCAACTTACTTTCCTCTGGGCTTCCCTACCTCTGCAAATTTAACATTTAACTAACCTGGCCCATGAAATTAGACATCAACTTTCTTATTTCTAAAATTTTATTCTGTCATTTTCTTTCTATACTCTTTCATATAGTGGATTTGTGCATTACTATACTCACATGTTACTTTAGTTCAGGACAGAATGGCACCAGCACAAGTGTTTAACCTACTATACTTTACTAAAAGTCTCTCAACTTATTATTTTTTAATTAACCTATGTATCTAGAATATCTTTGCATATCAGTGTGGAGATACCTTTTTGCTTATTTTTATTATTGTTGTACATAACTCGTTTAATCAATCTTCTATTTATGTACATTTGGATTATATTCAATGCTTTTTATTAAAATGATGCTACAGTGAACATCTCTATGAACATTGGTGGATATTTTTGAAATGTAGTAATATAATTGCTGGCTGTGCATTTTAAGGTTCACTGCCTTCGGAAGTGTGCAGGGAACAGCAGGTACCTGGGCTCATGCAGGTACTACCTGCACAGAACTGTGTCCTAGAGATTTCTCCAGCCTATTCTCACAGAAACCTGATGCTGGGAAACAGCAGCCTTTATTCATGACACAAACAAAATCATTGGGTCATGTTTAGAGCAGAGTATTGATCCCAAGATTGCTCAAATCAGTCAGTGATGTATAGCTGAAGATAAGACAGGGTCTACACTGCAGGAGTTTAAATTTTTTTGTGGTTATGAGAAAACAATGGCACTGAAGAGGAGCCAGCTATACTTTTTTTTTCTCTGAAGTTAGGCATGAATAGAATGATCACATGAGAACTCATATTTGTTCTGTCTTTGTAGGTACCTCTAAACTTACTTCTTACAGAATAAATGAAAGAGCAATAGTACCAACTACCAAAGCACTGATGAAATCATGACTGAATAGATCTCAAGTTTGGTGACAAGCTCCTGGGAGCTGTTTGGAAGTGACTGACAGTATTTCCTTCCTTGACCAGCAAAACAAACCTCACATGGCAGTAATCTAGTTCATGAGCAACCTGTACCTGGCCTGTGCCCTACCCACGTCTACTTTGCAGCTCTCTGGCTGATCCTTACTACATCTGTCATTTGGAAAAAAAAGTAGATGAGATTAAATTGTTTAAATCTGTGCTTCAAATGGTTGAGATCAGAAATAAGCTAAAAGTCCTAGCTAAGTACTGAGCAAAAAAAATTTGGGGGTCGGGGGGTACTGTATTTGTTTCACTCCCAGAGTTGGTCAACATGTCAAACAGTGTTAAAATGAAAGGACAAAACAGAAACAAAGCCACTAAGACAAAACAGAGAACCCAGCACCTAACATTTTCTTCTAAATGTTCTGTGTAATCCCACTTGGATCTACTTAACTCTGTTAAAGAGAGTGATGATATATCACTTGTGCATATTTTAAAACATTGAGATTATCTATAATATATTTAAAATAGAAATAAACCATAATAATAGGCAGCATTTATTGAGCATTTTCAAGAGCTGAGAATTTTACTTGTGTGACCTCATTTGAATGCTCTCATTTGAATTCTCTATCCACAGGCATCCACATATTTATAGTTATAGAAAAATGTACAAAGTGTACTCTGCTCTCTCTACTCCCATTTATCATATCCAACATGTTTCCATGTTTCCCCATCAAATAATAGTAATTTGCATCTTAGTAGGCTCATAATATTCTATTGAATTATCACAACATTCACCAATCCATTTTTTTCTATAGGAGTTTTACATTTTCACTATATTTGTTTAGTACAGACAACACTTGAAGTTCTTTGGGCTCTCAGCTCTTGCTTTAAAAATATATATTTCCTTAGGATAAATTTCTAGAGTGGGATTTGCCACATATTATCATATTGCTTTCCAAAGTCTACTTACAGTACTACCAGGAGTGAATTAATAGACCAATTTCACTGTATTCTCACTACAATTAGCCTAATGGAACATTTTCAAAAGGAATATAAAATAAATGGAGTACTATTATGGTTATTGCTGCAACAAAAATTATTGCCAGAAACCAAATTGTCCTTGGGGACTCTATCTCTTATTTCTCTGTGATTTCCTTCCCCATCACTTTAATATCTTCATCTGAAGTCACAAGTGATGAGTTTAGCTCCATTACAGGACACCAACAATGGATACAAACTGAAAAAGGCAATCCATTTTTAAAATATCAATAGCTAGCACTAAAATTTCTCCGTTATCTGCCTTCTTAATTTCTACCTCCCGTTCATGTATGTTAACAAAAAAAAAATTGGAGATATTTTGGCTCCTACCTTCCTATTCCTTCATCAGGTGTTCACAACTTGAATGGTCTCCCTTCCAAAGCTGACCATACCTCTCCATTTCCCAAAGCTACAGGGCTTACTCTGATCCTTGTTATCACTTGCCTGTACACAGGGTTTTATAACAAGACTCCCTTCTGATTCTAATCCATCCTACATGCAGCTCTCCTATTAACCCAACTGAAGTACAACCTCTAATCATGCCATTTCTCTGCCTCAAAGTCTGCTCCAGTTTTCAGTTGCCTCAGGAATGGCATTCAAACTATGGTACCAAGTGCACTCCAAAATGTGTATTCTCCTCTCTTCCATCCTTTCTTCCCTCTACTTCTTCACCCAGACCCCTGGACACCCAATAGTCCTTGGGATGTGGTCTTTCCAGGTCTACCAAGGTGTATCAGCCAGGCAGGAGCACACAGAAGCTCAGGCACAATCCTCCCTCCAATGTTTATTTGTGTTGACTGTTGTGAATCACTGTTGGGCTAGGGAAGCCTGGGAAAGTCACTTACACATCTTTAAAGCCACCAATGATTATTAAAACACAGTCTTTCAGCAGCTTTTCTGCCTGGACTCTTGCCAGCTCCCTTTCCAGGTTTGTCCTCTTTACAGCTGCTAGTTACCTATCTAACTGTAGGCTGTGTCACTTCCCTCCCCCAGCTTCCCACTGTCTCTGTAGGGTATCATCCCAGGCCTTTTAGGAGCTGGTCCCTCTCCACCTCTCCAGGTCATCATCCCAGAGCTCCATCCAACTCACCTTGTTTCCAGCCATCTGCCCAGCCTTAGACACATCCTTAGAAGTCCCTAAACACAGGTGCTCTTGGGTGCCTCCAGGCGCTCCCACAGGCGTTGGCCTCTGCCTGGGGTGCCTTCTCATTTCTTCACCCTCCTGGCAGACTTCTATTTCATGGCTCAAGTCAAATGCTACCACCTCTGGAAAATCTGAGACTTCACAGAGTTAGGCATTAGTGATTCCGTGACACCACTGGCTATGTTTATGTTCACATTATATTATACTAATTGGTTGGAATCTATCTCTTCACTATGTATGAGTTCTTCTGGAGAAACAATCATGTTTGATTTGGGCTTTTCCAATGTCTGGTATTTTCTCTTCCATAGGTAGTAACTTCTGGAAAAAGCTAGAGCCCTACCTCCCCCAAATGGGCTTGGCCAAATCTCCAGCCCAACAATCTTACAGAAGAGTTTAACTATGTATCGTGGGAAGATTTAGGTTGGAACAGAAGTGCACACCCACTCGTATACTTCTCTCTTCTCTGCCCCATTAAGGAAAGGACTGGAAACTTTTGCAGTAGCTTCTTTGTTCTGGATACAAAAAAAGAGGAGAGGAAGTAGAGGCTGCTGTAATCACTGGGGCACAAGAGGCTTGAGAGTTTCTTCCAGGCCCACACATTTCTAGACTCAGAGAAAAAGGGAGGAGTTGGTAACTGGGCAGGAAATGATCAAAACTGGGAGTTAACTGACTGTCTAATTTCAGTGGGCTGTTTTTCAGTTTTGAGAACCAAGCCTTGAAGACCTGGAGAATGCACATACTGATCAAGTTTCCCTCCTCAGTCTGAACAGGGTTGTCTGTTTTTCCCCAAAGCATTTAGCCACCTTGCACCTGAACAAAACAAAGGTTCTGTGAATAATGAAGAACGGAATATGCTGGTTAACAAGCTGCTGTCACTAAGTTTCAAACCCATCCTCTACACTCTTCTGTGTGATGCTGGGCCCAGGATACTGTAGCTGTATTTCTGCTTGGCCAGCTGGATCCCCATTAGGCACTGGCAACAGGAGACTTGAGGGAGACTGGAAAGCAAAAGGAGAAAGAAGGCAACTTCCTATTCTTATTTCCTTATTTACCATTCCATCACTATGACAATGTTTCTTTATCCAGTAGCAGCAATTGGCTTCAGAAGGAACTGTTTCCAGTTTTCAAGTCTTCTACTCTTCCTGAACCAGCCTTATGGTGCGCCCTCAGGGGTGCCGTGCTCAGAAGTCTGGGTTCCAGTGCTTCGGACCCTCCTCAGGGCACAGCTGAGCAGCACAGCCCTCCTGTGAAGTCTGGGGCCCACTCCGCGAAGCTCCTCTGCCAGGCTTCTCAGCTCCAATAGCTTCAATCTTTCACGTTTCTCCAGCCTGAAAGGTGGCAGCTGCTTCCTGCAGTAGCTATATCTACATTACCTCATTATTTCCCTTTTGCTTTTACAGTTTTCCAATCCATGTAACCAATCTCCCATATTAAATGAACTCTGTTTGAATAACTGGTATGGTTTCTGTTTTTCTTATTGAACCCTGACTGTTAAGAGAAGAATAGCCATTGGGAAGCTAACCAAAAATGTCCAGCTCAATGACAATTTTAATCACCTCTGATCATGGCGAATATGATAATAATTGCCATTTATTGAGTATCTGTGTATGTCATAAACTTTGTGACAAGCTTTGAATGCATTATGAGAGACTGAATATACAGAAAGAGAGTGGCCAGATCATATGTGACAACAGAACTCTGACCCATAATTTCTGTAGCAACCAACCCAGGAAGCCAAACCGTAGCCTCTACAGTAATTGGCCTAGAATGGGTAGGGCTCCATCACTGACCGCCAGCTTCACTATTTTTTTGCCTGCTTTCAATTCAAGACCAGAGAAAACCAAATATGCTTCCCGAACCAATCACAGAGGATGCCCTGCTCCTAGTTAGCTTGCCTCCAGCTTCCCTATGCCAATATCCTCCAATCAGACCTCATCTGAAACCTTTTCCTTTTCTTGCTGTCTGCCTGTGAATTTAAACCCACCAAACTCAGTGACAGTACTGGCTTCCTTGTTCTGGCAAGTTCTGTTTGTTCTCATTTGGTCTTCTTTCCACAATTCAGTTTTACTTCTCATAATCATCCAGCAAAGCAGACACAATTATGTCCAACTTACAGATGTGGAAACCAACATTCAGAGAGACCAAATCATCTCCCCACATATATAACAATTAACTGACAGATCCAAGATTCCAAGATGCAAACCCAGGAAAATCTGGCTCCAAATTCTGAACTGGCCCTAGTTACTTAATAATGGTCCTCCTCATCCCTTGTTCACTGCTTCCTATTGAGCTTCTATCTTAACAAGCCTGTTTCCCTGACCAGCCTCTGCCTTTCTCAGAGTCAGGGAGTGTAACTCACAATGCATTCTCAGCATTTACTCCAGGCAAGACACATGACAGATGCTCCTAAACATTATGCAAGAATAGTGCTGAGGACACATCTCTAATATTCTTTCTTCAGGCAGGTGACTAAGAAGGACATATAATCAGTTGAGTGAATGGTCTGGGATGTAAGGTTTCTTTCTGGATTGAGGTGTAGACTGTGGATGTGAATACTGAAGAAGAAACAACCATCTGAGCATTGATGGTGCTTACAATCAAATATCAGTGGGACCAGGGTTCTGAAAGAAACAGAAGCCAAGGCATTCTCATGTTGTACCTGCATGAAATCAAAACAAAATTGTCCATGTCAAAAAATCAGTCATCACGATTACTTAGAATTTTGCAGTTATATGAAGTAGGTGGTTGCCTCATTAGTCTCCTCCCTACACACAAGTAAGGTATCTCTTGTGCTGTTGTGAAAACACCTGTTTGAGGACCTAGAGAACCAAAAACCCTACACTGTATGTAATCTGAAATGCCAGAAGGACCCGCAGACAGTTGTACTGGCCACAAGGTGGCACTAGCGCTGAGCTAATGTGGATTCTGGCCTTCCGCCCACCTACTCAGAGAGGCTACCACATTTATCAACAGAGGCCAGTTATGGGAGGTAAAATTAAAACTGGAGCTGGAAACATGGTAGCTCTCATAATCCCACAGCAAACCTTTTCTGTGATTGTAATTTTTATCGTTAATAGCACATTCATTCTGCACCAGAGGCCTGAATTAGCAGTGATTTAATAACTAAAAATAGCCTAATGTTTTGACTATGCTAAGCAAGGTCACCAGGGCTTTCAGAGAAATGACCTGAGCAATCTCCCAGCAGGATTAATGTAATGAAGCTTTTCTTTGATTAGCTGTGTTCTGTTTCCTTGAGCTTTCAGAATTACAGGTTTTCTGAGGATCACAGTTTAATTACATAAATTTACAATAATAATAATAATAATAATAATAATAATAATAATACACCAAGCAAACAAGAATGACAGCAACATTTTCTGAGCTAATCCCAGCTATTGGAGTCAGCCTGGTTTAGGCAAAAGAATGGGTCTTGGAACTGCACCTGGGTTCAAATAATAGCTTAGTTCTCCCTACCTGCATATCTTGGGGCAAATTCTTTAATCTCTCAGAGCCTGTTTCTTTAGCTATTTAAGTAGGATAGTAAGGTACATTTGTGAGAGTTAAAAGATGTGTTGTATCTGTACTTAGTATAGTGCCTGGCATTTAGTAGGTGTGCAGTAAATGAAAACCCTTTCCCCTGTCTACTGAATGACAGGGTTTTATGTTCATAATTAAAGTGGATATGATGCCCTTTTTCAGCCTACCTGCCCAGGATTTCAGGCCTTTGAAATTTCTCATCCACCAATCCATTTTGGTTTACAGGTTTTGGAACATAGCTAACTAGGGCAGAGAGCTGTGTGGGGTGGAGGTTTTTGTTTAATGTACAGATAACATCAATGTAGACCTCCGCAATTATAACCTGTACTGGCACCTCCTGTGCTGTCTGGAAGACAAGCTCTCTGCAGCGGCAAAAGAGGATCAGTGCTATTGCCAGCATTCCTTCTGCTTTAGCTTTATCACCTTAGAAATGTAGAATTGGATTTTGGGTTTGGTCTGGTTTCAGGTGGGCAAACAGAAGGACAAAATATGGTTTTGAAACATCTGAAGCCTCTTTCCAGATCTTCAGAAAACACGATCTATCATGATTTCTCACTTTTACCTACACACACAGCCAGAAAGCCAAATGGAAGCCAGGTGCTGTGGGTCTTATGTAGAGCACAGGCAAAAGCACTTGACCTGAAATCTGCAGATGAGAGCTGAGACCTGGCTCTGCTACTATTGTTGTATAATAATTTGTCTGGTCTTTGTTCTGGATTCCAGGAACAGAGCTTCTTGGAATCTCTTGAGTGATAGTAATGTCTGTTTTTCATGAGCCTCTTGGCTCACACCTGAGTTTGTGAAAATGTGATGGCTCAGGATGGTGGTTATCAGAAAGACTAAGCATGTGACCATAGGGTTCGAACTTTTAGCCTGGGGATGGATGGCTAGAGATTGAGTTATATCAACTATGCCTATGTGATGAAACCCTAATAAAAGCTCTGGACACTGAAGCTCAGTCAGCTTCCTGGTTGATGAACACACCAATGTGCCAGCAAGATAATGTGCTCTGAATTCCCCAAGAGAGAGCACAGAAACACTGTATTTGGGGCCCTCCCAGACCTCGCCTTATGTCTTTTTGTTTAGTTGTTCTTCAACCATATCTTTTAGAATAAAACTATGATTGCAAATACAGAATTTTCTTGAGTTTTCAAACTCATATAACAAATTATCAAATCTGAGGGAAATAATAGAAATCTTTCAGATTTGTAGGTAGTTGGCCAGAAATGTGGGTGGCTAGGGGCCCCCATTTGCAGCCGACATCTAAGTAGGAGTAATCTCGTTGGGGGACAATGCATTTAACTTGTGGGGTTTGCTCTATCTCTCAGTGGTTAATGCAAAATTGAATTGTAGTCCACCAGTTGGTATCAGAATAACTGTTTATAGATACCTGCTCTCTGGCAAGTCACTGCCCTCTGAGGTTTAGTTTCTTCATCTATAAAGTGAAGTTGGCTGTTATGACTTTTGTAACCACTCACAATGAGACAGAATGGGTAAAAGTGCTTGATAGACAGCCTGGTGTTATATATGCCTATTCTTGTTTCTGCTGATTTTCCTGGTGACTTTAGGAAAGTCCAGCCTTCCTGGGTCACAGTTTCAGAAAGATGGGCTCCTCTGTTTCTATACCTCATAGAATTTTTGTAAAGTCAAACTGAGACCATCATCCATGTGAGAAAACTTTGGAAAATACCATGATTTTCAAAATAAAATTTCTACCTTTGTTTCTAATTTCCAAATGCATCACACAAAACAACTCAATTTGTTTTCACTGAATTTGGAGAATGTTTGGAATAGTCAGAGTTTAAAAGATAGGCCACAAAGTAATAAATGAAATTTGCTCCAGAAAGCACCAGGGACACCTCAAAGAGTGAGACAGCCATCCTCCTGAGGAACAGAAACTAAAGGACAGTGGGAGGTCTTAGTGACTGATATATACAGAGTACAGTAGACACTGAGATGCCACATCAGGAGAAATCAGAGGTTTTAATGTAAGCCCCAAGAGGGGCAGACAGTTAAAAAATTACAGGTATTGACTTCCTGTGGATTTATTTTTCACATAAGAGTTAATGACTCTTTCCAGTAACTCTGAGTAGGCCACCTAGTAGGTAGATAAGAACCCGATTCAGCTCTAGAATTAGACGTGTTGTAGAGAGTTAAATAAAATTTTTCAAAATTATAAGACTCTTATGAATAAAAAAAAGATTTTATGAATAAAATCTTTTCCCTCCTCATTTTAATTTAATTCCTCTAATAAGGCAGGATGAAGGTCAGGAAGTACCTCTTTATTTCAATATGAAAAAGCAGAATTGAAACAGGATTTGTGTCTAAGTTTTGTGCTAGGACCTCAGCATGTGCAAAGTGAAGATCCTCTTCTATCCCACACCAATCTGCTCCTCCTCTTGTGGGAACTTGGATAAATTCCCAGTCTTAGTGGAATCCTAATGGAGCCAATCTCCATGCTGTTACCCTAAAAAGAAACCTGGTGGTCACCCTCTTCCTTACCCTCTCCTTCCAGTTAACAAATTCTACTTATTCTGCCTCTTAAAAATACTTGTCAAATCAACTTTCTCTTCATTAACCCTATGATTCAGACCCTTATTTGGGCCTAGATAGGCCTGAGTCTGTGGATGAACCTCCAGCTAGACACAGAGTTGTTCAGAAAATTGCAGGGTTGAGACCCAAGCTTCAGGAAGCAGATTGGGGGATAGGGGGTGGGGGAGATCAGTGACTTTAGCTTGGAGGGGTGAAGAAAGCAAAAGCTATCAATGTCCCTGTTTCCTTGACTAACATATCTTGGTAAAGTGGGATGCTACCATGAATTCTTACCTCAGATTTTGTACCAGTTTTATTCAGAATGGTTTGGCCTTTGCTTTACATCAAATCATCCCTAAATCCACTTCAAAGAATGTCGCTACTCTAGACTTTTGGCCTGAAGACATCAAAGGATAGATTAGGACTTACTGGGTGAAGGGTGTGGGTGTATGTGGAGAAGAAATAGGAGAGAGGAGAAAACTAGAGCCTAAAGCCTGTTGTTGCCATGACAACTTAGGGAACTCAGGTTCCATCCATTTGAAATCTCCCAACTCTTGAAATGAAAGGTAGTTAATTTAAGGGTTTAACCCACCATCTTTGCAATTACAGTGATTATCTGAGCTACTTGCTAGAGAGTCAAAATAAGGTCTCAGAGGAGGTATATCTTTGAAATATTCATGAGTACAAATGAGAGGATAGGAATAAGCTGAGGCTGTGAGAGCCTTTGGAAATAATTAGAAGACAAAAAGACGTGATAATAGGGGAGAGGAAGAGAGCAAGATTCAGATCACTGGACCAAGATTCCAGTTGATCCCAACCATGGGGATATTCACTTGTGCCCTCAAGAGTTCCACAAACTTGTCTTGAGCATCTAAAAGATGGCTTGCCCTAAGCTGGGCTCTGGTGACACAAAAATAAAATGACCTCTCTCCTTAAAAGTATTGTTTGAAGGAGAAGACAAATATGAAAAAGGCCTGAGGATCTAGATGAAAGAACTATCAATAGTTAAGTTCCCATAAATGAGAACAGTTAGGTCCCCACTACTTGGTACTTTCCTTATATAGTTACTTATTTAATCCTCATAACATCTTAGTAAAACAATTATCATATCCCCATTTTACAGATGAAGAAATTCATCATGAGAAGTTCAATTTGAGCAAGACACACATCATTTAAGTGGCAGAGCTAGGATTCAAACAGGAATCATCATTTTCAAAACCTTGTGTTCCCTTCATTATACCATTATCCTTCCAATTTATTAAACATTCTGACTCAACTTAATCTCATCTTCCCAGAAGGCTCTACCCATACTCTTGGTCTTTATCTCCATCCTCTTGTTCCTAGGCACACTTCACATGTTGTCATCACTTTTCCTTTCCATGCACAAGCAATGCAAATGTGTTAGCTGGAAAGAGAACAAAACCATAACTAAGTAAAGTTATTGTTTTCCTGCACAAAGATTTAGAATGAGGAAAAGATACTCAAGGTAGACATTATTATGCAAAGAATGAAGGTGATTTAAGAATAAACCAGCCTTCTTCTGTTGGCTTCTTCTGTTCTGAAAGAAAGCCAATCTGCCATCCGCCCTATGTTTGGAAACTGAGCTACTTGCCATGACCTAAACAGAAGCTCTTCAGAAACCCTGCAGCTCTTCCTGCCCACAAGAAATGCAGTCAAGAAAGGAAATGCAATAGAGAGAGTGTGTGTTGAATGCTGGGATGATGAAGGAGACTGAGCAAGGATGGCACAGAATGCAGAAGGCCGCAGAGTGAAGAAAAAAGGAAGCATGAGCCAGGAATGAGAGAGGGAAGGAAAGGAAGAGCGAAAAGGAGAATGGAAGGGAGGAAAAAAAGAAAGAAGAGAGGAAAAATGGAGAAAAGATGTGGGGGAGGAAGGAAGAAAAGGTATTTTAAAACCCAAAGCAAAGAACTGAATGGTTTCCTTTTATTTATTTATTTATTGTTTGTTTGTTTGTTTGTATGATCCAACTTCTTCTAGAGGTTTAGAAAGAGAAGGTAATACCACCATGTCAAATTAATCTTCAAGTTAATTGTTTGGGGACAGTAGGACCCATTGCCCTTCCCAAAGAATTTACTAACAAAACCACAGGACAAACTATTTCTGCTTTGATTTTTTTTTTTACTTTTAAAAATCACATGTTGGAAAACAGTTATATCTATTTGAACAAATGACTGAATGTATGAATACATTATGAAATGTATGAATATATAAAGGGAAGTGTGATGAGCTAAAGCTATAAAAATGAGGTAAGTTGGCGCAAGGTTGCAACAGCCCAGGCATCAAGGTGACAGGGCTTCAGTCTCCCCTCTCCACCCTAGGTATTTTCTGAACAATTTCTAGCTTGTCACTGCCCAGAAGTGAATGTGATTCAAATGGCCTAGAGAGGAATAAAACATTCCCTCTCTCATTCTAGATGTTTATACTCCCACTGGTGCAGCTCAAACTTATATTAAGCTTTCTAGCTAACAAATCACACGGATGACTCACAGTGGATTTAATGCCTACATTAGTTTTCTAGGATTTCCATAATAAAGCATACAAATTGAGTAGTTTAAAACAACGTATATTTATTCCCTCACAGTTCTTCAGGCTTGAAGTCCAAAATCAAGGTGTCAGCAAGGTCACACTCTCTCTCAAACTGGTAGAGGAGAATTCTTCCTTGCCTCTCCCTAGCTTAAGGTGGTAGCCATCAGCCCTTGGCATTTCTTGGTTTTCAGCTGCCTCACTCCAACCTCTGTCTCTGTCATCGTATGATGTTCTCCATCTGTATCTGTGTCCAAATTTTCTCCTTCTTCTAAGGACACCAGTCTTATTGGATTAGGTCCCACCCTAATAACCTCACCTTAACTTGACTACCTCTGCAAAGACCCAAGTATGGTCACATTCACAGGTATGGGGGGGGTCAAAACCTGAACATATCTTTTGGGAAACACAATTCAAACTACAATACTACAAGATTAAAATTCCAAGTCTTTATCATGCTTGCTGCTACATTCTCTCTAAGCCTCATTCATGAAACTACAAGTCTCAACTTCCCTTGAATACAGAGAAAGTAGCACCACATAAAAAGGCACTGCTGAAAACAAATGAATAAAACTACATCAAACTAAAAGGCTTCTGCATAGCAAAATAAAAACAAACAAACAAACAAAAAACATCAACAACGTAAAAAGCCATCCAAATGGGAAAATATATTTGTCAGTAATGCTTTCAATAAGGGCCTAATATCCAAAATATACAAATAACTCATATGACATAATAACAACAACAACAACAACAACCAACCAAATGATTCGATTACAAAATGGGCAGAGGACCTCAACAGACACTTCTTCTCAGAGAACATACAAATGGCCAGCAAACATAAAAAGATGCTCAACATCACTAGCTATTAAGGAAATGCAAATCAAAACCACAATGAGATACCATCTCACACCTGTTAGAATAGATATAATCAACAGGGCAAGTAATAAATGTTGGAGAGGATGCAGAGAAAAAGGAACCCTTATACATTGCTGGTGGAACTGAAAATTGTTACAGCCACCATGGAAAACAGTATGGAGGTTCTTCAAAAAACCAAGAATTGATCTACCATGTGATCCAGCAATCCCTCTACTATTTTCCCCAAAGACTTGAAAACTCATATCTGAAAAGATATTTGTACTCTGATGTTCATAAAAGCATTATTCATGGTAGCCAGGACATGGAAGCAACTGAAGTGTCCTATGATAGAAGACTGGCTAAAGCTGTGGTACATATATACAATGGAATATTACTCAGCCATAAGAAGAGATGAAATATTGCCATTTGTGACAACTTGGATGAACCTCCAGGTAGTCATGCTAAGTGAAAGAAGCCAGACTGAAGAAGTTGAAAATTACATGATATCACTTATATGTGGGATAAAAACATAAAAGCAACAAATGAACAGGACAAACAGAAACTCATGGACATGGACTATAGACTAGTGATTACCAGAGGATAGAGGGGAGGGAGATGGGAGAGGTAGATGGGTTAAAGGGGGTCAAATATGTTGTGGCAGAAAGAAATCTAACTATGGAAGGTGAACACACAGTATAAACATATATATGCCTTACTGTTAAAGTATACAGCTGAAACTTACCGGATTTCGTTAACCAATGTCACCATAAAAATTAATTAATTAATTAATTAATTATTTAAAAATGAATATGCTCTAAAAAAAAAAAAGACATTGCTGGAAGTGTGAATGCCCCAGTGTTTTATAACCTAGGAGCCAGAAGACATGTGACTCTTTTACATTCATTTCTCAGGTTTCTAGCTTTCTGCCCTGTCTCTCTCAATCTCTATCTTGATCCCTCTACATCTCTCTGCCTCTCCTCTCCCTCATCTTTTCCCTTTCACACATATGCTCATGTGAGTGCATGCTTGTACACACTCACATGCACCATCCTGCCTGAGTGATCACAGACACCAATAAAACATCATGAGGATGTCAAACAAAGGAAACCCTGAGATGCAGACAACTATCAGTGTTTGAGTTTCCAATTCAAAGAAAGCACTGGAAACTGGTGTTGAAAAGTGCTGCTGCCAGATGTGGTGACTACATTGATCTTTTTATTTGCAAAAGAGTAATAGAGCTTTTTAGAGAAAAAAAAATCTTCTAAAAACTGGAACAAGCCTTCAGTGGTTCCACAGTATTAGATTCATTATTTTCTAAAACTCTGGCTTGTGCCTGAACACAGGTAGGTTTTTTAAGTCAAAATAGTATTCTATTTCTTGACTTTGTTTTGAGGATGTCAACAAGGTGATTAGATCTTTTGAGCCATTTGATCCATTAAACAAACAAATTCAACAATAAACATCCCCTAAATTTATTGAGAACGCAAGTTCTTGCTATGAAAAATTTGCTATAATAAAGCTATTCCTCCATATCTGTCGCTTCCACATCTGTGGATTCAACCAACTTCCGATGGAAAAAAAACAGTACCTGGATCCACAGTTGAGAATCCACAGATGCAGAGGGCGGACTGTGTGCACTGTTCTATGCCATTTTATATAAGGCACTTGAGCATCCATGGATTTTGTTATCCGAGGGAGGTCCAGGAACCAATGATCCATGGATACTGAGGGATAACTGTACATTTGAAAAGTTAGTACCTTGGTAAGACTCCTCCCAAAGTAAAAACAAAGTTGAAAGGCAAATATCTCTGCTTCCTTCCTCTTTTCCTTCCTGCATCCAATTCAGTTGCAAGTCCCATGATCCCTTCTTCCACAGTGTGTCCAGAGCTCATCAAATCCTTCCCCCGCCTGACTACTCACATCTACATCTAAGCCATCATCACATCTTATGTGGAGTTATGAAATCTTCACTGGTCTTCCTGCCCTGCTTACCTCTTGCTCTCTTACAGACCATTTGCTAGGGAGCAGCTGGAATGACCTTTTAATAATGTAAATGAGATCATGTTACACCCATTAAGTTTTTTCATTGTTTCCAGTCACAACTAAGATAACCAAATTTACCATGGCCTCAGAACTCTTTGGCCCTCTTGTTCTCTCTGCTTCAGCTTTAATAGCCTTCATTTAGACTCTCAGGTATGGCAAGCCTGCGCTTATGAAAGAGCATTTGTACTTTCTATTCCTTCTATACCAAAAAATTTTTCTCAGCTTGACATGATTCTGGCTTCTTCTTATTATTAGTCTCCAGATTAAATGTCACCTACACACAACAGCCTTTCCTTACATCCCCTACTAAAGTAACAACTTCTCCCATCAGCTTGTTTTGTTTTCTTTAAAACACTCGCCAAAATCTAAAACTATTTTTTTTGCTTTCATGTTTCTCTTCCCTCCACGAAAGCAGAAACCCCATCCATCCTTCGAAATTACTGAATCCCTAGAATCTAAAATAGCACCTGACACCTCGTAAGTGCTGAATGTTTTTTGAGTGAATGAATAAAAATATATATTTTAACTTTTACGGCAGATGTAGGGTTAATAACTCTTATATGCAAGAGTCTTTATTAATCAGCAAGAAAAATCTGAGCAAGTCCACAGAAGGCTGAAGACACTCTCAGCCAGGGTCTAAGGAAACATGCTCAGCCCAGATAATTCTTAGACACTGCCTTTTTCTTTCTCTGCCATTGAAAATGAAAAAGGATGTTAAGAATTTGAGCCTATAGATGGAATTGATAATAATGAAAAAGTCAAAAATAGTCAGGGACTATGGTGGTCAGGGCTTAACTATGACCAGGCTTGGACATGGTTCCATAGTGTAGCAGTTAGTACATATGCTTTACACACAGAAGGTCCTGGGTTGGCACCCCAGTAGAGCCACAGTCCATGGTCTACAGTCATGCCAACCTGAACAAGCCCACTGTCTGATCTCCGAAGCTAAGCAGGGTTGGGCCTGGTTAGTACTTGGATGGGAGACCACCTAGGAAGTCCAGGGACTGTAGGCATTAAAAAAAATGATTAGGCTGAACAACCCAAGAAGAGAGGTTGTCTCATTTAGTGATAACTACAGCTATCACCAATGAGAAAAGGACCAAATAAGTGTCATTTGCTTCTGTCATTGTTTAATCTCCCTTCCCCCTCCCCTCTCTCTGTTTTCTTGTTCTTGGAAGAAATGAATAGTATTATACTAGAACCAGGAAAATGAAAGTGAGGAAGCAGAGATGTCAGAGAGGACGGTGTAAGATACACAACAGAATGTTTGGTTTGTGATAGGACTATGGATGTAACTTTATTTTTCTAAAAATAAACATATTACCTGTATAATTTAAACAATGTTTTAAATATTTCCATTTTAAAATTTGGATTTGAAAATTTATAGTGAAAAGTGCTTGATTGTGAATTGTGGCATATGTGCCTGCAGCATCCCACTGTTGTGCCCAGTGTGATATATCTCTGTCAATGAATGCCTGATATACACCGCAGCAATTGTATCATTCTGGTAACAACATTTGTGTCTCCCACGATCAGTATGGGGTTGATGAAAAGTCAAATGGCCATACAAGCTCAGGGCAGGAGAAAGGAGAAATAATAGAAAGGCAAGTATTAGACATTTTGCTAGAGACCCTGAGGAAGTTTAAGGTAAGCAAATAACAGACTCCCTGCTCCCAACAGGATCCAATAAGACTGGTTGTCCACAAGAGGGCAGAATACGACAAATTGTGAGCTTGACCCAGAACGAACTATGGTGGCACTCAGTGTAGCTGTAAGTCATTGATGAGTTTATGTATCTGTTTTGCTATCCTTTTGACCCCAAGCACTGAAAGGTCAGAACTAGGTGCCCATTTTCAGATTTTACTTCTCATATAATGCTAATAGTTTAATGTCAACCCTTTGATGACCTCCCTGCCATCACACACAAATTTAAAGTCTTGTTTCAGGGCCACAGGAAGGTGGTGAGATGACCTAGATTTAAAAATCATCTGAATAGAAGGGTGGCTTCCTGTCCTAGTTATGTTTTAGCCCTACCACCCTGCTTCCAAAAGAAAAAAGACCCCCCATTTGGAGGCACCAGAGCTGTGATTTTTGAGGCCAGATTCAGGACCACCTTAAATCCTCAGATCTAAATAGACCACAGTAATTAAATTCCATTTATTCCTAAATCTCTGGTACCCAAAATTTAGCTTGACAAAGAAAAAGAACAAACAATATGACCAGGCACGGAAGACCAAATCTAAATAATTAAACGGCCACCTTCACGGTTTATCTCCTTTAACTGTATTTGTGAATTAGGAAGATTAACACCTCACCAGCATCTCACACGTACACTCATACACCTGCATTCATATTTACCTTTCTCCCGATTGTAAACCCACAAACACACCATGCGGACCTTTATCTAGAATCAACAGTTTTCAAACTTCAGCATGCATCAGAATCACCCGGAAGGTAACTAAAACACAGATTGTTGGGCACCATCCCTGGAGTTTGGCTGTTGATGCTTCTGGTTGGGGGAGCACACTTTGAGAATCACTGTTATGATTAAACAGTACAGAGGAATGTATCTATATATATCATTGCATTATCCTTAAGCAGTAGCATGCTCAGAAACAAATACCTACCAAATCCGAAAAAGAAACTAATGTTTACTGAGATTGCTGCATGCTAGATGCTTTACACTGATTACCTAACTTTATTTAATCTGCACGGATTTCTGGAAAGTAGGTACTATCATCGCCACTTTCAAATTAGAAAACAGTCTCCATGAGGTTATTTGACCAAGACCATCCATATAGCAAGTGTCAGAACCTGGATTTGACCTGGCTTAAAACTGCATGCTGAATATTCTATCTCCCATGTGAAATGCAGATGAACTAAAAGGAATAAAAGTGTAAAGATAAGCAGTTTTTTTTTAAAGAAAGGAAGCAGTGTAGGCATCCTTGCAGTCATCATTAGTGTCAGAGGTGATATGAGGTTGCCCCAGTGCCCCATGAAATACACGGCTCTTGGGAGAGAGGGTCAGGCTTGGCAGAGAGCCCACAGACATTTAAGATGAAGTAGTTACTAGAGATCAAACTGCCTCACAGAATAAAACACTATACATTATTCAGAATAGAAAGTAATTTCTATTTTTGCATTCTCAGGAAAAATAGTATTCATATTAAAGTGTGTTGGGGATGTTTTTTAAAAAGCTTTTATAGATCCAAAATCTCCAAGCTGGAGGCCTGATGAATTAAAAAAAAATGAAAAAAACAAAATATGTTGAAATGCTTAAATGCCCGAGAAACTGATTAACACCCCTCACAGCTTTTAGGTTTCTGCCTCAGAATGAAAGTATTTGCTTCCTTAAGCACTCTTTCTGTTTTATTATACAACAGCATTTTGATTCTGAAGGGGTGTGTGTGTGTGTGTGTGTGTGTGTGTGTGTGTGTGTGTGTGTGTGTAATGCAGTGTTGGGAAATCTACCTTTTGCATAAAATAATCTTGATACCCAAAACAGACTCATAGTTAGTATGTTCTAACTATGAGAACAGTAAACAGATTTTCATTAACAACAATAATCAGCATTAAAAAAACTCTAATTTTTAACATGTTAGGTTATACACAAGTTAAACCAACAGAGCATCCTCTATAAACAAGGCAAATTTAACCAGAGAAGTATTATAGACATATTAATAATTATGGTAACTGAATGTTTATGTTCCCTCAAAATTCATATGTTGAATCCTATCTCTCAAAGTGTTGGTTTTTGGAGGTGGGGCCTTTGGGAGGTAATTAGGGCACGAGAGTAATAGAACCTTGAGGAATAGGATGGGATTAGTGCTCTTAGAAGAAACACGAGAGAGATGATTTTTCTCTTGGTCGTGTGAGTATACAATGAGTATATGGCCATCTGCAAATTAGAAAACAGGTCCTCAGCAGGACTGGATTTTCCAGCACTTTATTTTGGACTTCCAAACTCTAGAACTGTGAGAAATAAATGTCTATGACACCTATCTTGTTATAGCTGCCTGAACTAAGACAGTAACTACGACCCAGCCAGGAAGAAAGCAAGCACCTGCTTCTTTCTTCATAATTCATATCACATGTCTCTTTCCAGTCCTGTCTGGCTTGTTCTCTGTCAGCTGCCATCTAAACTATTCCAACTCTCCTAATATCTTTAAGGCACACAAAAAAGTTTTGGCGTTAAATTGCAAGAAAAAAATACGAATTATTTCAGTAAGTTTAGAATCTATTTGATTAGTCTAAATAGTGTTTTAAAATGTTTTAATAGCACCATTTTTAAAAAGTTTCATGAGTTTATTTGAGCCAAACTGACAGCAATTGCTGGGAAGCAAAATCACAACACATTGAGAAAACACTCCGGAGAATGGCAGTTTTGCAGCTTATTTTATACATTAGAATCAAAGGAGGA
Source organism: Macroglossus sobrinus (assembly GCA_004027375.1). Taxonomy (NCBI): domain Eukaryota; kingdom Metazoa; phylum Chordata; class Mammalia; order Chiroptera; family Pteropodidae; genus Macroglossus; species Macroglossus sobrinus. The sequence continues at coordinate 34,954 of PVKZ01001303.1, read as the reverse complement.
AGTGTAAGGAAAGTTGCATGAAACCCATTATGATAGATTAAAGGTGTAGGAGAAAGCAACGTGAAGAACTCTCTGGGATTAGATAAAAAGTAAACAAAAAGACATACTTCTTTTATATTGTTGGGTACATGACAGTTAATAATTAGCATTTATAGCACATAGAGATGGTATGTGGGAACAAGGTAACAATGAGAGGCCCTGTGTTTCATTCTCTGGTGCAAGGTTGTATATTGAGGGGTCCAGAAAAAAAATTATGTTGACATTCCACCAGTATGTTTTCTTAGATGCAAAAAGATAATAGACAGGCTCACTTAAGGTAAAGATTGACCTTTGCAAGAAAGATGCAGGCCCAGGATGTGACCACTCCCCATGACTTGTTTTTAGTTAGAAATTATTAGGTTCGGACCATCTCATGTGATTACTTGCAGTCTCTGAATTTGTGGGGCCCACCATGCTGGCCTCCCCTGAGCTTGTCAGGTTTAGTATGTAACCCCTTTTCATCCATACTTCCCTGATTTATCATAAATCTGTTTGAAGGAGGCATTAATGACCAACCTCTTGATTGGATATGGTGGTTCTGCAATGCCAGGAAGGCTCATTCCTAAGAAGTCTGAGGGTTGTTATTTGTCATCCTGAAATGGCGAACCATTGGTGAAATGGCAAGGCTGCAACTTTGGTTTACATCTGATGTAATTGTCATTTAAGGCCACTGTTTCTTTGTTGATTTACTGTCTAGAGGATCTATTCATTGATGTCAATGGGGTATCAAAATCCTCTGTTATGACTGTATCAATCTCTCCTTTTATGTTGGTCAATACTTGCTTTAGATAGTTAGATGCTCCTGTGTTGAATGTATAAATATTTATTAGAATTATGTCTTCTTGTTGAATTGATCATTTTATCATTATGTAATATTCTTCTTTGTCTCTTATTACAGCCTTTGTTTAAAGTTTGTTTTATCTGACATAAGCATTGCTACCCCCACTTTTAAAAAAATTTCCATTTGCATGAAATACTTTTATCTATCCCTTATTGTTAGGTATATAATTATCATCATCTCATTATTCATATTTATGTTCCCCCTCTCTTTTTTTAATTAAAAATGTCCCTTTAACATTTCTTGTAATATGGCCTTGGTGGGGATAAATTTCTTTAGCTTTTTCTTGTTTGGGAAGCTCCTATGTCACCTTCAATTTTGTTAGCCTTGCTAGGTAAAGTACTTTGAATATTTCATGCCAATTCCTTTTTGCCTGTGAAGTTTCTATTGAGAAATTAGCTGAGTCTTAAGAGAGCTCCCTTGTAAGTAACTAGCTGCCTTTCTCTTGTTGCTTTTAGAATTCTCTCTTTGTCTTTAACCTTTGGCATTTTAATAATGATGTGTCGTCTTGTGGGCTTGTTCAGGTTCAATTATTTGAGATTCTTTAAACTTCCTGGACTGTGTATTTATTTATTTTTCCCCCAGATTAGGAAAGTTTTCAGTCATTATTTCTTCAAATAAGTTTTCAATTCCTTTCTCTCTTTCTTCTCCTTCTGTACCCCTATGATGCAAATGTTGTTATGCTTGATGTTGTCCCAGAGTATCTTTAAACTACCCTCCTTTTTTTTGGTTTCTCTTTTTTTTCCACTTTTTTTTTCAATTGGGTATCTTCTGCTTCCTTGTCTCCCAAACTGCCAATTTGATCCTCTGCTTCATCTGATCTGCTGTTGGTTCTTTCTAGTGTATTTTTCATTTCAGTTATTGTATTTTTTTTTATTTCTGACTTTTTTATGGTTTCTATATTCTTTTTTATGCTTACCATCTCTTTATTGAAATTCTTACTAAGTTCTTTGAGCATCCTTATAAGCAATGTTTAAAACTCTGTATCTGGTAGATTGTTTGCCTCCATTTCATTTAGTTATTTTTGTGAAGTTTTCTCCTGTTCTTTCATTTGGGACATATGTCTTTGTTACCTCATTTTGGCTGCCTCTCTGTGTTTGTTTATATGTATTAAGTAGAACTACTATTTCTCCCAGTCGTGGCCAGGTGGGCTTATGTTGTAGATGTTCCATAGGGCCCAGTAGTGCAGTCTCCATGATCACCTGAGTTGGGTGCTCCAAGAGTGTTCCTTGTGTGGTTTGTGTGTGCCCTCCTATTGTAGTTGTGGTTTGATTGCTGTTGGCACATCAGTGGGTGGGACTGATCCTCAGGCTGACTGGCTGTGAGGATTGGCCATGACCACAGTGTACCAGCTGTTGTGCCAGGGCTGACATCACAGAGTGGAGTTCACTCTGGTGAACTCTGGTTTCTACCGAGGCTATCCTTTGGGTGTATCACTTGTGAAGGTAGTCAGGTACTACTCTGTTGCGGCTTGAGGCTGGCCTCCGTGAGCATTGGTCTGGGACCCAAAGGTCAGCCACTGCCTGTGACTGGCCTGGGGCTACTTGATAGGAGCTACAAAGCTATTCATGAATGGTTGCTGCATGTGCTGGACCTGCAGGCACATGGGAGAGGCCACACAGCTAATTGAGGCTAGCTACCACAAGTATTGGGACTGGAACATCTCAGTAAAATGCCCAGGGCACCCTGAGGCCTGCCACTACCTGCAGGCTGCAAGTGAGGCTCAGCTTCTAAAAGAGCCTTGGGAAGTATGCAAGTTGGGTGAAGCAGGGTCTCAGGGAGTCACCAAGATGGAGTGAGTGGTGTTTATCAGGTTAATGCAAATTCAGATTTGGCACCAGTGCTGAGCCTGGGTCCACTCAGCAAAAGGCATAGAGTACATTGAGGCCAACTGCTGCCTGTCTGAAGCCCACAGACTCTTGAGAGTTCTCCAAGAAATATTGTAATACAGGCCAGCCATCCACTGCTGAAAGAGACTTTGGCAGTGTACTAGTTGAATAGGGTGGGGTCCCAGGAAATCACCAAGGTGGAACAAGTGGAGTTCACCAGGCCAATGCAGATTCATATTTGGCTATGTTTGGGAAGGGTTCAACACAAGAAAGATGGAGCTTGCCTACCAGTTGCAGAAGAAGAGGGATCAACACAGAAACAGTGCTAATTGTCCCTCTAGCCCTCACCCTGAAGCCACTCAACTCAGTCACTCTTTATGTCTCTGGCACCTCCACTGTCCTTTTGCTGTCCCTCTGCTGGAACCTGTGAGTGAGTGAGCCTGTGCACAGGCCCTTTAAGAAGATGCCTAGGTTTCCAGTAGCCCTCTGTCTCAACTAGATGGATGAAATCCCACTGATTTTCACATTCAGGTATTGTGGGGACTTCTCTCTCCAGCACCAGTGCCCTGTGCTGGGGTGCCTGGTATGGGGCTGAGACCCCTCTCTCCTCAAGAGGGAACTCTGCAGCCAAGATATTCCTCCCGATTCTCAACCATCACACATGGGTGCCCAGCCCCATTTAACATCTCTGCCCTCCTACCAGTCTCAGCATGGCTTCTGTTCAGCTAGACTTTGGATGGTTCTCCAGGATGATTGTACTATAATTTAGTCGAACTTTAAAGTGGTCACGGGAGGAGGCAGTGTTTACCTAATCTGCCATCTCAACTGGCACTCTCTGTAGACTTTGCAAATGAATTTATCTGTTGTTCTCCAATAGATTAATAAGCCTGCTTCTTTCAAAGTCAATGTTATATGTCATACAACAAAATTGCAATTGGGTAAGCACACTTTTAGTCTACTTATATTTATTTCTTAGGTTAAGAAGGCTTGGCCTTCTACAAGAGGACCAAGCTGGGAATCACAGAAGCTTCTTGGCAGTAGAATTATCTGAAACAGCTCTAGCCAACTGGATATAAAAAGTCTTCTGACAACTCTGCTAGAATCTTCAGATTAAACAGCAGTTTTTCAACACAGACCTCAACTCAAATGTCCCTTCTGATTATAAGGCTATTTCTTCTACTTTAGCTCGATCTGTCATGCTGTTTGGGCCAATGGGCTACTTTTTTCTCACATGAACAAAGATAATGTAAGATACTTTCCTCTGATCTATAAGTATAGTTTTTGGTTATTGTTTAGTATTGATAACAATAAATTAAAATAACAGAATGCATGTAATTGCAAAATGCTTCTCTCATTCCTCTCTTTTACCACCTCCCAGTTATACATCAAAATAGCTTATTAGCCATACAATTCTCTTCAGGAAAATGATTACGTTTAATTGTTACTCTGGAAGCAACAATAACACAGCACTTGCACAGTATATCCCTCCACCAAACACCTTTCACCAACAACTACGTATAAAAAATATATTTAAGAGTGAATGAGCCAGAGAAAATGTCAGTTGTTAATCAGTACATTTGCATGTAATCAATTTCCAATTTGTCAAAATCAGAGAATTACTATCATGCTGTTTCTAAAACACAAAATAGTTGGGTGATTCAAAGAGGAATTGTGCAGAATTGTTGGTTCTGGAGAGTACTGGAGGGGTCCTCACGGATTTTCAGTATTTTTAATTTAGTATTTTAGGTTTAGATGATTTCATACTTATATTTTAGTATTTCAAGATTTTCTTATTTTAGAAGTCTTTCTTTATATAAATATTTCTCAAATCATTGGAGACAAAAACCTAGCTCACATGATTACAATGAGTAGAGTTTGAGACTTAGTGCTCTCTTGCCACCCACTACTTCCGATGCCTCTGCATATGTACTTTCCAAATTAGGAACCTCCAAAATCTGCTCAAAAATTGTAAATGCTGTCCTCTACATCCCAGCCTACCACTTAAAGCCCAACACTTCTCCAGACATCTAAGCTGTCCAACTGATGAACTAACAAGGAACATAATTCTCCTACCTCAGGTCCCATCACTACTAATATGTTCCAATTAGATTATTCTGTCCCCTGCCCCACATACTTGTTTTGATCACTTTTAATAGTTACTATAAAGCTAACAAACAATTGTTTGTCACTTATTTTGCATCAGACACTATAGCAGACACTTTCATACGTTGTCCATTTAATCCTCATGACAACGACATATTATATTTTTCAAATAAGAAATAAGACTCAAAACCTTGTGACATAATAGTTAAGTGTTAGATTTTCTATGTCTCTAAAACTTTAAGTTTTTTCATTGAATGGTGTCCCCATACTCTTGGTATATCTTCTCTGTTCAATTTCACCTCTGAGAAGTCTACTGATGCTAAAGGCCCAGAACTAACTCTGCCTCCTCTAGAAACCTTCTCTTGCTCTTTAGAGACATCACCCTCCTTGGAATTCATATAGCACTAACTGACATTTAAGTACTATGCATATGGTCTTGAACTATTTATGCATTTCATATGAATTTGTAGTATTTTTCTAACTAGATTGAAAGCACCTTAGAGCAGGAGTCATGAGTTGCAAGTGGTGTTTACTCAGTGTATTGCACTGAGTAGGTACTGAATAGTTATCTGTTAAGGAACATGACACTATTAGATGTGTGTTTAATACCATTCTTGCTGCAGTCTGTCTCCTGCAATTGAACTAATACAGAAAAATATCCAGATAGCTCAAGAAAAAGCTGACAAATGTTTAACAAACAAAAGGATTTATTCAGAGAGGATAAAAGAAAGAGTCAAGGCTCAGAGGTGCCTTAGAAACTTATACTTTCATTGATAATGATCATAAAGAATGAAAAGTGAAAAAAGATTCATGATTGTAATCAAATACTAAATGGAGATTAGGGCCGATGCAATGTGACCATAAAATTGGCCAAGTCCTTCCAGGAAAGTGCTCATGATAAATTACTCTCTCTGAGAGCATCAATATCACTTGCCTACAAACACATATTTAGTATCTTCTCTGTATGAAACACTGCTTGGGCTGCAAAGTGATATTTGAGTCTGCTTGAAAAAGTTCTACAACTTAATTGGCAAGAGAGAACATATATACATGAATACCTACAGAGGAGAGCTAAAAATATGTACAAGTTAGTAGGTGGTCAGTGCTGGTGGAGTTCAGATGAGGGACAAACACTGTAGGTATGATGTTAGAAAGGCTTCACGGAGAAGAAGGTACTAGAGTTGCACCTTGCAGTAAGCAGGACTTAAGTAACAAATGGGTAATGAAAAGAAAATTCCAAGCATATGAGTTTAGAGCAGTGGTGGAGACCCATAAACATGTAACTTCATGTAACATCTACCTAATTACATTACCTTTGACATCATTGCACTGAAGAAAAACAAAACGAAAAAAAATGCACACAAACAGTAGAAAAAAAATAAGTTTGTGGGTTACTAGTTTGTAACAACTGACAGGTAAGAATCAAGTGATATGTGTCCAGCTTGGTGTTAGGTATTGTAGAGAAAACAAGACTAATTTAAACATGGCACTTGCCCTCAAAAAGCTAAATAGCTACTTTGAAAGCAAGACTGGCCCATATGGAACTGTTTAAATTACTTTTAAAAACTAGTATAATAAATGCTAAATTATATTATTCTGACTATATAACACAAAAGCATTTTAGAAATTAAAAATAAGTATAAAATATATATCAGTATGGACACTGGTGTTTAGCAGAGGTAACATTACAGTAAATTCCCTGAGATGGCCCATCAAAATGCAAATTCAACTTCAGTTTAGGCAGAGCTTGCCCTGATTTCTTCTTTCATCATACAGCAGGCACTGAGAATCTCTTGGAAGAGTTTCAAAAATATTCAATTCTAAACTGAAGCCTTTTCGAAGAACAATTTCAAGGCTAGGCAAAAACCATCTGACCTGGCAGCTTGGAAAGTAGGAGAAGCTGGTGATGTCATTCTCCCTCTGGATTTCATTTCTGCTGATATCCACCAAATGAGAGACACCTGGACAATTTGCAGGATATTAAAAGTGATAGACACAGTCACTCTGTAGGGGAAAGAGGGTTGCGAATCACAGAACTGAGTCAGTGTATTATTCATGAGGCATCTTCTAATTTTTTACGGTTAAATAATTCACAAACCCATCCTAGGCAGAAGCAGCTGTTCTGTGCTGCCATTTAAAATCTGTCTGAAAGTGTACATGTGTCTTATTTTCACAGTTCCTAAAATGTTACAGCAACACTGAATTCAGCTCCTGAGCTTGCTAAAAACTCCTCCCAAACAGTTCTCTTCATCTTCCCTTTGAGCTATAGGTATTCAACAGTCCAACCAACATCTCCACAATGACTCAGAAGTGCAGAGATAAAATGATAGGGCTTGTTTTCCCCTGGGAACACTGTGTCCCCCTGGCAGCAAGTTGACTTTCTCAACTCCAGCGACCTCTGGAGAAGGAAATAATAATCTCCTGTAATGACTAAAGGGAATGAAAAAACAGTCATTGAAGTAAAATGAATTCAACCACTGAATTCATGTCATGTGTTGTTCTTCTACTATGTGAGGAGAAGCACAAGGAGTACAGTATCTACATATAAGTAAAGAATTAATAAATGAATAAAATCATGGCTTTCTACAAACTAGGTGCTGGATTGAAATGGTGGAAGAGGCATCCAAAACAACAAAAGCTACGATTATTAATGGTTGCCATGTGCCAGGCACTCTTCTAAGCACTTTTCCTGTATTACCTCATTTTGCCCTCACGAGCCTCTAAAGTACGTGGTATCATTATTTCATTTTACAGAGAAATAGAGGGATTAATTAGCTTGCTTGACTTGACCTAATAAGAGGAAAATGTAGGATTAGAACAAGGCATTCTCACTTTATAATCTAAGCTCTTTGATACAGTGTTCTGCAGTCAAATTTACAAACACATATAGGATACATATGGAGAAAAGAAACTACATATTCATTCATGTCCCTTAAGGGCAAGGATCACAAGATGTCTTTCGATCTAGAGGGTGCTGGCCAACGGCTGTTCCTATGATTGTGACCCAGTATGAGGAATGCTCTGAGAGTTGTCATCCCAGGATACAAATGAGAGGACAAAAGAGGGGTTAGATAAAGTTTCCTGGAAGAGGTACTGCTCCAATGAATTTTGAAGCATGAGTGTAAATTAGAATTGGAGAACTGTATAGTGGATTGATTGGAAAAATTCTCATAATTATTCACTCCTCCTGTATCCTTGCTGCTTGCGATTGACTTTAAAGCTTTTCTCAAGAAAAGTTTGAGTATATTTCTCCATGGCTTGACTCTTGTAACTTGATTTGGCCAATAGAATGTGGTGGAAGTGATGTTATGTAAGCCTTGACCTTAAGAAGCCTTACAAGAGGCCAATAGCCTGCCAACCATCAGATATAAAAGCAAACCCCTACTAGACCTGCCAGGTCCCAGCCAGATCATCAATTGACTGCAGAAACCTGAGTGAGCTCAGTCAAGGTAAGCCAAGCCTGGCTCTATTTAGTGGAACTGCCCAGCTGACCTCTAGCCTCATGAGAAAAAGTCAAAGTTTATTGTTGTATGTCACTGAGGTTCTGTGGTTGTTTGTTACACAGCGGTATTATCACAATAGAGCTAGTAAGTCCAATTTCATAAGACTAAAACCAATGGAATACAAACTGCATTGTAATCCTATCACACTTTGTTTGCTTTAGAAGAATATAGGATTGTTCAATTGGTCCAAGATAGGGTTTTTCACACTTGACATTATAGACATTTTAGGCTCATTCATTCCTGTGGGGGACTGTTCTGCATATTGTAGGATGTTTAGTAGCATCCATGGCCTTTACCCACTAGATGTCAACAGCGCCTCCAGCTGTGACAACAAAAATGTCTCCAGACATTGCCAAATATCATTTAGGGGACAAAATTACACCCAGTTGAGAAATACTGGTCCAGAAATCAATGCAAAGAAGTTCAGTTACCAAATACCAAAAGTCCCCCTAACCCAGCAATCTTTTCTATAAGATAGTTCCTGTGGTAGGCCAATCTGAGGCCCCATGTGAACACAAGTGCCTTTCATGAGAACCCATGGTATTGGGGTAGCCAGAGCCAGGTGTAACTTAAAAGGGAGGCTTCTGTGGGCTGCCACAGTTCATGTTAAAGCTTGCTCTAGGTGGGGCAGGTGTTGGTTCAGCACACTGTGTGCTGTTGAAACAATGAAGTTCAAAAGAAGAGAGAAACTAAAACACAGGACAAAAACCAAGAATTACACAGGTTACCATGTAGATCAGATCACTTGTGTCCAAAGATTTTTTCCAACTTCCCCCTGACTTAAACTGTTGTCCTACTATATTATTTTTCATTCTTAGAGCAATTCATCATCACATTCTCATATATACCTGGATATTCTCCATGAGGGTTCCAATTGCAACTCTCCTTTTTTATCAGAGTTTCTTAATTTGAAGCCAAAAAAAAAAAAAAAAGGTTAGCATTTCTTCTATTCCAAAGCTAAAGTTTAAATCAACATCTCTAATCATAGCTGCACTTCCCAAGAGCTAATTTCAACTCATGAGAGAATGCCAGATCCAGGTTAGAAGAACCTGTCTTAATACCACAGCTTAAAACCAGAAGATGGAAAGGCAGTGAAAGAAGACTAAGTATTTTCTGACTTCTGACTCACCATTGACATGCATTTCATAGATAAAATACTTGAGACTTACGTCCTTTGGGGCCTCAAACAAATTATTTACCTTCGGCAGGTTACCATTTTTATCTAATAAAAAATAATAATGGTAACATTTTACTTTTATTCACCTTGCAGGAAAAATTGATAGATTCAACCACAGATAATGTTTCACAATCCCATGAAAAATAAAGAGAACATCTATTGAGAAAAAGAAAGGCAAATCAAAGTTGAAGCTATCTTGAATTCTAAATTTTTAGCATCTCACAGGCAACTCTTCATTTTTATTTAGTTTCCCAGTGGAACTATGCCTAGACTTGCATTTTAGGAGTGCTTCAGGAAGAAAAAGGTGAAATCATAGATTTTTTGGCATCTCAGTGTTGGATGCAACTAGACTTTATTAAATTTAACTATTAATTCGCTTTCTCTGTAATTCAATTGTTATCTTTCCCATAGGATGGGGCGGGGGCGGTGGTAATGGTTCAGCTTTGTGAACACAAGAACCTGCTGGGGTGGAGAAGAGAGAAGTTTTGAGAGTTCAAATGAGGTTCCCCTCATTTGGGTTGTTTTGGGGAATTTGCCTTGAATTTAGATGTTAGATACTATTAATTAAACTTAGGTTTCAACAAGTATGACTCTTTAGACAGAACAAGAAATGCAGAATTTCTCCATTGGCCAATGGCAAAGAATGCTCCAGAATGCACCATCAAAGGCAGCAAAGTATCATCTGCAAGGCCAGAGCAATAACCCCAAAGGGTGCTCTGTCCCTACAGGTCTATCTAGGTCCAACAGGTGCTACTCAAGAGCACTTGACACCATGTCAGGTCCACATCCATAGAGAAGGCTGTGGATAGTAGACTGGAAAAGAAGAGGTAAAGTTTAGGCCCTTGCCTCTATGATGCTCATTGTCCAAAAATCTGTTTCCTTGCCTCTGCAAGCCTAACAAATACATTGAGAAGAGAAACAATTTCCATGTATATTGTGACTTTCAGAATTCACAACACTTTTTCATAAATTATCTTGTTTGAATCTCAAAGCCCTATTGTGTACATACGAGAAAGATAACTCAGACTTTTAAAATGAGGAAACTGAGGATGTCAAAGGCCTAGCCCATGATCACAGGGCAAACATCCAGCAAATCAGGGTTGGGACCCAGTTTTCTGACTCCAGACTTCAAGCTTTGTCACCCACATTTGCTTCTCTAAGCAAACCTGGAACATTCAAAAACATGGCCTCTGGGTGATGTATCCCTGACCCCAGCTACTGTAGAAACAATTCTTTAAGTGTGAGTGGGGACTCACTATTATTCTCAAACCAGCCTTAAGGAACTTAGTGTTCATGGCAGTGATCTTCTCAGAAACTAAATGCAAACAGTTGAGGCAACAATGTCCCTTTCAGTGATAATGACATGAATTCTCAACTCCTTTTAGTCCCATCTGTTTCTCTGGATATTGATATACATATAGTAAATAATACTGATAACAATGAACAAACTCTAATGTATTAAATGCAGTAAATAATACTAATAACATTTCAAAAATCCTTACTGGTTAAATGTGCCACAAACAAAAACAACAACAACAAAACCCCACAAAAATCCTATGCTTGTAGAACTGAGCCAAGATCCTTAGGCAACAACTTTTCGTAGGTCATAGGAGTTTAAGCTTTATCATTCCTATTTCCTAAGAGAGGTTTGCTGAGTATGCTTGGGGTTGGACTCTGTTGAGGGCTCCCAGGAGAGTGACTGAGTGGAGCTGAAATCCAGCTTGTGGCTCCCCTCACCAAGCCTTGTTCCTGGCCTACTGCTGTGTTCACCCACAGAAAGTGAACTTATTTTTATAATTCTGCACATCGATTAATCTGTTCTTCCAAAAGGTAGTATCTGCAGAGAGGGCAGTTTATTCTTAATTCAGACCGAGGTGCCCTGTGGGCTAGTGGCAGCATGGTACTACACCTATGACACTACATTTACGAAAACCCTATGGGCTAGGTATCATTATCATCATCATTATACAGGTGAAGTAAGCAAAGCTTAAAGAGATTAAATGATGAATGAAGGCCTCACAGCTGGAGCCACTTTGCTAAATCCCATGAGGATAACCATGTGCTCAGGCTGCTTTCCCAAGGATGTTTGGTCCACCTGCACCTATGGCATGTCACGACTCTTCCCACACAGACAAGTTGCCATTGTGAGTGAGCTTCAGAAATTTAATTCAAGGAAGCAACCTCAAGATAATCATCAGGAAAAAAAATAAAAATAAAAAACAACAACAACAAAAACACAAAAAACCTATTTAAATGCCTTATGCTTGTAGAACTGAGCCAAGATCCTCAGGCAACAACTTTTCGTAGGTCATAGGAGTTTAAGCTTTATCATTTCTATTTCCTAAGAGAACTAGGAAAACAAAAATGTGCCGGTTTTCAATGCAATAAGGAATTTTACTTAAAAAATCAAAAGACCCTGGAGAGCAAAAGGAAGACTAGTTTCTTGATCCTGAAGTGCTGATAAGGCCAGTAAAGTTTGACCCTTCCTTCCAGATCCTTCCATCCCCTTTCTCCCATCTCCTTGATTAAACATTCTTCCAACTCAGCTGTTGTCATGGTAACGGCTTTGGTCATGTGGCTGTCACTTTAGATCTGCTTATGGAGCTGCTTGTTATTCTCACTCCAAGGCATAATGACAGCTCATTTAGAATCAATCAAACTTTTATTAATAGAGAGAGAATCAAGGAGCATAGTCTCTTAATTAAAATTCTCTGGTTTCTTGGCAAGGACATGAGCAGGGGGGAAATAACTCACAGGTGGGGCTGGGGAGGCCATATTGTATGGAGGAAGGAGTCCATTCTTGGAAGTGGGATAGACAAAGGTTCAAAGCCCGATTTCCCTGCTTTCTGACCATGTGTTCTAGGCAAGTAATGAAACCTGGCTGAGTCTTAATTTAAGAAGTTGTTGTGAGATTTAAAGATAATGAAAATAAAAGCCTTGATCCCTAGGAGGGACTTAATAACTAGCAGCCATTATAAATGGGAGCATTGTAAAGATGGCAGTAAAGTAAAACAAACAAACAAAAAATCATGATTTAAGTCTGACTAATAAGAAAATGGGATTATTTAGCCTAGCTACTTTCTAGCAGAGTACTTTTGAGTGCAGAAATTGTGAGCAGTGTGAGGAATAACTCAGGAAAAGCCGAATTATGGACAGCTGTGAGGAGGAGCTCATGAGAGTGAGCTTTGGTTTTTGTTTATTTTGTTTTATTTTGTTACCAGAAATGTAACTAAGGGACTATCTTGCAAAATCTTCTCTATTGTTCCTTCTCCAATTGTGATCTCATCTTTATGGCATAGGTAGTCCTGCTAAGAGCCCAACAACAAGTAGCCTGTACAGTGCCTGGTATATACCAAGCTCTTGTTAAATAGTTGCTGAATAAATAAATGGATGAAAGGTAAATTAGTTAATAAGCCTAATGAGATAACTTGGGCTTTAGGAAAAAGAAAGAAACTGATATTAATACTCAATATCTTCCTTCTGTGTCCTAGTTTCTTACATCTAAATATGTTTAATATTCTTTCTGCTAAAGGTATTGGTGGGGGGGGGGGAGGCAGAAATGTCCAGATGGATTTTACATGGGTGATAATCCCCAAAAGTGAAAAATCTCAAAATTGATGACTAGACCTGAGCCAATAGAGTCTCATCCAACATTTTTCCATTTGAATTGTTTACAGCCAAAAAGTGAAACTGACTGCGGTTGTCTTCTAACCTCCCACACTCCTCTCAGCCAGGTCAAGTGGCTGACTGAGGCAGTGCTAGGCTGTGCTGGGCATGGCCACTGTGAGCAGAACGCATCCCTACCTATGATCTGCCTCACTTTTCTTTCTTTCTTTTTTTATTCTCCAGCATTTTCCTCTTCTCTCTCCCCTTCCTTCCTCCCTCTTTCTTTATTCCTTCATTTTTCTTTTCTTTCTCATCTTTCTTTGCCTATTCTCAGGGATTGTTATTTGACATCAGTGTTACTCAGGACTAAAGAACCTGCTGCTTTTCTGCTAAAATAAAGTTGCCTTGTCATCTGGATCCCTGAAGACTCTTACTACTGTAGGCCCACTTCAAGATCTGACATGACTGATCCATTTAAACTCCACAGCAGTGAGAGCCAGAAATCCTTACAAGAATTTTCCTCCTTCCAAAAGTCTATCCTAAGTCATCTTGTCCTACCTTACCTTATCCAAGATGATTCCACTCTCTCTTCCAAGGCTTTTGTTAGAAACTTGGCATTACAGAGTGCACCAGCCATCTGCACCACAGCATCTGTACAGAATAATTTCAGTAAAGCCTGCTTCAAAGGCCATCTCTGAAATTTGTACCCATCTAAATTGTAGCTACTGGTGACTTCTTGCACAACTTGCCCAGTAGAAATGTAGTTTCTTAAACCTGCCATTGCTCTGCTGGTAACTCCCAAATGCTCCCCATTTTCCACTGGATTAAGTCCAAATGCTCTGCCTGCCAAACCTGGCTCCATTTACTTTTCCAGTCACATCTTTGTCCAGATAAACCAGCCTTCATTCTTCTATTTCAACATTGCCCCTTCCTGCCTCCTTGCCTTTGCTATTTCTCATCTGTATTGCTTTCCCCTCTCCCTATCTCTACCTGTCAAACTCGGGACCCTCTTTCTAGGCCCTACTTAAATTATTCTTCCCAGAAATCCTGCCTTAATTACCACAACATGTAGTAACCACATTTTTCTCTGCTATCCTATAGCTCCAATATGGTGTTTATACGCCCCATGTTATAGATATCAGCTACCATGCATTGAACACCTGTTCTGGGCCTGTCCAGAGAATTCACATAAATTATCTTTATTTCTCACAAAAACTCAATTTTACAGATGAAGTAACAGATATCCTGCCCTAGGTCACATAGCTGGTAAATGATGAAGGTAGGAATTGAAATCAGATGCATTGGACTCCAGGTCACTTTCTATTACATCAGGCTATCACTGAAGAGATAAGGCCTGGGACTCTTATTCACATTAATTCATTCAAAAGTATGTATGTGTGTAGAGCAGACATCAGGCATTATGCTGAGAGCCTAGTGTGAGAAACGGATGAGTAATCTAGGGTTTAGGCAAGAACCAAGGTAGCAGACATGAACTAGCTTTTCCAACAACATCTATATATTTTATCTATGAGATTATAAACTTTATGTGTGTATATCCCAATTTGTCTTTTGCTATATGAGTAAATAATTTTTATTTTAAGAAATGGACATAAGTTTCTATAGAACCCCTTGCACTTTCAGGTGCTATCTTTTTTGATACCATTTAATTATCACTTTCTTTTTAAAAGTATGGAGGCTTAGTTATGAAGAGAGTAAGTTATTTGCCTAGAGTCACACAACAAGATAGTGGCAGGGCCAGAATGAGAAGGCAGATCTTGGCCCCTGGCTGGATTATTTTCTACTTGCCTACACGGTAGGTAAAGACCCAGGTTTCTTTGCTGCTGTCATGATAAGGCATTTCCTGTACTTTCCCTCTCTAAGTTAGTTGTCAACATTTAATTCTGGGTTGTTTCCAGGCTGGAGCCATCAAGTTCAGTTCAGCAGAAGCCTGTGAGTTGCAGTGAGAAATTTCAAATCTGACACTTGCCAGTTCCCATTGAGCTCTGGATGGAAAATGTCCCTTGCCTCATCCATTTTTAATGTCACAGCCAGTCTAGCGGAAGAGATCACCTCCAGGTAAAGTCATTCAGAACAAGGGTTTGTCCATTCAACTGAAGGCAAATCACAGGGACATTCTCACTCACTGGCCCCAAACTTATGGGGGTTGAGGCGTAAGACAAAGGCCAGTTTTCTCTGCACTTTTTCCTTTCCCAACTCAAGGTAGTCAGACAAATCCCCAAGATGACAAAGCCCTTAACAGAGAGTTTTCTGGGGTTCAATACTCAAGAACCCTAGACTTGTAATTCTAGTCCTAGTTCTACAGCTAACTAAGTTGTATAACTTTGAAACACTCATTTGACCTCTTATAGCCTCCCTTTCCTCATCTTTAGGAAGGAAATAATAGCACTACACCACAGTGAGGACTAAATGAGACAATCACAAAAACACTTTGTAAATTATAAATCACTATGGAAGCATTAAGTGCCAAATCTTCAAATTTATGTTAGGCAAATGCCTGATTTCTCAGTATACAAATGCTGGGGAGATGGGGTGTTTAGTATCTAGAAATAGAGAAAATAAACTTCATTTGCAGTTTCATAGCATCCAGGAAAGTTGTCATTCTTAAAGTGATGTTTTTCTTCATTCCCACAAAAATAGAGTAAGAGGAAATTGTTGTCAGTCAATAAACATCACACATTCATTTCTTCAAAAAACATTTATTAAGCACTGAGATGTTCTAGGCATTACAATGAGCTAAATTCTAGGAATACAGAGATTAATATATAATATATAAAATATTATATATAAATATTATACATCTTTAATATATACAATCATAGATATATACACATTTAGAAAAAAGTCTGAAAAGATATCTACCAAAAGGATTCTCCCTCCCATCTTTCTTTCCATCTTTCCTTCCATTCTTTCTTCTATCTTTCCTTTCATCCTTCCTTCCTTCCTTCCTTCCTTCCTTCCTTCCTTCCTTCCTTCCTTCAGATAAATGTCACAAAACTCTGTAAGTCCAAGGTGACTCAGGTATGGTTAGTTCTAGCTCAGTGGTATCTGCTGTGCCATCCTCAGGCTGATGCCATTGCATCAGACACAAAAACATGACATTGACCAGCAGAAGCAGCAGATTTCTTTTTTCCTGTTGGACCTCATTTTTTAAAATTGAAAAACATTTCAAAATAGATTGAAGAATTCCCTTCATTTCTCCTTTGTCTGAATTGGGCCACATAGCTATCTTAAATAACTGGTAAAAGGAACAGTATCACTGGTTAAGACCAACAGTTCTCAAAGCATTCTCCAAAGACCCCTGTGTGTCTAGCTTCACAATAAACTAAGATTTCCCCCCCCTTTTTTCATTCCCATGCTCTCATGAGTATACAGAAAGTACAAAAAGTTCATAGATATAAAACTAACACTTTCTGAGTTTTGATGTAGTACCAAATCAGAATATCACCAATTATCTTAAAAGGTTATTAAAATACTCCTGTCTTTTCTAATCATCTATCTATGAGACCACATTTTCTTTATATATTTTTAACCAAAACAACATTTTGCAACAGATTAAAAGAGAAAGCAGATATAAAAGTTCAACTGTTTATTAAGCTAGACATTAAAAAGATTTGCAAAAATATAAAACGGTGCCACTTTTGTAACCAAATTTTTTTAGATAATATATTTTTTTCATAAAAATGGTATATGTGTTAATCTGTAACAGAGTTGTCATTGTTATTTTTTAATGAATTATACATATTTAAAAAATTTGTTTTAACATCTAATACAGTAAACATTAATAGATGTGACCAACACAAACTAAAGCTCTTTGGGGTTTTCAAAATCTTTAAGAGTGTAAATGGATTCTGAGCCCAAAAGTTTGAAAATTCTGACTTAAACAAGTCTAAATATGTCATTATATCACATATGGAATGAGGCAGACACCTAAACTTTGCCAGGAAGGAAGATGTAGGAGAATAGCTATTGGCAAAGTACTCAGCAATACCAAGAGCAATTGTTTCTGAATTCTGGGATTGATTATGCTTTTTTTCTTTTATGTTTTTGGTATATTGTCTAAATTCTTAAATGAGAATATATTGCTTTCATGAGCAGAAGAAAAATAAATAAGGCCATTTTTACTTTAAAATAAATAGGAAAAACAACGAAGAGTCAGATCTCTAGTTACAGAGGCAAAGAAGTAAGGATGGGTGTATTTGAGGTGTGATTTCCTCTTTGAAATCACTTGAGTGTGAAGAGAAGGGGAAAGAGTGGGAAGGCTGGGGTTGAAGAAGGTCGCAATTCTTTTAAATAAAAGAAATGGAAGCATAAGTTTATGCTGCAGGGAAGATCCAGTGGAGGGGGAGAGTAGAAGGTAGAAGAGAGGCATAGACAATGTACAAAGCAAGGTCCTAGGGAAGGGTTGCCCAGAACCAAGGAGGAGGGATGAGCTTTGGACCAGTAAAGAAGGCCTGTTCTTTCTAGAGGTGGGGGAAAGAGGACAAGATGAGAGCAAGGAGGAACGTTTAGAGATGGAGTGGAGATGTGGAGGGAGTTCTGATTATGTAGCTTTTTTAAGATATCCATTTCAAAAATTGAAATGTTAAGAAGCACAAAAGATATAAGTTTATGAGCCTTCTGGAAGTGTGTAGACTGATAAGAAGGTGCCAAATAAAAATTCAGTAGGCATGCTCTTTTCCTCCCTGGGTGCTTGAGGGTCTGCCACTATTGTGAACATGGTAACTATCCAGACCAGGAAGTTCATGACCAATAGACTACTTCAGCAGAAATAAATAATCATCGGCTTCCTTCATCCTGGAAAGGCAACAGTACCTAAAACAGAAATTCTGGAAAAACTAACCAAAATGTAAAAGACTGCACCAGATGTCATCTTTGTATTTGGATTCCAAACCCGTTTTGGTGGTGGCAAGACAACTGATTTTGGCATAATTTATGATTCCTTTGTTTATGCAAAGAAAAATTAACCCAAACATAGACTTGCAAGACATGACCTGTATGAGAAGAAGAAGACCTGAAGAAAACAGCGAAAGGAACACAAGAACAGAATGAAGAAAGTTAGAAGGACCGCAAAGGCCAATGTTGGTGCTGGCAAAAAGTGAGGTGGAAATTGGACAACGGAAAGAGTAAAAATTCATCAGTGACTTTATGTGTGGTGATTGAATAGATTTTTCATGAGAGGATTAATAAACTAAAAACTTCTATGTGAAAAAAAATTTAGTAGGCACAAAACACCACTTATGTGTCATTCAGGAAATTGAAATAATGCCTTGATATGCCATGCTATTTATGCAGACAGATTCATTTCACTCTTTTCCACCTTAAATTCAAGTTACATAGGATTTTGAGTTATTTAAACAATATTAACTCAAAAAAGGGGGGGGGAAAGTAAATGTCAATGCTGAAGTCTTCCAGTAGATCTGAAGCAACATAAAATGAAATAAATAGTAATGTGATTGATAATCTAATACAAGGTTCAGGAAACTAAAGCTGTAGGACAAATCCTGCTCACAGCCTATTTTTTTGTTGAGAATGGAGTTTTATGTTTTAAATGTTGAAAAAAATCAAACGAAGCATGTTTCATAGCATGTGAAAGTTACATGAAACTCAAATTTCAGCGTTCATAAAGTTTCTTTGGAACACATACACACAAGAAAAATAAATAGGAATTTGCAAGTCTGATAAAAAGTAAGGTAATTATAGGTTTTAGAATTTTTATTAATAGATATTGAAATCTGGGAGGGCTTCAGAGAGTACTTTTCAGGTTTGGAAGAAGATAAGGGCTGTAGTTTGGCAGTAATTGGGAAGGTCAAGCCAAGGCAAAAGTGTTTGCAAAAGGTTCCTTCTGTGCCAGGGCTGCTAGGTGCATTGGGCCAAGTTTTTGAATGGTATAGCCAGTGGGTTACAAAGAGCAGACTCCCTAACAGCATCCACAGGCACCTTCACTTGAGGAAGTGCCTCTTCTAATTAGTTCATTTTCTGAGTGTATGTAGAGTGGTAGAAAGAGTTGTGAGAAGTGAAATGTAGGGTAGTAGACCTTGCCTGTAGGACACCACAGTTTACCTGGAGAGATAAGATTTACTCGTAGCAAGAAAATAAGAGAAAACCCACAGGCTAGATTTTTTTGGTAAAGATTGTATATGCAGTGGGATGGCCTCGGTTAATTAGAAAGACTGCCTAAACTAAATAAAGATCTCCTGAATGTG
This sequence comes from Macroglossus sobrinus, assembly GCA_004027375.1. Taxonomy (NCBI): domain Eukaryota; kingdom Metazoa; phylum Chordata; class Mammalia; order Chiroptera; family Pteropodidae; genus Macroglossus; species Macroglossus sobrinus. Next base: position 15,635 of record PVKZ01001303.1, on the reverse strand, counting down.
CTCCCAGAATGTTTTCCCAAAATGAATAAAAGAAACTTGAGAATGGATATCTTACTTTTTGGCCCTGCTTAACATTGTTCAGAAATCATATCCACAATGAGGCCCAACTCCACTTTCCAAACATTTTTTTTCTTCTACTGTCCTTACTTTTTTTTCTCTATATATCTTCTCCCAGTCTCTCTCCCCTTCCTGCCATCTCTCCTACCTCCTTTTCTCATTCTTTTCTAGTCATTTCTCTCCTCTTATCTTTCTGTTTAGTTTCCTTCTTACATCATAACAATAAAATATAAATGTTCATTTGTGACAAGAGATTACCACTAAATGGAAAGACAACTCCCACTGCCTAAAGGAACAGTTTTAATAATCTCTAATCTTTAATTGAAGAAGATACAAATAAATGGAAGCATATACCCTGTTCATGGGTAAGAAGAATCAACATTGTTAAAAAGACCATACTAACCAAAGTAATTTATACATTTAATGCAATCCCTATGAAAAAATCAATGGCATTTTTCAGAAAGCTAGAACAAATAATCCTAAAATTTATATGGAGCCATAAAAACCCTGAATAGCCAGGGCAATCTTAAGAAAGAAGAACAAAGTTGGAAGAATCACACTACCTGATATCAAACTATACTACAAGGCTACAGTAATCAAAACAACATTGTACTGGCCTAGAAACAGATACATTGATCAATGAAACAGAATAGAGAGCCCAGAAATAAATCTACACATATATGCTCGCTTAATATATGACAAAGAAGGTAAGAATATACAATGGAGTAAAGACAGTCTCTTCAATAAATGATGTTGGAAAAATTGGACAGATACATGCACCATATACAAGAAGACTCAAAATGGATTAAAGATTTAAATATAAAACCCCAAACCATAAAGCTTTTAGAAGAAAACGTAGGCAGAAAGAAAACTCTTTGATATCACTAACAGGAATTTCTTTTCAGATATATATCCTCAGGCAAGGGAAACAAACAAACAAAATAAACAAATGATACTACATCAAACTAAAAAGTTTTGTACTGCAAAGGAAACAATCAACAACAACAACAAAAAGACAACCAACTGTTTGGGAGAAGATATTTGCTAATGATACATCTGATAACTAGTTAATATCCAAAATTTATAAAGAACTTACATAGCTCAACAACAACAAAAACAAACAATCCAGTTTAAAAATGGGCAGAAGACCTGAACATATACTGGCTAACGAAATATGAAAAGAGGCTCAAGGTCGCTAATCATCAGAGAAATGCAAATTAAAACCACAATGAGATATCACCTCACGACTGTCAGAATGGCTTCCATCAACAAATCAAAAAACAGCAAGTGTTGGCGAGAATGCAGAGAAAAGAGAACCCTCATACATTACTGGTGGGATTGCAAATTGGTGCAGCCACTATCGAAAACAATATGGAGGTTCCTCAAAAAATTAAAAATGGATATACGTTTTGACTCAGCAATTGCACTTATGGGTATTTACCCAAAGAAAACCAAAACAATAATTCATAAAGATCTAGGCACACCAATATTCATGGCAGCACAATTTACAGTAGCCAAGATTTGGAAGCAACCTAAATGCCCATCAACAGATGATTGGATCAAAAAAATTATGGTTCATATATACAATGGAATATTACTCAACCATTAAAAAAAATGAAATCCTACCTTTTGCAATGACATGGATGGACCTAGAAGTTATTATGCTGAGTGAAATAAGTCAGACAGAGAAAGATGGATACCATATGATTTCACTTATATGTGGTATCTAAGGAACAAAAAGAACAAACTAATTAAAAACAGACTCACAAATATAGTGGACAATTTGGTGACAGATGGAGGGGAGGGGGGTTGGGAAGCTGGGAGAAAGGGGTGAAGGATTAAAAAAGTACAAATTAGTAGTTGATAGTTGGACATGGAAGCATGGAAGAGGGAATGCAGTTAGCGTTAATATGATGGCTAAGTGGAGGGCCAGGATAGGGAGGGTGCAATTGGGAGGACCGTTTTATGAACATTATAGATGTCTAACCAATGTACTGTATACTTGAAACTAATTTAAATAAATAAATGTATTAATTTTTTAAATTTCTAATATTTAACTGCTTGCAATCCTACTACTTATATGAGCATAATTTTACATAGTTGTTATCACAAAGTCTATGTCAAAGCAATTTTTGCCAAAGGCAGAAATTAGAGCTGTATGTGCTTTTCCCCTAGTTTCAATAGTCCACAACTCACTTAACCCTAAGTCAGTGCTGCAATAAACACTCTGACACTTTCATTGCTATAGTGTGCCAGTGAGCTCTATAAAGAAAAAAATATAAGCAAAAAACTCTGCTCTTCAATAACCAATGCCACAGGGTGGGGATGATCACAGGAGTCTCTTATCCTCCACACACAAACTGACCTGCTAAATTCACAGAGTCCCATAGCTGAATAAGGACCTTCATTCTCTTCTCCTCCACCTAGTAGAATAAAATGCTTGAAAATAAATATGTTTATTCAAATCATGGGCTGCTTTATCTACCTACAAGCTATCATTTTATATAAGTGCAAATTTGGGAATCTGTGATCAGCCACCTGCAAAATCACTTACCTCAGCTTTGATATTTAGAGAAAAATTATCTGCTTAGCCAGTCCACCTTCCATTGGATGCTGATTTCTAGGGTTACAAGGTTAAAAAACAAACAAAAATCAACTCCTGAATGAACTGGGTGGCACTTTCACTTGAATCTTGAACAAAAATCAGTTTGAGGCTAGAAATTTCTTATTTAATTTTCATGATAACTCTGTGGTAAAGGTAATATAATTATCTCATTTTACAGAGAGGAAGACTGAGGCTTAGGCACATGTCAAAATTACACAAGTGGTTAATGGTGGAATCAGATCCAGTAGAAGCACTCTGACTCCTGCCTCGGTTATCTAATTCTAAAGTTTGTACACTAAATCCTACATTATATTGCTTCCCCAGACCCTGTTGGAGAGCCATGTCCTGTGTGCCATGTGTTCACCGGGAGGGAGGCATTAAAAGTTCTTTCTGCTTCTTCCAAGAGGATCCTAAACACACTTCTATAAAATCCTCATCACAGCAATGATTTTTTGTGCCCTCAGCTCCTCAAGCATTGGAAATGTGCCATTTTGATCATTGTACCCAACCCTTAGCTCAAGGTATTTTCTCAAAAGATCTTTACAGGCTGAGTGGGTGGTCTACAAAACACATCTTATTACCATGAAGGGTCTTAAGGAGAAAGTCTACGTCTGTCTGCTGCCAGAACTTGTAAGTTCTCAATCAATACTCAAACACCATCTTTATTTTAGTTATTCCATTTCCTCTCTTCTTTGTTAGACCTTGGACCTCTCTTTTCCTAATTGCAACCTCTATCACAATTACCCCTCCCTCTTTTATCCACCACATAAAATGTATTTAATTTTTATTTTGGTTTCATGTGTTTCTTTTGTAAACTATGAATTTTTTTGTTATTTATGTTTGTTTGTTAGACATTATAAATTTTAAGACAGAAGGAATTCTGTAATAAGTCTTAGCAGAAGAATTTGAACCTAGTGCTTAAAAATGAACAAATATAATTCTTCTGGCACATCTTTCAACCTAGCACCACACAAAATTCAGCACTCTTTCAAGAATCAGGCATTCATTCATTCAGTCAGTCAGTAAATGAATAAATGGCTATTACATACAAAGTCACATGTTACAGACTGAGACTGCAAACAGATAGAAACCTGGTGTACAGAAAGTTTATGTCTACAAGGATAAATAAGAAATGTTCCTTCAAAGAAATAGAGAATGTGCTATGACCATTTAGCTGAACAGATTAGAGAAGACTTCACAGAGAAAATGGACTTATAAACAAGGCCTTAAGGATCGGTAATATTTAGAAATTTGGCAAAGAATAAAACAGAAGGGTATTCCAGATGGAGCAAAGAATTTGAATGAAGCAAAAAAGTGAGAAAGCCTGGGGCATGTACTTGGAACAGAACAAAGTTTATCTTCCGAAGCACAGAGTGGGGAAAGAAGAAGAGTAAAGAGCAAAGATGGAAATGTTTGTGACTGCTGGATGATGAAGCAATTCAAACAGGACTCTGGACATCAAGTTGCTGGAAGAACTCTCCTAATTTGCATTGCTCATGGGTGCCATCTCTGTACCAGCTAATGAAGGCCTTGTGGAACCTTTGATCCCAGGCACTCACTGGCTATTGTGCATTTTCCAACACTAGCCACTACCTAGGAGACACTTTTTACTTCTAGCAGATCTTCACTCCTGGGAATGTCATCCACCTCATAATCATATTTATAAATGCCTTCTGCACTTTTGTAGCCTAGTACATGCAAGGATTTCATTAATTATCACATTATTAGGAGCTCCCATAGCCCCTTGGGAGGAGACTGTTTCCTGGTTTTCCCAACACCAAATTCATCACCTCCCTACATGACAAAATAGAAATGAAGCCCAAGGCAGTTTGAGCAGCACACAGGAGATTCAAGGTATCCAGGGACTTGGCCTCTCCTATTGCAATTGGAGACAATATTCCAGATATGGGAAGATGGTGCCACAAGCAAAATGTGTTGAGATAGGGAAACAACATTATTGTCATTGAAATCATCATTACCCAGAGCCTGTTGAGCATGGCACAGTGCTGGCTGCTAATCACAAGAAACATTTTCTGTTAGAGAACATTTCTTTGCCTCCCTAGATCTGTTTTCTCATCTGTAATATGGTGGTGAAAAGATGAGAAGTTGCTCCTCCCTGCCTTTCAAGAATATTGTGAGGATCTACACATAATATATATAAGAGAATTAATACCATGCCTGATATGTAAGGGGTGCTCAATAGATAATACTTAGTTAAGTAGGTATTATAAAAATTAAATATATATATATTTACATACATGTATATCCTGATGAGAGATAGGGAGGGCAATTTCCCAAAGAAAGTAATCCCATAGATGAATTGAGACATTTCCCCCAAATTACACAATAAATGAATGGCTTAAATTAGAACCTAAGCACCCTTTTCCTAGGAGCAGGCTCTTTACAGCACAGCATGATGCCCAAGTACACTTCAAGACCACCTGTATATAATTATAATGAGAATCAGGAAATGAGCAGAAAGGACTCCATCACCAGAAAAGGCAGGGGAAAGAAACAACCAAGTCTCCTTCAGGTGGCTATTTTTTGACAATGCATGTCTAGTTTTTCTGCACTTCTACAGAGGCTACTTCATAAGTTATCAATTATATTCCTCTCCTCTGGGCCTTCTTTAATTTTTTTGCTAAGTTTTCTTTAGAGACAGGAGCTCCAAATTGAGTTTTTTTCTTCAAATAAAGGCTGAGCTGAGGGCAGAGCCTAGTTTTAAATACCAAGGTCCACAAATCCAGTCAAACTGGGATTGGCTGGAGGACAGAGCTAGGCATTGAGGACACATGATGGCACCACAGGTGGGCACCAGAGATGGGTCAACCCAGCTGTAATCCAGAGGAGCGGCAGGGAAAGCAGAGGCCGTGCTGAAGGTATGCCTGAGAAACAGCTGGAGCAGGGTGCACGTGCTCAAGCCAGCACCACTCTGCTGAACGGATGGTCGCTCCAGCTGGCTTTCTTCCTTCTTCATATTCTAACGTTTTGGTCAAGAAAAGTGTAAATGAAAAGGCATGACTTGGATGTCTCAGAGCACTGAGGCAAACAAATCTGGAAAAAAGAGAAGGCCAGAAATCTTTGGTCAGATGACTCTATTACAATTATGCTGCTGCTACAGGTAGGAGTGAACTGGGTCAGGCTCATGAGAAGTTTCTCTCTGTGGCAGTCATCTGAGGAAAACAGATATAAACCTCGATGTGCTCTTGTCTGACACGGTACTGTGGTTCAACAAACTATGAGGAGGAACTAAAAATTCCATATCCAGGAGCTAACAAGATTCAAAATAAAGAAAATCGGGTCATAACTAGACTTATTGGGGTGATCACTTTGTAAACTAAATAAATGTCTAATCACTATGTTATACACCTGAAACTAATATAAATATAACTATGTCAACTGTAACTGAAAAATTAAAATTGAAAAAGGAAAGAAAATGAAAATCAGGTCACAAACTTAAAGGAGTTTTACTAAAAAAAAAAAACTACTGTTTTTTTTCCCCCTTAATTAGAGTAGAGGATAAGAAAAGGTGATGGGCAAATGCCTTGAAACCCCTAGGATTACTCCCTGGTGCTGCAAGATGAACTCAAGATTTTTGGGAAAAAAATAGAAAGTCAAACCACTCATGTTTTTTCATGCAAATATCAAAAAGGCAGGCAGAATGGAGGTCCCAGTGCCCCAACAAGTAACAGCCTCCAAGGCAAGAAAAAGTCAGAGGCTCAAATTAAAGTGTTATCCTGCTAGCAAAAGAAGTGTGAAAAACTGCTGTGCCCTTTTCTAGCAATCCCTATGAGCTCATGCATTTTCATGTTGAGTTGTTAAATATTGCCAGAGAGAGGATATTTTATGGGTATTTAGGTCAACTGCTAGGATTTCTTTTAACCCTTTAGAATTCTAACAACATTCCAAAGATGCTAAATTGAGATCCTAAAACTGGCCTAACAAACTTCTGGAACATTTACAGAGTAATCGCTAATATTATTATTATTTTTAAAGCCATGTCTGGTCTCAGAGAGAGCTTCCTTATCTCTTTCTGTTCCCCTAAAATGATCCCTGTGTAAACTTCCTTAAAGCACGTGTCATGCCTCTTCTCTCTCCAGTTTTTCACTCTCCACTGGTGATTAAATTCAGGCTGGATCACCTTCCTTGCCTGGTCATGCCCCAGAGAATTATTTCAGGTTTTAAGACAAAGGGAAAGTCATCACTTTCAAGTTTTCTAACACAGGCAGGCTTCTGCAGGCCTTCAGAAGCCCAAAAGGATGACTTTCAAAGAAGATTAACCCGTAGAAGTAAAGAGTAGGATGCTGGTTGCCATGGGCTAGGGGATGGGGAAAATGAGGAGATGTTCGTCAAAAGGGTACAAACTCCACATATAAGAAAAATAAGATCAATGCACAGCATGGTGATTATAATTATAAATACTGTGTTATATACTTGAAAGTTGTTAAGAGAGTAGATCTTATCACCACACACAAAAAATCATAATTATGTGAGGGAATGGAGGTGTTAACTAACCTTATTGTGGTAATCATTTTGCAATATATACATGTATCTATCTAATCATCACATTATATACCTTAAATGTACATGTTATATGTCAATAATATCTCATTAAAACTAAAAAACAAACAAAAATAAATAAAGATGAGAACTGAAACAAAGTCTAAGTAGATGATGATAATTCCTGGGGTTTCTTTCTAGGGATGTACAGTGTAGAGAAATCACTTAAACTGTAATTAAAACCTACAAAGCGAAATGGTTCAAGGGGAACCCATAGTTTCTAGTGAATAATGTTAGTCTAGTTAGCGGTATTTTACCTAGAAATGGCTGAAAAACCAAAGCATGAGAAAACCTGTGCATGTGTGAATGCTAGCAGCATGGTGGCAGAGGCATGGTAGAAAGTTTAATATTTTAAAGAGAGAGAGACAGACAGACAGAGAGAGAGAGAGAGACCTTGAGAAAGAATAGCTTGCCAAAAAATTATTAACAATTTATTCCTTATTCTGGAAAGACAAATGAAATCAACCCTCTGTCCTTACCTAGTACCACTGTCTTTAAACCCTAAGATGCCCGAGCTCCCAAGAAAGAGCATAAAGGGTCACTTAGTCACCAATTAGTTATCTTAGGTATTTGGTGTGAGGTGTTAGAATTAAGGAAATTCAGAAAGCTAGCTGATTCATACACAATTATATATAAAAATCAGTAGGTTTCATATATACAAATCACAATAAGATATAATGAAAGAAAAGACCAATTTATAATAATTTTTAAAAATACCTAGGAATAAAGTTAAGAATTATGCAAAATGAATAAAATACTAAAATACTGAAACTAAACTGAATGAAAAACCCAATTCAATGAAATGGCTTACCATGCTCTTTTGTAGTCAGACAGAGCATTATTAAGAAGTCGATTCTCCCTAAAGTATCTGTAAATTTAATGTGCTCTCAATTAAATACCAGACATTTTTTAGACAGTCAAACTGATTCTAAAGTTGACATAAAAAAATAAAATAAACATACAGGAATATCCTGGAAATGTTTAAAGGAGATATAATGAAAAAAGTACTATCCTTACCAGATATTAAATATATTTTAAAGCTACACTAACATAAATTATGGAGTACTCATGCAATGAGTGGATAGAGTGTGGACTAGATGAGAAAATAAAAAGGAAACATCAATACAAGCTGGGATCTCTGATGAGTGGAGAAAAGCAGATCATTCATTAGATGGCTTAGGAAAGATATGGTAACCATTTGGGAAAAGAATTAAATTGGAATCCTATTTTATACCTAACACCAGAATAAACTCCAAATAAATCAAAGATTTATATGTGAAACATGGGGCCATAAATACCAGAAGAAACCTGGGAGCATTCTTTTATAATCCCAATTGGGGAAGATCTTTCAGCTATGACACAAAACTAGAAGCTAGAATACATTGATAAATTCAGCAATGTCAAATAAAAGTCTACATAGTAAAAATCACCAGAAACAAAGATTTTTTTTTAAGACAGTCTAGGGAAAAACAAAAATTTGTGACTTATATATTAGACTAAAAAACCAATAAAAAAAAATTGTCATAGGATATAAACAGATAGTTCCCCCCCCAAAGAAATATACATTATTCTCAAATACTTTATATGTTTCATATTGGTAAAAAAAATACAAGTAAAAACTATGAGATACTATTATCCTTAGAAAAGTTCAAAAATTTCACAACACACTGCTATAGTATTGGCAAGGGCCCTCATATATTACTGGCAGGAGTATAAATTGATATGACCGTTATAGAGAGTAATATCTCAAAAACTTAAAAAATTATAAATGCATATATCCTTTGACCAACCAATTTCACTTCTGGGATGTGTCTTACATAGATGTACAAAGTGATATATGTATATAGTTTTTCAATGCATAATTGCTTGTTATATCAAAAGATTAGAAACAACTTAAATGTTTATTAATAAAAGACTGGTTAAATAAATTCCAGTAGGTTTATCCCGTAGAATAGTATACAGTCATAAACAACAAGGAAGCTCATTATACCCTAAAATTGAATGACCTCCAGGATATACTGTTAAATAAAAAAAGTAAATTGCAGGACAGTGTGTAGAATATTCTACCATTTATTGAAAAAAATAAACAAAAAATGTATATAAACATACTTGATAGTATGTGTAGAAAATAATACTGATGTTATACAAGTTTTCTTTCAAGAGAAAAACTGGGTGTCTGGGATAGTGGTGGGAAGTAAAATCTTCACTATATACCTATACTCTTGAACTTTTTGATTTGAACCAATAGTTGTATTCTTTTTAAAAGTCAGCAAATATAACTTTAAAAGAATTTATGGATACAAAGAGTGAAATTATCAAATGTGCCTAAAATGCATAAACATCAATGTACAAACAGAACTCAGTGTGTGCTCTCAATTAGCAGATTGAGAAGCAAAAAGTGGCTCTGGCAGTATGATATTATGGAAAGAGCTTAGAATATAGAGTTGTCAAAGAATAATTTCTGAAAAAAATTAAAAATGCAGGTTCCTTACAAAAAAGCATGAACACTTGTCAAAGATTTTATTTAAATTATTAATCCACGAGGAAGATGGGAACACTGATTTCAAGAGCAGTTGGGGGAAGTGGGTTTATATAGCCATAGGGAAAGACAAGCCAAAATCATTTTTAAAAGTTGGAGACAAATCTAATTAATGTTCCACAGAGCAATAAGAGCAGAAATCATTTGCATCTCTACTAGATCTATATCTACTATTTATCAAGTAACTTCACAGAGTCTGAATCCTTAATTAATTGTGAGTAACAAAATAAAAAATTAGTTTATTTTCTTAGAGACAGTACTGGCTACATAATTTTTTGAGTCCTCTACAAATAAAAGTTCAAGGCCCCTTGTTTAAAAATTATTTCATGACAGCGACAGCAGAGCAATAAACCAAGTTAATGAGCCCTTTTCAGTGCAGGAGCTAGATGGCTGCACAGATCACAGCCCAAGAAGCTGACCTGGCCTCTAGAACTAAATAAACTTTAAGAGAGCTTTTTAACAATGCCCCATGATGACACTGAGAGGATACACAGTCAACTTTGTGCTTTATTTCCAAGTTTGGGATAATTTTTCTTTACTAAGCCAGAAGAACTGCTTCCTAGCTGTGTGGTTCTGGGCAAGTTACTCCACTTCTGTAAGCTCCATTGCCTGAATGGTAGAAGAGGATTAAAAATAATCCTTGCCTGAGGAGTATGTGTGTGGGAGGGAGGGGAACAAATGGATGAATATGGTCAAAATGTACAAACTTCCAGTTATAAAATAAAGAAGTCGTGGGGATGTGATGAACAGCATAGGGACTTCAGTTAACAACACTGTGTTGCACAGTTGCCCTTTGAACAGCGTGGTGGTTGGGAGTGCCAATCCCTTATGCAGTTGAAAATCCACATGTAACTTGACTCCTCAAAAACTTCAGTTCTTCTTTGGTATCCATGAGAGATTGGTTCCAGGAAACTGACCCCCCTGCCTCCTACCACAACACACACACAGATATCAAAATCCTCAAGCCCTTTGTATAAAATGGTGTAGATCAATGCATACAGTTGGCCCTCTACATCAGGGGCTGGTTGAATCCATGGATGCAAAACCTGGGGATAAGAAATGCTGGCTGTATACTTAATTGAAAAAAAATCTGCATATAAGTGGGCCCACATAGTTCGAACCTGTATTGTTCAAGGGTCAACTGTATATTTGAAAGCTGCTGAGAGACATCTTAAAAGTTCTCATCTCACACACATACACATTTTTAACTATGTGTGGTGATGGAGATTAACTAGACTTATTATGGTAACTATTTCACAATACATACATATATTGAGTCATTATGTTGTACACCTAAAACTAATAGAGCATGTCAATTATTTCTCAATTAAAAAATTCTAATAGTATCATTAAACAAAGTAAAAAAAGGTAAAATTAATAACATATTTTATTTAACTCAATATATTAAAAATATCATTTTACTATGTAATCAATATTATCAATTATTAATAAAAATATTAACCCTTTCTCTATACACTTTATAGGGTTGTAATGATTACTAAATAAAATGTGCATTCGACAGTTTTGTATACCAAGTACTATATCAAGCTATACAAATATTTACTATCAGAATGAAGTTTTGGCATCCCAGCCTGGTACTTCTCTCAGATTCTCTTTTAAGAGTCAATTCTCTTAACTCAGGGAAAGCTTCCTGGGAAAAAATGAACTTGAATTACATTATAAGAAGAGGAAAAGATGTGATGTGGCTATCAGGAGGTGGGAGATTGTCTCAAACATAAATGACAGTTGGGACAAAGGCTTGGAAAAAGAACAGGGTGAGCATGTCCCAGAAGACCACAAAACTGCCAGTCTTAGAGGGTGACAGGAGTTGAGAACCAACAAGTCAGATGGACAGACACAACAAAATCATAACAACTCACCTATGCCATGAAGTGTTAGGGCAGCGCCTGTCAAATTTCACCCTAAATATCTCTAATGGCAGAAGAAAGAAAATAAATCTCTAAATAGACCACTATAATTGGAACACATCTTTATATTCCTATGTTTATCGTCATAAATACATGAAAGTTTTCCCTTTATTCCATCACATACCCCAAATTATTTTAATATTAAAAATCATAGTTCCCACCTCCCAAAAAATTTTTGGTAAAGTTGAATTCTATCAAAATGTTCCATACTTATTCTGTGGTCTCATAACCCAAGAGGCTTAATTATTCCAGTCTAAAAAGCACGATAATATTAGTGCCTCCTATAATATTGTTCATGGCATCCTGGTGATAAGGGCTGCTGCAGAGAAGATTCTGCATTTGACTGAGGTCCTCTTGGCACTTCAGGAATCAGAACTTGGATGGGGTCCAGAAAAGGACATGCCGAAATCCACTCCACAGCCAAACTTACTTTTGGCCTTCTCTGCAGCCCTTTCTCTTTGCACATAATCTCACCACCCATGAGCCCCCAACCTGACTCCTTCTAGACTCTCAGAGGACTAACTGGTTTAGGGGGATTTATGACTACTTGATTTTTTCCAGAATTTCTCATCCTTCTGCACCTTTTAATTTTTTTGCTCCATAACTGGTGTGTAGGTGAAGCAATAGAAGGAGGCAAGGCAGAGGAAGGGTGCACTGTAGACTCTGAACAGAGAGATTTCCATGAGAGGAAAGAGCAGTCTCTGAAATCTTTGACTTGGAGACCACTCCATAGCTCCTACCTACTGCACTGAGCCCATTAAACCATGCACATATTTCTGCTCTCCAGAGCCTTACCCCCTGAAGCAGAGTTATCATTTGTTTATGTTAGAACCTGGCTGCTGAATGCAGAAAGTACTCTAGAAAAATCAGATTGCAGCCCTTCTGTTTCTAACTAATCCAAGGAAAACCTTCTTGCATATTTCCCTTTGTTAAAGTGTGCATATGTTGCTCAGATTCTTAGTGACAATTGAAAGAGAAGAATTCATGACTGCCTCTTTGTGTGGAAAAGAGGAATTAGGGATAAATTGATGATTCTTTCTTGATCCCTTCTTCCATCCTCAGAGCTTGTTTTGATTACTAGTAAAGGGGCTGTTGGATTGAAAAATAAGATGTTAGAAGAGCATATAAAATATCTTTTCACCTCTGCTTCAAAACGGTGGAGGTTGAGTGCTAGGTAGAGATGCAGTAGGTAAAACTGATTAGCCTGGTGTGGTTAATTATTGAAGTGGAGTATTGGGAACATGGGGGTTCGTAGAGACTATTCTCTCTACTTTTTTAGGTTAGAAATTTCCCATAAGAGACTAAGAAATCCCTGCCTTCATGGAGCTAATATTGTCTTTTAAAGAGGAGGCTGTGTGACCAGGAAGGCCAGCTCCTCCTGCTTTTGGCTACACTCATGTTGCTCAGACTATATTTCAAATAAAAAATTCTTCTTACCATAAGAAAAAAGGAGGCTGTGGGAGAGAATCGGCACATGGCAGGATGCACGGTGCTTGTGCCCAGTCTTCTTTTTCACTCTCTGCTCTGTCTTTTGATAATGGTCATGAACAGATCTTCACTATCACTTTCTCATTCTCTGAATGAGAAAGGCTGATAGGGTTCCCTGACAAGGCTCTCATCTTCACCTCTCTGCCAACTCTTGTAATCTGAGGACCAGCCTCTATATGTAGCTCTCTTCTGCCCCACTCAAGAGGAGGGAGAGTTGGAGGATGAAGAGACCAGGATGACTAAGTTCTCTCCTACTGGACCAGACTTGCAGCCAGAAACTAAAGCCAATTCTGAGCAGAGAGGAGAGCCATTATTCCCTACTAGACTAATGCCTGAGAACCAGAATCTGAAGTAGAACTTAAAAATTCAGATTTCCAGGCCCCATCTCATAGGTAATAAATCAGCTTTGGGGTAGGGGTGATAGAAATAAGTCATTTTAAAAGTTCCTCTGTGACTCTGCTGCACTGCCAGATGTGAGAATCACCAAGCCAGGCTAGCACTTAGCATCAAGTTGCTGAGCAGCCTATCTGTCCTAGAAAAAGATTTCAGCTCTGAAAGTTTGGTTCACACTGCTGTTTCTCCTTGGACCCTGATACTATCTTACTGTCAGTCATGATAGTGCCTGGAGATCTCAGTATTTCCTTCATCACTCTGTTTGTTCATTAGTCTTCGCTGCCTTTTAGTAGTCTAATCCCAGCAGGCAGCTCTTGTTCCTCCTGGCTACCCTTTCTTGATGTAGGTAACTGTAACCCAGATTCAAGCTAGACTACCAGTGCATTCCCACCAGGGTGTTCTTTAGGTTTCTCAAACTCAACATAAATGAATTAACTGAATTCTCCTCTCTACCAGCTCCCCCTTCTGGCTTTTTATGTTTCTTTCTAGTCTCAGAACCATAACTAATAATTCTTGCCATCCTGTCTTGATATCAACATTTCAATTGACATCTCTCTATCTCTCCCTGTCCTCCATGTTCCTCTGTAATCAATCACCAGATCTCATCACTCTATTCAAAAATTTACATTCCTCATCTCTTCTTTCTAAGCACATGGCCTGTGTCACAGCTCAGCCCTCTTTACTTCTCACCTAGATCACCAAATGCCTTAAAGGTAAACTTCAGTAGATCCCAATGCCCTCCCCCACTTCTACCACCTCTAATCCCACTCACTTTCTTTAAGATGTTCACAAGTAAATTGGACCAATCTTTATAAAGACTTTGTTACTCTCCTAATTAAAACCTTTAACAGATTCCTTTGTCTACTTGATAAAGTCTAGACTTTTTTCCCCCAGTGATTTGGCCCCACTTCACCATTTTGGGCTTATATCCACCCACATGGTTTTTATGCTTCCACGGATTCTTCAGAATTGCTCCCATTCCTGTCTTCTGAGCCTCTGCCCTTGCAATTTCTTCCATCTGGACTTCTGCTCCCTTCTTACTCATGTATCAAATGTTACCCATCCTTCAAGGTCTCAACACAAAAAGTTACCTTTTCCATGAAGACTTCCATGATCACTCCAGCCAGATGAGACCTCGTGTTCCTGATCCCCAAGACAAGAATCCTTTTCTTATGACATTTTTCATGTTCTGTTATTAGTGAGGTTATTTAATTATATGCCATAGCTGTCTTATTAGATCATTTGTTGCTTTAGGGTATGTTTCTTTACTCTTTATAGCCCTTATTGTTTCTAACCTAGTGGTTTGCTCAAAGAACTGCTCAAAAACTCTAAGTGTTGACAGATTAAATAAATGAAGAAATTAATAATAGATTATGTTGGAATGAGAAAGGCTGATATTCAGTTGGTATATTCATTATTAAATATTCAATATTAAATATTGAAATAATTTCTTTCTGGTAAATATGTTTAAGCAGCTACTGCCCTGGGCCCCTAGTTGCCTCCAGCTGCCCTGGATATTCCTCAGAGAGATCCTGAACCCCTTGCATGATCCAGCAACTAAAGAGGTGATACTGGACACAGGTGAAGGCCTCCAGAATTAGTTGATGCCTCCATAGTAACATGAGATATCATTCATAGGAAGAAACAACATTAAATTAAACATGTTTAATAAAATTGACCTTTAGACAAGATACTGTGTTCACCTGGGCACAAAAAGAACTAGTTTCTGTATACCTTAGAATAGGAATGTTCTAGTGGATAGAGGGTATATTAATGTCTGTGTGATGACTAGTAAAGTGTGTATCTATTAGTGGTAATAGTAGTACTTATCAACATTTGACAAAACACTTTTACTAATCTAATTTTCACATGAACTCTTGGAAGCAACTGCTATTATCTCATTCTACAAGTAGATAAATTATACTGAGGACCAGATAGATAGTAATGTGCCCAAAATTCTAGAAGGAGAGAGCAGGGGGAGATGGAGAGAGAGGGGAAAGAAAGAAAGAAAGAAAGAAAGAAAGAAAGAAAGAAAGAAAGAAAGAAAGAGAGAGAGAGAGAGAGA